>OZ038322.1:10847926-11228006 GCA_964035795.1 Pterobdella sp. o SKG-2022
AAAAACAATATCAAATGATAAAGAAAAAATACAAAAATTTTTTTTAAATTACAAAATCGTCTTTTAAAAAAATAATTCTAGCTAAATATTTGTTGATAAATATTCATTTTGCTGGAAAGCTCCTCGGTTTAAAATTGCTGATTATTTTCAATATAAAAACACATGTAACGAGATGATTTCAATAGGAAAATCGAGTTAAAAATAATCAACACTAATCTAACATTTGGAATAAATTTTAAACTTTCAATGAAATAAAATAAATACTTTTATTTTGATACATGACTTTTCACCAACAAAAATGTACGCAAACCTTTGATTACCAATCAAAAGTTGATCAACTGATGCAATTCAAAGAAATATTTTCCTATTTAATAGATATATATATATATATATATATATATATAGTAGGTAAAAAGTAACTATAATCAAATTATTAAACACTTTTACAACACAAAAAGTGTTTATAAAAATTTCTATGAAAAAAAAACAATATGTCTAATTTTTATAAATCCAATTTTATAAGTTTCAAGAACTAAAGACACTATCATAGATTAAGACTGTAAGGGGTAAATGTTTTTTCTAAGCAATTTACTATAAACTATGACGCCTTGTAGAAATTAACAATGGAAATTACAGGAATGATATAATTTTAAGCTACGAAGAACAAAATTCCATCTTACTCACGAAATAAAAGACTAAAATTCCAATAAACTAAACTTTTAACGTTTCCAAAAAGTTAAATAAAATCTCATTCAACCAATGCCTCTAAGTTAATAAGCGTTGATCTAAATTTTGCAAATCATAATGTTTCCATTCTTTCAAATCAATACTATTGAGCTTGTTGTGTGGTAAGCAAAAAATGAAACTAAAAATTCGGTAAAAAAATACTCCATTTGCTCTCTACATATGTTCAAACACCAAAGGGCATGGTTTTGCTGTTAGAGAATGAGAATCAAAAATTAAGCTTTATGTTATTATAAAGTGTTTTTCATATGTGTAGTCATCTTTATACCTTTACTTATATACACCGTGGAGACAAACAATTATCAAAGCAAGTCGACTAATAACAACTTATCGAAACAAAATTAGTAAAAACCCAATTGTGTATGTACGCCAAACTTTTGCTATGATGAAACAAGTGGAATTGAATAACAAAGTAATTAAAACACCAATATATGTTATAGTTAAAGAAATCAACATATGTTTTTTTGTTAAAATATACAAGCTTTTTTTTTTTACTAATTACTATTTGACTCTATACAGTGACAACATTAAGTGTTAAAAAATCAAATAAACTAAAAACATTAAATGACTTTTTAAACGCTTGATACAATTGAAAAATTATGAGCAATTTATTTTTGGATTTTATAAAAGACTGCCAAGTCCTCGGTATAAAGAGCATGTCTATGATATCAATAGTTATAGTTTTAAAGAACTTTGGTGAGCAGAATGAAGAATTTTGAAAGAGTTGTTGTTGAACTGAAGCAACAAGATGAGTAACAAAGCCACCAAGTACTTGACTCCTTCCCCTCTTCTCACACTACGCCCGCAATAGTACTCTTCCGGAGGCTGAGTCTTGTGGTTTGAACATTCATATCAAAACTATTGTCCTTTGACAGACATCATAGCCGTACTTAGCTTTAAAAAGCTTCAAGTGCTCTAAAAAGCACTTTTATTTTCAGTTAGTTAAATAAATGAATTAACAAATGATATTGTGAAAAAGGTTCAAAAACCATATCTATATTTACTTTAGAAAAGTTTAAACAATATAACTTACTTCGTCAAACGCTTGACGACAGGATGTACGCAAGTGGTTGTCTAACGTTTCATGAGCTCTGAACTTGTCACAATTTGTATCCTTATGGTCAATAGCATCTGCACATGTATGTACAGTTTTTATTCCAAAATTCTATAGCACTTAACATTAAAAAAAATAATTTTAAGAGAAATAGTTTATGAAGTATTGTTTTCTGGTTTTAAATAATGTAATGACAGTAGAAAATGTAGATGTTTTGAAATTTTATACAGTTCAGTTTACCTTGGTTAATTTGAGTAGTTTTCAATCTGGGCTTTTGTGTGTGTCCCGTACATTGACACATGGAATCAATAATTAAGAGAACCAAGTTGGTGCGAGGTACAAGAGTAATTGAATAAGATCTGAAACGATGTGAAGACCAGATGAAACAAAGTTTAAAAAAGATTCATGCCATAAATTCAAGGAATTTATACACCCATTGAAAAACTTTTTGTTAACTGAAGACAAATTACTTGGAAGAAGCAATAAAAGTTACTTTGAACAGAGGTCGTTCTGAGAAGCATGTTCATACCTGGGTGTCTTCGACGGATCGAGTAAGTACCTACAAGTTTCCAATGTTTGATTTAATTCATTATTTTAACATTAATTGAACAAACATCTGAGATCGTTGAACTTATTTTAAAGGAACACTTCATCAATAAGCTTAAACCACTGGTTCAAAATAACGAGACATGGAAACTTTTAAAATTATGGTTTTAATAGGCTTGTGGTAATATGATTGTAACCTAATATATGATTGGACACATGGCCTGTAGCCCAGAATGCCTGGCTCATAGGCCTTCTTAATGTTTTTGAGACAGGATACCGTGCCTTCGGAGCTGTAACTTGATTGTAGCAGGCAGTTTTTTTTCCATTTATCGACCTTAAAAATTGAACAGAATGCATTGTGAGCAAAGTGAACAAAATATTTTATTCATTAGATCAGCTATAAATATTTCAATGACTATGGAAATATAGTGAATACATGTAGGGATGATCTATTAGAAACATCGTACGCAGTTTTTGTATTCAATAGATAAGAATTTTAAAAATAAATTTATTTGGAAAAAAATAATTTTTGATATGTCAAACCTTATTGTAAAAACACAAAATGTAAAAGTAACATTAAGCAGAACGCCTTTGAAAACAAACAATTTTAAACGCCAAGTACTTGTTGTGGGGATGAGATTTTGACCAGGTCGGACATGAGGGAGCGGTAACTTTCTAGGTCATTGGCTGGTTCATCATGGGGAATGTCATCGACACTTGCTTCCACATCGGCAATGTTATCTGCCAAGTCTGAACTCTCTTCCGTAGTGTTTTCGTTCTTGGATTCTGTGGGAGTGTAGAATGGTCGTTTAAAAAGTTTCATTATGAGGGTCGTTAAATTTCTAAATATCGCCATTAAGGAGCTGTTAAAAATTAGGAGCTGCAAAAAACTCACTTCTAAAAAAACACCCTTCAATGGAGTCGAATTGGAATAAGCACCTGTGAAAACAATTTCAAAAGAAAAGTAGTTGTGTCTATTTACTGAGGAAGTTTTATGATTGCAAGTTTTTTATCGTTAAACCTTACAGGAAAAACTCGTTGATCATCCAGAAAAAGTATTTGAAAACATTGGCGAGAGAAAACTGAAATAAATAACAACACATTTATGCATTAAATAAAATTACTTTTTGAGATTATTATCTTGAGAGTCAAATTTCATGGAAAGATAATGTTTGTGTGTAATTTTTCAATAAATTTATATTCAGCTCGTAGCAAGTTTACCATACAAATATAAACTTATTCTGCTAGTATAAGTGAATTTTATATATTTCATCTGCTCAAACGTTTTCAATGAACAACAAATGTGACAAAATACATGGAAAACCCACAAAATCGGCGAAGGAGGGTGATCTCGAGGTCGACTTCCAAATCACCTCACACACCGCGTGGTGGTCGGTTATTTCGATTCTGCGCAAACAAACTTGCTTACTTCAAAAACCATTGTTTTAAATTTCAAAAAAGTTTTGATTAGTATTTTTTTCACTATTTTTCGATATTGAAGATTTTCTACAAGGTAAAATATAAATAAAATAAATCTCCAATAAAAGTAGATTTAAATTCTAAGTTTACAACCAACTTGTGAAAAACTCCTTTTTGTTTGTATCCTTTTTCCCTAGTGTCATCCCTGTCTTCATCTTCATTTCCCACCAACAACTCATCCCATAACGACGACGCACAACCCTCTAAATCTCCAAAAAACTGGCCAACCTTTTAAAAAAATCTTAATGAACATAATTTTTCTATGAACTTTTGTCGTTATTTGATCGAAATTAAAAGCATAATTGAAACATAAAGCCAACTTTTTTTTTTTTAATTAAAAAAATGAAGCCAACTTCTGCCAGGCTTTCGCTGTACACCACATATCCATTAAAGTCTAAAAGGTAGCACTCAACTTCCTAAGAAATAAACAGAATAAAAAAAAATTTTCATAAATCGAACGTTTCATTAATTATAATAGAAATTTATTCTTAAAAACTTTTCCATGTAAATTGATTTTCTTCACATTGGAATGAAGAATACTAACCTCTGATTGGCACTGTTTGTTACATCCCATACCATCGCAAGGAGGAATGCTGCTATTCAAGATTTTCTGAAATCATGATTATTGAATTCTCCAACATGTGATGAAAAACATGAGTTTCAAAATTTTAAATTTAATTTTTTTAAATTCATCCACATAACCTTGAACCAGGAGTAACGGAGCAGTGTATTTACCACTCCCACCACCACCTCCATTGCATTTTCGTGTATTATAATTGGTTGACTGGCTGTGAATGCATTGATTAATGAAAAGAAAATACTTGAATGATTAATGTTCTAATCAAGCATTTCCTACAAAAATTCAACAAAATATCTCAAATTTTTTTAGCAACTATTAAAAAAGGCTTGAAAAAACAATGGGAGAGTAAATCAGCATGCAAACTGAACAAATCTTCAAAAATTGAGGCAAGCTAATTTAAAGTTTCCAACAAAGCATTGTATAAAAAGCTGAAAGAAACAGCTCTAAATTATTCTATAAATTAAAAAACCTGTAATAACTATGTCGTCTGGGTTAGCATGGTAGAGCTTCGATGGAGGTTGATACGCTAGCTGATAAGAAGTAGACGTCGACGAAGATGATGTCGATGCCATATTTTTCATCATTATATCTATTAGAAAGGAACATGAAAAAGAATATAAGATCAAGTAGAAAAATTTTTAAATTAATTAACGAACCGAGAGTGAAAGGAAGAGAGAATGTGGTAATTTCTTCTCCACTTAAAACTGCCTTGGAATATGTGTTGGAATGAACACTGGATGCAAGCAATTCCATGTATTCCCTGTGTGCCAATTTAAAAAATTAATTTAAATACTAGAAAAATAATTGATTTTAAAATCTTTTATTTAGTTTAAGATCTCATTTTTTTGGTTGTATTCGATAATGTATATAGTCTGGTGTATTGTTCTAGAAGTGTTTAAAAGTCGTAAAATTTTACGCGTTACGTTAATTAAGCAAAAAGCATAAAATAACAATAAAAAAATTATTTATAAAGCAGTCAAGTTTATTTGTTTAACAAAACCATTTATTTTCACAAGTATTCACCTTCAAAAATGTTACAACTTTTAAAACCACGTAATTCATTTCATTATAAATTGTTGATAAGGCAGTTTGGAAAACTTTCGTAGCTACTCCTAAAATAACTATAAAAAATTGAAAAGTGCATGGACTGCTCAAATTATCACGGTTTAATAATTTACCTGGGCTTTCAGAGAAACATCAAATATTCAACATTATACTTCTCGCTGTATTTCTAAACACGTTTTTATAGAATAAATAAAAGTTGTATACTTTGCTCACCAAAAAGCAGCCTTTTGAATTTATGAGTTTTATATGAAATAAAAAAAATTAAAAATATAAATATAATTGTTTAAAGCAAAAACTCATATTATGGTTTAAAGTATTGCATTTGTAAAAACACATATTTCCTTAAAACACGACTCTTCGTACATTTTTTATCTTCTCCAGTTGAAAACTCAATTTTTTCTCACGAAAAACCTCGCATTACAATAAAACTAATTTATGTTGTTTTTTATGTTTATATTTTTATTTATTCTTTGAAATGGTTTTTAAAAGAAACCAACTCGAGTTTGTTATTCGAATGGTTGAACACATGGTAACGAATCAAGCCACTTTTGGTCTCCAAATAAACCAGATCTGCTCCTTCGTTTCTGGTTTATAATGAACTTCAAATCAACATTGATATTTAAATTATATACTCCAATGAAAGAAAAAGTTTTTGAAAGTATTTTTATCAAACTAAACAAGCCTAACATGACTCGGGACAAATTATAGTTCCAGTTTTCCTTCATCCAATTGTTTGTTGCACTTCTACTTGCCTCGATGTCGAACAACAAAAACTCCACAAGCTCTTTGTTGCCTGGTGTGAATAATATCATCAGTTCAGACTGTTTTAAACAAAATTATTAAAACTGTTTTCTTTATAAAAGATGAAGTAAGGAAAGTGCAGTTATAAATTATTCGTTGGTAAATATTGCAAAATTATTGGAGCTAACATGATTTTTCTAATTCCCTCTTCCACTCCGGCTCTGGCTTCGATTGTAGTTCCAACAACTTGCGCAGAAGAGCATCTGTTCTGCTCTCTGTCTCAGCTCTGTTGTCAATGTTGCAGTAGTCCCTGGTTGCAGCATGGAAGTTTTGAATTAACGTTTGGAAATTATTTGTTTTATGGCAAAAAATTAGTTGCTTACAACAGAAGTAGTAATAAAATAAACTAAAATAAAATGTCTTGGAAAGATTACTCACCATTTCGAAAGCAAAAACTGTTCCGTAGACCAGCTTGAAAAATCTGTATTCATAATTGTTGAATTAATAAAAATTCAAAGATTAAGTTATTAAATCGAACCAAAATCCTTAAGTGTCTTCAGACCCTCAAGCATTGCGCGATCGTAGAGTTTCGGCAAGGCGATGCCTAGACTGTTTATTGGATTAAAAATACATTTTAAGCCTTACTATAAATCATAAAGAAATGTAATAAAAGTTTACCTTATTTAACTCATCTAGAACAAAAAATTTGGTGAATTAAAATTATATTTGAACTCCCCTATAATTTATAAGAGAACTTTTCTCAATTACCATTACTAAATTCATTTATAAGCAAAGCCCTATAACACAGTGGTAGAGCATTGGACTAATTATCCAAAGTTACCGGGTTCGATCCCGCGTGGGCTGACAATTATATAGACAAGGAGTAGCGCCCTGTTGAGCTAACGAAACCCCAATATTGGGCGACTTTTATCTAAAAAAAAATAAAGAAAGCTTTAAGCGTCGAACTGACCGGAAAGGTGTGTTGTTGATGCTGTGTATATAATACTTCATACTCTTTACTGAAACCCTGTTCTGTGGGTTCAAAAATAATCGATATTAATAATTTGAAACAATAGATGTACTATATCAACGTTTCAAATGAGTTTGAATAGAAGCATTACATAGTTGTCATAAAGTTGTATAGACTCGGTCTCAATTTGCTGCTTCAACCCTATCATCATGCTGTTCTTTATCTGTTCGAATTTCAACTTTAACTTGATATACAATTAATAGATCCGAACGAATAAGATCAAACATAGAAAACATATCAAAGTTCAGCAACAAGCATCAAATTTTTCAAGGTATATTTTTATTTTATATCTAATAAGATTGCAATCACTTCTATGATGTCTTTGGAATGTTCCAGATGCTCTATATCAATGAGGTTGCTTGAAGGGTTGAAGGAGAACTCGTACTTGTATTTGCTCTAAAAATTAACGTTATGCATGGCAGAATGGGAATTTTGGGAATAGTTATTTTGATGTTTTAACTTAATTAAAATATACCTAAACTTCAAAGATTTTGTTTGGGTTGAGAAGTTTCTTTCAATTTTGTTCATTTTGAAGATTTTTTATATAGCTTAATGATAGTTTTAATTTTGAAGAAAATGATTTTTTTTATATAGAAATAAGTTTTTTACTATCATATTTAAGTGATAAAACACCAACGCCATTGAAGTCTTCCTAAAGTTGGAAATTGAAACTACAGAATGATGAATACAGAAGCATAAAACGAACCTTCGTTTTGAAGTCAGGATGATAAACTGTGTGGCCTTTTCTGTTGATGACAAAGGCTTTGGAATCGACGCCGAGCTGTTAATCAAAGGTTTACATATTTACCTTTAAACTATGGTAAATAAATCATTTTTAAAAAAATGGGAATTGTGGAATAATCATCAGGATTTTTATTTAGTTATAAAGCTTGTTGAATAAGAACTCATGAGCATAAAATATAAACTGGGAATACCGAAAACTTATTGAATAGTTTGGCGAATTCATTTATAGCCGTGTCGATTCCTATTACTCCAAGAAATTTTTTCTGTAAATTTTTAATATATATTTATTTTAATGAAATAAAACATTTTGATATATTTTATAAATTGTTATACATGGCATACAAGCCCTTTCAAGTTTATTTTTTTTGCTTTAGAGACAAAGCATTTATAAAGATTTTCTTTCAAAATAGCAAAATTATGAAGAAAATTGGAAAATTTTGAGAATGAATAAGTAATGAGAATGCCAGAAAAAAAATGAAGTGAAAGTCTCAAATTAGTATATTGATAGATTGAAAAATATATTCAAAAAGAATTTTAAAGATAAATGTTGCATAAAAAGTCGATTGCCTAGAAACTAAAGATTCCAGTGGATATGGCATTTATACTTACGAGATAGTATACTTTTTTATTTATCAATATTGTTTTTAAATACTGAATATTTCATGAAATATTCACAAAATTTGCGTACAAAAAGTTTCTTATTTTTTGATTAATTGTCCTAATAAAGAATTTTTACCAACCTCATGCAATGAATAAACAGGACAAGCCAAAGTCATGACTAAGTCTAAACCCTGCAAAAATAATAAAAATTCTCAATTTATCTCTTCAATTCTTAAAGATCAATATAAAGCTAATTTTTGATTGAATATTTTGAGTTACTTATCTTACTGAAAACCTCTATACTATCAATTCTTCACCAACCAACACTCACCGCAGTATCCTCATAAGCGTTAGTCCACACAAAAGGATGTTTCCACTGAGCTACATGATCTTGGCTGTGTTGAGAGTAATGCTGAGTATTTCTATATGGTTTGTTTCTCATTCTGTGGTTATCATTATTTTCGTTGTTGTATATATGCGGTTCAGTGTATCTATCGTTGTTGTATTTGTAGTAGTTCTGTTGGGTTTCATCCCCCATGTATGCATGGTCTCTATATTGGTTTGGTTGACGGTAGTGATGTTGGTGGTGGTGTCGCAGCACTGTTTTGTATGTGCTTGAGCTCAGTAGGTTTATGAAGTTCTGAGAGGAATATTAAGTAGTTGCTCAACGGACACTTTATGGTTCTAGAAGTTAAAAAAGTTTAAATTTTTTATGAAAGTTTGATACTTTTTATTCATAAAACAATCATTTGGCACATTTAAAATTTAATTTTTATGCTCCAAAACGTTTTTAAATTTCATATCATAGCATCACTTTTAAGAATTCTAATCAAAAGCAATAGCATTTTAAATAAAAATCTAACAAAAAACACAACACTAAATTACAAAAAGTACCAGTATTTGTTCAATGAGGTCTTCATCTGTACTCAACGAAGCATGATAACCTGAACACATGGACAATTCATTCTTTCGTTATCGTTGTACTTTTGAGTTTTATGAAATTTGATAATTTATAAATTTGTTTAGCTACGAGGATGGTTCACGAGTGTGCTTAATTTTAAATGCACGCTGATAAAAATGCCAAAAAAATAATTAAAAAATGGGCTGTAGTATTAGAAATATATAAAAAAACATAATGGAAAAAGTGGTTTTAGTGTTATAGAAATATCATTAAATGTAAGGAACAAATTGCTTGTGATAGTGGATCAATAAAATGAAAGGGGTTAAAAGTATATAAAAATAAAGGCAATTCGCACCTTTATGCGTGCAGGCCACTTTTTTGGCAACGTCCATGCTTTTCTTGTGTCGCTCCATTAAATAAATGAAAACTCGCACCTTTTAGGAATCACAAACATTGCATTAAGTAAAAACTGGGGTGTATTCACACACAGTGAGTTGAGTCGAAACACTCAGCTCCCATCATTTGATGAGATTATTTAATAGAACATTGAAATGAGTAATATTGAATAGAAAACTTACATTGAAAAGAGGTGTGTTATAGTTTTCAAAAACTTCAACAATATCTTCTGGAACTGAAGAGCTGATCAACACCAAAACTTTGTTGCATATTTGGTCGTTGTGTACTGAAGTGTTCAGCTGTGAAGAGGGAGGAATCTTATACAAACGATATTAAATCAAAGAATGATTGTTTCTGTGGTGTTAAAGTTTGTGGAAATCAAACAATTTATTGTAGTTATTTTGTCATGCTAAGCGAATTCAAAAATATGCAATAAAGGCTTTTTGACGAACGTGTAAAACATGAGAAGAAAAAATTTTCCAATTAAATTTCAGCTACTGCTAAAATCAAATTTCAAACTTTGAATTTTTTTTTGTAAAGAACAATGTAGAATTGCTTTAATATTAATATAATAAAGCAAAATAGGAGTCAAATTGATATTATTCAAATCTCTAGATATAATTTAACACTAATTCAATTTTTATATTTTTGCAATTGCATACTAAAATAGTTTTGTAGCTGCTAAAGTGGAAATTTAAATCAAATTTTTCTGCTTTCACATCGAATAAAAGCTTTTAAAATTCAATAAGATTTTTTCATTGAAGCTTGCGCGGGTGGGGATATGTGTATAGTCTAGCATAACGGTTACTATGGAAAAGAGCACCCAACCTGGCTGAAAATAGACAGGGCCTCAGTCACGGCAGTCTTGTAATTAGATTTGCTTTTGGGCCATTCGAATTTTTCAAAGTATGAAAGAGCTTTCTGTGGTGTGTTGAAAATTTTTCGATCGATGCATTTTTACATAATTTCTATATAAAATACATAATAATCTTTTAAATTCGAAAAAAATACTGTTATTTATTGGTGTTAACTCTATGCTAAATTTTTGTTACATTTTCAAAATATTTAAAAAAAAAAGGTGAAATTGCATTTTTGAAAAAACCGCTTTAAATGAAAAAAAAATTCGCATTGTGGGAATAAACTTGATCAGAAATAATTTAAAGAGAGAGCCATTGATTAGGCGTACGGTTGCATTCGTAGTTAGCGCAAGACTAATCGTCAAACATCCGTTGAATTCCAGCAATATGACTCCATAGATTTCACTTGGGGCTTATTGCATCAATTCTACTACTCTGTAATACGATGCTTCTTTCACGAGATTTTGAAGATAAATGAAAAATTACTATATAATGATACTGGTTTTAAAAATTTTGAAGGTAATAATAAGAATATAAAAATGAATTGAAGATGAAACAGAACAAACTGGTTAATATTTTAGATTTTTAAAACACTCAATTAAATAATATAATTCTAAGTTTACGTTCATAAAAAATATCCAATAGAGCATTGTGATACAATTTGAGAGACAAGGCAAACAACAGTAATACTCCTACCACTACTACTAATACTAATACTAATAGCAATAATCAAAATAAGGAAAAATTTTTGTTCACACATGCACGCACCTTCTTGTTATGTGATGTTGCATACACTAAAGATGTGTTGAAACAGTCGTCTGAGTAGCGGACCACAGATGAGAACTGTAATTAAGGGAGCATTAACTTTATTGCTATCAGTAATAATATCTTTAAAATGATTTTTTGTGTTTTTCTATGTGTTTTTTAAAGCAGATTTTGTTTTTTTAAGCACTTAGCTAAGTAAAAAGATTTACAATTTTAAGGGTTATTGAAATGCATAATTAAATTTTTAGGTAAAAAGTTTGAAGCTTAAAAAATTTGTTGTTTCAAATTTATCAAAAATTCAATTTGAAAACAAATTTACCCTGCCTGAAAATAAGTTTCAATGATTATAATTTGCTAGTAAGAGTGGAAGTTATATATACAATTGCTATGATTTTTTTGTGTTTATTTTTTTATGTTGGTTTAAATAAAAACAATTTAATGAGTTTTACATAAAAATCGAATGTGAATCAACAAGGATTTTGTAATGCAACAATGATGAAGCAATTTATGAAAGATAGAATATAGTTTTTAGATGCATATTGCTTTTCATGAGCTTATCTGACTAAAAAACTAAAGTAACTATGAAAATTTCGGTAATCTTTTTTCCAATCATTTTAATAATCTTTCAAATTAATGATAATAATATAAATTTTTTTGTAATACTTTAACTTATCTGCCTTTATTAACTGTAATTGAAGCGTTGTGACAAGGTCGAACTTAGAGAAATTTAGCTAGTGATTTCTAGTAATATATTGAAAATTATTTTTTAAAGTTATAACTTAAATTCCGCAGAAATAATAATTAAAACAAATGCATAAAACGCATCAAAAAAGTAACGTTATTTTAGACGCCAGTATCTTGCATATAATTTATTGCACGCACTTAATCACGCAGCCTAAAAATCAATCTCATCGGTAATAATTGTCATTACGATAGGGCAAGCCTCAAGGATATCTCTATTTTCAGTACCAAACAATTAAAATACCTTGACATCGTTTTTAAATAATTTAAATTTGAAGTTTTTTTAATTTCATGCGATAAACTTCAAGTCCGATGAGCATTTGGTGGACGACGTCAAACATTGAATCCAAAGATATCAAGTTCAAATCTCAACCAGGGCCGACAGAAAAGTAAATTATGAAAATATGGTAGCAAAAAGTTCCGTCCTACATCCAGTCTCTACAAAGGTGCAAGCCTCTATCCCGTTAATTATCCGGATGATCTCAACCATGCTATCCCAGAAGACAATATGCACTGAATGGGGTCTTTCCAGCTAAAACTGTAGTGGTCAAAGCTTTTTTGGTTCATCTTTTGGAGGCAAGGGTGTTGCAAAAAAAGTGTAACAAAAAGACGTGCTTCATAGTCTTATTGAACTTCAATGACTACATTGAGAATGTTGAACATTTATTGAATAATTACAAAATCAAATTTTTCTTTTTTATGTACTATTTTATATTATAATTCACTTCTTAATCAGTTTGATTATTATATACTTTTATAAAGAAAAAAAATATATATACACAAGGAGTAGCGCCCTGTGAAACATCTGTTGAGCTAACGAAACCCCAATATGGGGCGACTGAAAGTCGATCTAAAAAATAGAAAAAAATTAAATTCAAAATTAACCAACATAAAATTCTAAAACCGGATTAAGAAACATATACCTGAAAGAAAAAATTGCAAAAATCTTCTTGATAAATTTAATCTCATAACATAGAATTTAAAAACACTTATATAACATTAGTTTCGTTATGAACACAAACAAAACAAGCGAAAACACTGAAACTCACATAGACAACGTTGAAAAGATCTTCATCTGACAAAGAGTCTAAGAAGTATTTTAAAGTTTTCTCTGCAAAATCCTTTTTTGATTTCAACCCATCTCCAACATCGAGGGCGAAAACTACGGCTTTAGGAGAGGTGGCCGCTTGGATGTACCTAAGCACAAGTATATGTTGCTGTTATCAAACATTAATATTCCATTATTCTATCATTTAGTTTTTTAGCAAATCCTTTTTTGCAGTGTTTTGAATTTTGTGCAATAGGAGTATAAGGAAAATATTAATTGATATCACTAACTTACTATTTTAATTGCAGCTACATATAGTAGTTTTATTAATTTCTGAATCATAAAGACACCACAATATTTGAGTTTTTTATCAGGTAACTAATTAGTTACCTGATGATGATATAGAATATATCGAAAAGTTTCGTCAAAAAAAAACTCAACTATTGTCGTGTTTTTATGATTCATTAGTTTGAGGCTAATTATCCACAATTTTATAAAATTATTTTAAAATATTTAGAAATTTTAAATTTGATATTCATCGATTATACTCCAGTTTCAAAATGCGTGTATAACTAATCTTATTTATCTAAATACCAATATTGAGTTATATAGCTGAAATTTAAAAATTTACCATTTTTGCATCCTGCAGTCATATGCATTTGGATGGATTTGGTTTGAACGTGTCTTTTGCCAAGTAGCACCTGGTAAAGATTCCAATGGATCTTTGAGACTCGAGAATAAATGAAACATAGAAAATGAATATTTTATTAATATTTAATCCTTGATTTCAAATTCATTAATTTAAACAAAGCTGTGAGAGAAAATAAGCGCCTTTTATTGTGCGATATTGGATTTTTTGTTTGAAATTGCATTAAGCATTCTATAATGGTTTTAAAACAAATAAAATTTCTATGCAACAGTTACGAATAAAAATTGTTAAATGAATCTAGTGATTCCATGCTTTTGCCACACACCGTGCTATGAAAACCTTGATTCTGATTTAAATCTTCCGAATTACTTGAATATTTTTCAAGAACTTGTCAAAAATTTATAAAAGTTCCAAAGTATATGAATCTATAGTGATTATGTTTTATGGGTTTAGTTTTTTGAAATTAATCTCTGAAAATTTAACATCACAAATACCAAATAGTTTTACGAGTTGAGAGATGATAAATCTGAAATAAGAAGATAACCAAAAAAAGGGAGGTTTTGAAAGTTATTGAAGGCAGAATGCTGATATAGATGTATAAAAAGATGCGGAGTTAGTATTAATATTTCTATTAACCTTTGACCATTGTATCATTTATTTTCTTTGAAGCAAAAAACCTGATTTTGATGACTTTTGTGATGTGAAAAAAATTTTCTGAATTTAAAATTTTTAATTGTCTTTGTAAAAATGTTTTTCATAAAGAAAACTATCGATAACGTTTTGAAATTACTTTACAAATAATATTGAAAAAACTTAATACATAATTTGAAAATTGCATGGTTTGATAATGCATTTGGCACACAGCCATCCATTATATTGAACAAAAACAAAAATTTTAAAGTGATTTCAACGGGTTCATTATGCGGAAAAAATTTTATTTTTTTTCGATTTAAAATAACAATACTATACAAAAAGAATAATTTAATAGGTAAAAAGTATATAAAAAAAAAATTTTAGACGGAAAACTCAAAAAAAAGGCATGAAAAGGTTAACATACCTGGGAACATGCGAAGGAAACCAGAAGCACTGCAGAAGAACTGCCATTTCGAGTCATAGGCGGTGTGCATGTTGCTCTTGAAGACCTCATCCAGGCCAGTCGACCATGCCACTCCGTTTAACACTTCTGGAGCTGTACAGTATAATGACATCAGTTTGTTTCAATTTATCGTCGTTTAAATTGTTTTAGATATTTTTTTATTTTTGTTTTGCTATGATGGAGAAAGCTTATATAAAATAGTTATAATTTATTTGTGGCCTTGAAAACTGTTGGTTTCATGCCACTATAATTAAACTTGGTTTTGATTTTTTGTTTAACTGTTTGACGACATAAGATGGTTAATTAAGTTTAAAAAGTAGTTGAGTTTTAAGTTTCAACATGGTGACTTTGTTTGAATTTTGGAACGTAAGTAAACGAGAAGATTGTTTGATTGAGTCCCACAACGTCTATGCAGCTGACAAAACTTTAAAGTCGGTTAAATTGAATGCCTCGATTAAAAAGTTCAAAAGTAATTTTTAAAAAATTTATAAGATGCAAAGTGAGTTATGAACGATTAGAAGATAAATTTATATAATGCACTTACTTTCATCCTTCACGAGATTTTTAAGCAGTTTTCAAAATAATTTTCAGTTTTATCAAAATATAACAAAATTGCATGCAAACCGCTGGGAAAAGGAACTTTTGAATCGGTGAATAAACAATGAAAAAACTTGTCTGTAAGTTTAAAAAACTTCCACAAAGCATATTTACATAGAACAAACCTAGAAAAAAATAACGCCAAAAACAACCGCAAAAATATCGTTTTCAAAATATTCAATGTGTCACTTACATTTTTCAAAGACTTTGTTTGGAATATGTACAGTGCTCATTGTCAAGTTGATCATCATGCCATTGAAACGAGAGCTTTTTCGTAATTCAAATTCACTTGCATTGACATTCATTGAATCCGGATACGTCAGCTGCATGTATGGTTTAAACTTTATCAGTTTCATCCACCGTTGACTAATAAGCTTATCGTTGGAGTTTTAATTATTTCAAAGTACATTTACATTATGAAGTTTTGAAATTTTATTTTCGTTTTCATTATAAGTTTTTTTATTCGGTTAATTTGAAAGTTGTTTAAATGGTTTATAATGTTATTTACGATCGAAATCTCTAGAAAAAAATTTCTTTAAAAACCTTTTTCACGATTCGAATAAAAATTGAATTAATTAAAAAACTTCAAAGCTCTCTGTTTGAACTGGAACTTATTTAGGTCTGAGAGCGATGCTAACGTGAACATAAGCTCAATTTTGGGTGATGCATTTGATTAAACTTATAAAATAATTTCAATACACCTCCATTGAAGTTAAACACAATCATTCCACATACAAACCTTAAAAACTTGAAAGCTTTTAAATAAACATACGAATATTTATGGATAAAAAACTGTTTTTGGAGATGAAACAGTTGGAATTATTGGGCATTCTTCATGTAATATAATGAGATAATGAGAGCTACCTTGAGAGTGTCATCAAAGACATGCTGTTGATGGCTCAGTTGAATTCTGTTGTGTAGTTTCTGTAGAAAATAAGTATTTATGTTTGATAAATATTTTTTTTTGGTTTATTTTTTTCAATTTAGAATTTAATTGGTTTTGTTTTTAGATTTTAATAATTTTAAAAAATAAAATTATAAAATTTTCAATAATTTGATGAATTTTTTTAAATTTTATGAAACGAGTAATTGTGAATCGTTTTGAATCAAAGTTACGCGAGTCTCTCTTTAAAACATTTTTGCAATCTGCCACGTTGTTTGGCTTTCGTCGTAGGTTAATCTCCGAGCATTTTTCATTTTCATGATCAAAACTTCAGTTTCATCGCACAAGTTGTTTTACTAGGATTTTAGGGAATTTTGGAAATCCAACTTTGAAACGTTTCAAATACTTTTAGAACTTTCAAGGTATATGAAAGATGTCAAGAAACAAGATTACATGAAATTTTTTATTTTTTAAATTTAATTAGATACAACTTGAAAAATTCAATTAAAAGGGGGGAACTTACAAGGAGGTATTCAAAAAAGATTGAGTAATAAAGTCAACAGCTGAACACAAGGAAGATATATCAAGAATAATAAAGGCTTCCAAATGAGATTTATAATTCTTCCCAAAAATAGTTTGAAAATTTTTTAATTCAAAGTTTAGCATGAAGCTTAAACAAGAAAAAATTAATTTTTTTTACGATATTCACCCTTACACCAGGTTTTACAACGGAAAGTTTCAAAAACCTCTGAGGCAGACGTGCTTTTTTGGTTAAAAACTTATTCTGACAGAAAATTGCTTCATTATTTTAATGTTGTTTCGAAGCCTTTTGAAATTATTTAACCATAAGTTTATAATGTTCGTTTTCGAATATGCTCTAAAATCTAGGCAAGTCTGAAGCATGGGAGGTGTAGAATTAACATCAAAACACTTGGAACTTTATAAGGTATATAAAAAATATTGGAAAGTTGAATATTAACTAATTATTGTTTATAAAATAAATAAGCTTTCAATCTAGCATTCAATCTAATTTTAATTTAATTCCATTCATTGAATGTAATATGTAAATCAAAAAAAAAGGCTTATGAAATGATATAAGGAAAAGATTCGAGGTAATATTGAAAAACATAAGCATCAGGTAACTATACACGGATGTGCCTCTAATTAATTGCCATACTTTCGAAAACAATTCTTTTCATTACATGCGATCTAAGTTTTCTCACAATTTACCAAGTTATTGCTATTGTTTTTTGATCTTTGTTAAGTCAATATCATATTATATTTTTCCCATTTCCTTTTCTGTAGATTTTTTAACAATGTTCAAAATGAATCTTATAAAATCTTTGAAGGAAATCATTGGTAAAATAACTTCAAATTTGAAAAAGAATATTTTTTTACTTCTAGAGAGACTTCTTTCTTTTTTAGAAGAGTTTCAATGGCTGAAGACATTTCTACAGAGAGTTTTTGACCAGCGATTTTTTTGAATTTGGGTCCCATTATGATGTAATCCTAGAGTTAATTATAAAACCACATTCAAGCAAACATAAATTTTTCCAATCCCTAATTAATTATAAAAATTATATCTTTCTATGAATAAGACTTTTTTTGCTGCAAAATGCTTTATACTTCTTAAAAAAGTTCTATATAAGAAACAGGTAACCTTATTCTTCATTATTAAACAAACACCACAAGACCACTCACAATGCGCAGATCCTGGATGGCACTCATTTTGCTGACCTGGTCGTAAATGTTTTGTCCAAACGCTTCCGAGTATTCAGAGATAAACTTGGCTGAAAACTCGTAAGTCTGGACACTTTGCACTAAGAGACATACTCCGAAGAGTGTCAGAATCAAATCAGAACTTGTGTTTTTTGTCATCTTCGATAAAAATTTATTTATTTTATAACCAGCTTTACTTTTTGATTGACTTTTTATTACAGTTGAATTTTTGATTATCATTTTATGTTTTTAGTAAGCTTGGGTCACTTTTATAACTTTTAAAATCATTCCAGCTTAATGGTCTTCATTGGTCGATACGAACCTTGAAAATGTGCGCGTTAAAAACAGTCTCATTTGTGATAACTTCAACAGATTTAAAACGAATACTAAAAAAATATTTCACATGTATTTTGCCATCATTTTTAAAATTCATCATATACTTTATATTCGGCAGACACAATAAAGATAGAAAACTTAATCATTTGTCACAACGTATGGTAATTACGAGCAGACAGACAATAACACATTAATAAATTGTAGAGGAATCAGGAGTACTGGCATAAAACACTTTTCATAACTTTTGAATTAACTATATTTAACGTTTTGTTCCCTTAAGGATATTTTAATTTTTTTACTAAGAGGTATTTAAATATTTAAAAAGATATAGTTTTATATCATTTAATTGATTTACAACTTTCTTCTGAAGGCAAAACTAACTTTTCTTAGTTATGCCAAAAGACGGTCTTATTATTTCAATGAAACTAATATTTCAACTGTATTATTCTTTAAAATAGTTTTGAAAAACCAAAAGTTGGAGAGAATTTTCGTTTTCATAATGAATATGTGAACACCAGTAAAACATAAATGTAATTAAAATCATACAATACATTTCCATCCATTTCCACCTCATTCCAAATTTTACTCCAATAAAAATTAATAAAGAACAAATAGATTCTAATATAAAAGGTTCATACCTTTTATCCTAGAGAGTTGATTAAGAATTGTTTTGTGATGGCATTATAATGGCAACCACTGAAGTCAAAACTCAATAATGAAACAAGTCAAGTTGAAAATCAGCAAATATTTTCAAGTCCGCTTATTAATTTCAACAAATTTTATCTCTTTCGAAATTTTTTCCACAAAAACTTTTACTTTTTAAAGGCTTAAACTAGTTTATGTATAAACATTTAGTGTAAAAATTGATCTTTATGCAGATAAGAAACATTTAAAAAGTAGCTCGGAACAGAACTAATTTGTATGTTTTATTACTTTCGTTTCATTTTTAAAATTACTAGTTTTCATTAACAGAGCATTAAGATCAATTTTTTAGTTCTCTTCTCACTGTCATTCCAGTTAATCATTCCATTAAGAAAAACATTTAATTTCTTTCAATGTTCTGAAAAAATAGAATAATTTTATTTATAACAATAATCAATAATTATTGAAATTAACATCCATAAAAACCAAATATAGACAACCCTAGAAGAATGGTGGGTTCAACTCAAATATAAAATAACTAAACCAACAAACCACTATCGTGAAGAAATAATTTAAAATTTTAAATTCTGGAGACAAATGACAAGCAGACTGAAACTACTGATGAAGAAGACAATGGTGAAGCCATTAAAAACGAAAGAAATGATAGTTATACCAGTGAGGGAAGTATAACAACACACGCAGATTTAATTGTCAAAATTGAAGCTAACCTAACAGCATTGAGACTCCGAGCAAACTTTGAGCATCATTACAGTAATAAAAGACTGAAATTAAAGTTTGTAACGACGTGAACGTCAAAGTACATTGCTCATTTGAAGCTCTTGTGCACTTCAATGAAGATTCATACACCGCCTGCGTGTACACACCTCCTTGTACCTACATGCCTATGTGCACTAGTGGGGGGATACATATGATCAAATGATGAAACATTTGCTTTTGATTATTTTTAAGTATTTGGAAAATTATTGTATTAATACAATGAAACATCTGAGCATCGACATGATGCGTTTTACTGTATAAATTCTATCGATTGGGGCTTGTGTTGTTTTGAATTGGACGGAAAATTATAGAAATTCAATTGTTTCAAATATTGAAATAACTTTTTATTAGAATTTTTTAAATTAAAGTTTTGAAGCAAAAAAATCTCTTAACTATCCATCGGCCAATATCTTTTCTTAATTCAATGAATGTTGGCCGCTTAGACACTCGTCTAGACATTTTACAATGTTTCAATTTGGGAACATTCTAAAAAAAATTTCTAAAATTGTCATTTTTTAACCATTTGTTTAAGTGCTAAAAACAATCGTTTTATGCATTTGTTTGTATTTTTAAGTGAATAATCATGAACGATGTTTTTTATAGTGTAGTTTTGCTTGAAAAAATAAAAATTTCATGCATATTCATAATATTTAAAATAAATTGATATAATAACAGTGTAATTAGTTTTTAATATCGATAAAATATTCATTATATAGTTAAAAAAAACAAGCCAAGTAACACATCAAGTGCTTTTAAGCACACGAGTTTATAAAATGCTTTAAGAGCGATTGCCTCCCAATCAGATAAGATAGGATCGAAACTGATGAATGTAGTTATTACATAATTTTTGAACTTATAATCATTCATGCACATGGTCGTGTAACTAAAAGCTTTGTACTGGTTATAGTATAAATTTCCTGAGTGACCATTAAATTCAACTATAATATTTGCCTTGAAGCTCTCATAATTAAAGTACCTTATTTAATTTAACATTAGTATAAGAACAATTTGTAGAGAAATTTCTATAGAGGACAGTTTCAAATAAATCCTTGCGCTTAAAAACTCATTTATTTAATTTATTATAGGTACATGCTGGACAAAACACACACGTTGGATATGGGAAGCTTACTATCTGCAACGTCATACATTCAGCCACCCTCACTCGCATAAACGGATGAAATTAACTCTCATGCTACTTGATGTAATGGATATTTTATAAAACTCATAACAACCAGGAAAACATTATCGAAACTTATAAAAGTTAACGAAGTTTTTTATTTTGTATCTTTTATGAGCCATATAAGCATGCTTACAAGCAAAAAAGATGATTTCGTTTATAATAACCATTTTTTTATTTAGAAAGAGTTTTACATGATTCATAAATGAAAGGCAATACAAAAAATTTTGCTTTATTAGTTCAGCATCTACATGAGAAACATAATCTAAATATTAATCTCTAAAAAACTTTATGCAGCTTGATTTTCATGCAACTGCAGCAAAGGTAATTTACGACTTACTAATTTTGCTTCCTCCCTTTGCAGGACAGATCTTTATAAGTATCATGCTATTGTTTGAATGACTAATGCAAGACTTTTTAGCATTTGGGTTTTTTATTTTGGTACCGCAAAACAATGACTAATGGAATTATAACATGGATAATAATGTAATTTGTACAATGTTCTGACGTGAATATTATTAATGATATAATTAGACCAAAAAATAGAAGAACCATCTTCATTGTTGAAAACATCTGAGTTAAAATTAACACGTTGATTTTTGTTCTGTTTTTACTAATATTCCCCTAAATAGACTTTTTTACTATTTCATACAGAAATATATGCAAAATTTAAGCAGAAGCTGCACAAATCAAAAAGGGTGAAAACAGTGTTATGAGATAGTTTAAAATGTAGAAAAGTATGGAAATTTTATGTGCTTGTTCTCTTCATTAATGACCAGGCAGAATTTGTAGCATGGCTTTTTGAATGCACAAGATATCGAATGCAATCCTGGGGGGGCAATGTCTGGCAAGAAAATGGCCAAATTACTACTGAAAGTTCTGTTTATTACTATGAGAGTGATTGCAAATTAGTTGCATGAATAAAGTACTTTCAAGATACCATAGAAGCTATTTTTTCATAAAAAGTATGCAATCAATTGAATGAAAACTTTTGGAGCTTCCTCGAAAACAATAGGGCTTCTATTTGAACATACTTATAAATACAATAATGAGCTTCAGTGAAGTTATTTGATTTTGCAATTAGCTAAATATATACATAAGCATGGCTACAATACAATTATTATCTCAACTAAGAATTGCAAAGCGCTGTGTTGTTTTCGAAAGCTTCCCTAAATATTCGTCGTTGGCGACTTCAAAACCACGTTAAATCTAAATCGCACTCTGTATTTGCATAATACACCTTGGTCCTATTAAAGAGGCTTATGTTCAATCTCTCAGTGCTTTTTCTTATAAAAATGGATGCTTAAATTATTTAAAACAGTTTACACATACAATCACACACACGCACATAATTTTCACTAAATATGTGTTATTAAAAATAATGTATTGTATATTTTTTAAAATAATTCATCAAAACTCAAATTTTTTTCTATAGAGAATAGTCTTGCATATTGATGAGGCTGCGTATTTGGAAGCATCTTTAATGACCACTAATTAACCACCACGTTTTGCAAAAGGTGTTTATGCTGCGGTCTGTACTGCTTCCTTTAAAAAATACCTTTGTTTGTTTAATTACTTTAGTGGAAGTTATTTGATAGAAATATTAGGAAATTTTTTCTCTATAAACCTGCAGAGAAAACTTATCAAATGTTTTAATTTGAATAGAAAGCTCTGAGAAATAGGATATTAGTGAGCATACGTTACATAAATCAAGACTTTTTGCTTCTTTATAAACTTCACTATTTATCTTATATTACTTCCCAATATTCCCCTTTTGAAACCTGTTCAATGTATTCTGATTTTGAAACAAAAGTGAAGATTGAAACAATTTCATGGTGGTTACTCTATAAGATTGTCTCAGAAATGCATTTGTCATTCGAGCATTGTGAAAGGCCGCAAATAGAGATGTGGTTTTGAATTATGAGTGTTACATTTTTTGAATTGAGTGCATCCATCTTAATTCATGAGTTTAATATGATTTTTGATAAATAATAATAGCATAGAAAAAGTGTATAATACAAAACTGTTTGAAGAAATAATTATTTTACTATTGAGATTTTTCTGTAAATGGAATAACTAAACGATAAGGAATGAGTATTTTCTAGAATTAAAAACTCTAAATCCGCTATCATTGTGTAAAGATCGTTAAAAAGTTAAGAATGAGAATATATATTATGCACTAGTATTTAGATGGACATTTTAAATCTTTCCTTCTTCAAGTTTTTTCAAACTCATACAACGTTTGGTTTTTAAATTTTTTCATTTCCAAACTCATCAAAATGATTTGTTAAGCCTGAACTTTTTATTTCGTGGTTAAGTGTTTATGGTTTGTATTCGTATAGATTCCTGATTGAAATTTACACTTGAACCTCACATCTTAATTTACATACACATTTAAAAATTTGGCTTTCACTTAGAACATTTAACAAAAGCGATTAAATATATTGATCTTTGAGAGCAGAAATTTATATGTAAATATAAAATGAAAAGCTAATGATTGGTTTCAACGTGCAACCATAGAAACCTTGAGATTTTAAGCTGCACATCAGATTTTCCAATCATCAAAATATTTTCAAAAAAAAATTTTTTTTTTTCAATTAATCTTTGAGAACTGAATTAAGCTTTTTTGAATTATTCTTCTTAAAAGCTAATTCATATTATCTAATAATGAAATTTTGTATTAATTAATCTTATCATTGGTGGTTCTTTCAGTTAGGACCATTTGGATAAATAGAATCATATTAAAATTATATTTATTCTTTAGTTATGAAACTATTTAAATAAATTATATGAAATTCGTTGTTTTCTTTACTGTTTACTTTAGCTGTCTTTTTAGGCATTTGTCAATCAGGCGCCTGACCACACCCATCGATCAATAAGCATAGCTTACTCACACCACCTTAGACGGATAAATGAAACGGATATAATGCAATAGCCATTTCTTCAATTAAAAACCCAGAAAATACGCCTGTTAAAAGTGCAATGATAAATTAACAAAAACTTTCCAAACATTTTCACTGTTCTAAGGGCAGAGGTTTTTATAGGCTTAACGTAGCGGTTTGAGGAAGTTGACTAATAAAAACAATGAAGCTGAGGTATAAACATTTCGATTTGAGAATGTGCATCTATCAAGACAACACATTAAAGGGAATTAACGTTACTTCACGCAGACCTCAGACAAACATTAAAGGACCTTGAACAGATGAATACATCGTATTTTTTTCAGTTATATTACGATTTTTTCTAAAAAACTGATATTTATAATATTACTCGAGTCTCATAGAAGTGATACATCAATTTAACAATGAAAAATTTCCAAACTAATTTTTAATAAAAAAATAAATTTTCAGGATAAAACAGTTATATAAACAGTCTGGCGCTTCAAAACAAGAAAGTAACCCGATCCCTTTTCTGGTTAACCTGCCATACATTAATCTCCTCATACTCACTGATGACCCTCTCAACATCAGGTGCTTTAAAACCCCTTGCAGAACATCTCTCCATTATGTCAGTCATCTTCACTCCACCACTACCTTGGCTTCCCATCTCTTTAATCGTTGAAAATATCTGATCCGATAAAGACTGTTTGGGCCTGGAAGCGATGCGTTGAAATTTTTAACACTTTTATAATATTATAAATTCGCCGAGTGGACTATCGAAAGAATTGTTTTTTCAGATTATGAATGATCATTGAAATAACAACTGTAAAAAAATTATGCGAAAGAATCACTTTTAAATAAACCATAAAAAACTTGAAAAGGTTTAAAAAAAACCCTATTAATTAAACTTTAAAAACATCAATTGAGGATTCATACATTTATTTGAAAGAAAAACCATAATTTTCGATATGTATAGCCTTAGCATAAAAGATTAGCATTTAGCTATTAATTGAAACATTAAAAACGGTACTCTCATATCAAAAAGAAATTAAAAAAACCACTAGAACACCCAAAAGACATACCTGGATGCATCCTGGGTGCCAGACAGGGAGTCCTTAGACATCTCCATCAACCTCATAGCCTCATTCACGTCATCCTTCTCTACCATGTCAGACAGACGCAGTCGGGCCTTGAATGGTGATGATGGTTGGAGAAGTGTTTAGTGTTGATAATGGGTGTAGAATTGGTTATTAATGTTAATTTCAAAAATTTTGTTATAAGATTCATTAAAATACGCCACCAAATCACCAACCAAAGCTGTAGAGAGGCGAAGGATAGCAAGTAAGGTCCTAGCAGACGTGAATGTTGTGTCCTTGTGTGTGCGTGCTTCCTTACGCATTTCTATGTAACAACCTTTATGTGGGTGATAAAGAAGGTAAGATTGGAAACAACTGGCACCTTGACAAAGATATCAGGTATACATTCATAACAGGGCTCTTACTACTATTAATAATAATCATAAAAAATATAAATTTCAAGAAATAATTATAAGAAAGAAATTTAGTCAAAAATACACCTTCACAATGCATCTTAAACTGCTAACTAAACAACGCAAGAAGTACAGCATCATAAAAGCCTCTCACCCGTGATATAATCAGTCAAAGACTCAGGAATGACAGGGTTCTTCAAACGACACAAAATAATATATCTTCTCATTAACTTCATGTCAAGGGGAGTGAATTGGGTGGGTGGTTGCACGTTGTGCTGATGTACATATGTAATGTGCTGTGCCAATCTGTATATAGGGTGTTAAAAGGTAGTAGATGAATACTTACATCGATAGGTGTGATGACGTGTAAGATAGATTTTATGCGCGTATTTATACTACATATGTAGTATGGATTATGAATTCAGTGTTAAAGCATGCTAACCTCAAATCGTTTTCATGGTCTGGTTTGTCTTGCATCAGCCACAACAAATCAAACCTGGTTGAGTAATTATGAATATTAATGACTACATATAACGATTAAATAATAAGTTTAACACGGATAATGAACTATAGAAAAGCATTTGAAAATACCTCCAATCTAATACACAAAATATATAACTGAACCTATTAATAAACATAAATGCAAAGATCCAAATGACCCTTGACACATCAAAGATGACCAGAGAGACTCAAACAAAACTGACCTGGAGAGAAGTGCAGCAGGCAGCTGGATGTTCTGCTCAATAGACTTGCGAGGGTTGTAGCGTCCATAAGCAGGATTTGCTGCTGCCAAGATAGACACTCTGGCATTCAAACTGGTCATTATACCCGCCTGTAGATTATGTGGGCCATGAATGTAATGCATGAAAAAAAAGCCTTTGGAAACTGAAGATGGATTTAATTGAGTTGTTATACTATCTACAACAACCGTATTCATCATAAAATATCTCAAACATCATAGAAAAATGACAATCAAAAACCCCAGTTAGCTTTTAAGTACTACATACAAGAGCACCAACACACAGCAGCACTGACCTTAGCAATTGAAATGGTCTGTTGCTCCATCACTTCATGGATGGCAGTTCGATCTGACTCAAGCATCTTATCAAACTCATCAATACAGCATATGCCTCCATCACTCAAGACCAAAGCTCCCCCTTCCAGCGTCATCTCCCCTGTATTCAACAGTGATTGATTCATAGATAGGTGTTCCAAAATAGTTTCATCCTTAACGAAACCATCAATACTATCAAAATTAATTTGTTATAGTATATAAAACCTTATGTTAATCAATCAAACTTAAATGAATCTTATGAACAATAAAATAAAAAAAAACATATAAATCGAATTTAAATGCAGTATGTATATTATAAAAGATAATAATGCCACCTGTGAGAGGATCCTTCATCACAGCTGCAGTCAGTCCCACCCCTGAAGAACCTCTGCCTGTGGTGTACTGGCCTGCAGTGGTGTTGAGTGGTTGCGTTATAACATTTATTCATTTATCCATTAATTGTTATTCATAATATAGACCAATCAGGTTTTCATTCTGGTATTTATATATAATCTCTAATCATTGAACCAATTCAACTAAACAGATTACCTAAGATTTTGAGACTATTTAATTCATTATCCTTATGAATTTATCACATTGAACGTATCCTAATTATAAGGCTAACATCTAGGAGCCAGTCGATCTATGTATCCAAGAAGTTGGGACTTAGCAACACCTGGGTCTCCCATCAAACAGATGTTGATGTTGCCTAGGTGGGTGGTTTGCAGAATGTTGAGTGAATACATGAAATGGCTTTGAAGAAAGCAATTTTTTTCAGTAAAATCAAAAAAATGATAAAATCAAAACCCACAAAAGCATTATATGCAAATTTTAAGTGCAATTTTAGTTTTCCAAAGCAATTAAAAAACAACAACTATACATGTTAAATATCAAATCCCACAAAAGCGTGTGACTCAACTAAAATATTCAGTCACCTCTGATTTTCATTCCTTTAGGGTTCTTGTCCACCCCTCCCACCAACAGTAGCAACAATGCTTTCTTCACATCCTCCAGCCCATATATCTCAGGTGCTATGCTGAAAGCCAGCTTGTCATAAAAGTCATCCTCTGTTTAAATATAAATTACATGTGTGGGAATGAACTGGAAACAAGAATGGTATGCATTGAGTTTATTATTTTCAATAATATTTTTGAACTGCATAAAGCTCATGTAGAACTGAAAAAACAAGACAAAAAATAGTTTTTACAGCACAAAAAACGACAGAAACTAGCAACAATATTATAATACATGTACAACGATATATTAAATAAAAATGAATAACTGACACACAACTAGTGGCAAAATGTAACATAAACATGAGGTATAGTATATTTACATGAAGAAATCACCTGCAACTTGTTTGAGCTCCTCGGGTGAGAGTTCTGTAGCATCCATTTCATCATCCTCTGTCTTGTTCATCTTTGTCACTTTCTATTAAGTATTTTAACTCATCATAGACTTACCGTGTTTTTTAAAGCATAGTTTAAGTAATTAGTCTTTAACAATATAAAAGCAAAATATGACAGTTAACACTAATATTACTAATTTTTAAAAACTTTGCTTTTCATAATTTTTTATTATTCTCTATAACATTCAAGATTTTTGATAGCAGATTTAACAAGCTCATATCAAAATTCATGCAAACGAGATGCTGTGGGTAATAATAATGGTTATGAAAAAAAATGGAACATTAACTGACATGTGCCTCAAGATAAGTGTCAGACAAGAGACCTTGTGCAATCTGTTGGAAGCCTGTCTTCAACAGTGGCAAAAAAATCTGTGTTGGTTTGAAGACAAAATCCATGTATATAGTAGGTTACTACTGAGAAAGAATTTATAGAATACCTATGAGTTTAATATGAAACTGCTTAACCTGAGTTCAAACCTATTCTATTTCAGAATAAATTTTATTGAAAGAACAAAAAATAATATGTACAAGTCTTTGGCAAATCAATGAGTTTAAACACCAATATTTGGATAATAAATAGCATATTAAAAACAGAAATACACAGACTTATTAATTTTAAACAAAAGCCATATATAGATTAATATTTACCACTACCAAAACCATCCTTGCAAAGTATTTTCAAGCATCCCCTTTTGAAATGCTAAAATGACACTACCTTTTAGTAGAGATTTGATAGGGATACACACCCAACAACCCCAACTAACCCCAGTGACACTGATGTGGTCACCAGGAAAAGCACATCTGGTGTTCTCTCCTGAGCAGTGGATGGTCAAGCTACGAGGGATACTACCAGCTGGTACCTGATCACTCTGATAGTTGTTAGGTTTGATAAAGCTTTAATGTTGTGAGTTTGAATGTCATGTTTTAATGATGTTGTCTGTAACACTGATTCAGTGACAGAGAGCGTATGTGTAATTTAGTGGGTTTTTTAGGATTTAAATGTGGAATAAGCTCTATGTGAATATATGTACATATAATATGTTAAAAATTACTATCTCCATTACTAGAACATTAATTGCATCATATACCCCAAAACACAATAAAAATACATTAGAGCATACACCAAAACCACATATTTTTACATGTTCTTGTATCTTAATCTCTTGGAACTTGGTGAACTTGGAACCTCTGGTCTGCAAAAACAACCTTCCCCCAGACCTGTTTGTTACACACTCATTGCTGGGACATGCACTCAAGGGCATGAAAGATGTTGAATTCACCTGCAAATGATGATATAAATGGAAATTGTGTATTATAGCATCAAAGTCATGAGAAATTTTTAAAAAATTCTATTTATTTGGAATTTTGATTAAAGTCATTGCACAAAAGTCAAGTTTAATATAAACAAAGATATTTCCAAGAAATAAACAATTCGATTTCATTTTGAGTGTAATAATTGTTAAGAATAAGGCATAGACTAACAGGTTGGTAAGTTTCCGAGGCACATTGATCACAGGTGTATGTGGCAACCTGCATCATGGGTTTGACCTCCGTCACTCTTGTCACCACCCCCTTCACTGTCACTAATTTTCCTGGGTTGATATTATAGTTTATAGTCATCCAATCTTGATATTGCTTTGAACAGAATATCAATGGTTTAGTACATTTTCAAGATGCTAGTGTTTTTTTATTATTTCAAATACAAATGTATTATTATTGTTGATTCAAATTAGAAGCTCAAATAACCAACCAATACTGTTAGCCTTCACTTGTCTTATAGGCACAAACTTATGACTGGCTGGTGCCTTGAAAGAGATTTCACTGTAATTGAATAAGTCACAATAATGAATCTTTTTATGCAATATTTTAGCAAATCTTGGAAGCAATACTGTATATTTGCCTAAATAAAAATTAATATATTCATTAAAAAAAGTAAATCAAATATAGGCTGACATCTAGTTTATATTTGAGCTTTTTTAAAGAATAGATAAAAAATTCTAAGCCATTACAAACAAACTCAAAAAATGAAGAAAGACATGCTAACAATCTTCTCATAAGTTCAGGAGGGTATCTGTTGAATGGGTCCCTGCTGGCTGATGCCTGGTTGTCAGAATGCAGCAGTCGTTCCATGCTCAAACGATGTTCAATGTATATATCCAATGAATCCTTCACCACAAACTTGAGGAATTTGGGTAAGTGTTTTAATATAATGTTTTTATGCTGTATAAGAGATCAAAACCTCTTTAGTCTTGAACTGCGGAAGAAGTTCATGAACTGCGTCAGATACAATGTTAAGGTATCTTTTGGTGTTTGTGAGAACAGCTTGGCACAAATCATCGTCGTGTTCTTTAAGGTGTTCTAAGTCAATCTCCAAGCACACTTGGTCTCTGTTCGCCACTTGAGTCTGATACGAAATACCAAAAAATAATTCCATAGAATGATATGATAAAAATGCATACTAATTGTTTCGCATAAGTAAACGACTTGGTTCCATTTTCTGCATCTTCATAAAACTCGGTAAGAAATGACTTTATCTTTTCTGTGCGCAGTGATTAAATTATTTGAAATATATTTTGTAATAAAACATTAAGTACCTCTATCTTCCGTGTAATTTCTAGGTGCCATTAAAAGTCAAAACAATCCGAGTTAAACAACTGTTAAAATGCCTTGATGATTTGTTGGGATTTTGGCGGCAAATTAATAACTTGCACTAAAAGTCAATTCAAAATATTAATATTAAATTATTATTTTTATTATAATGAAAAAAATATTTTTAGCTTAATATTCTATTTATTTTTTCAAAATTTTAATTTTTATTGACTTATTTTTATACCTTCTTAATGAGAATTAATAATTATAAAACAATACTGTAAAAAGATTGAAGATCTCAAGACGACTAGAGAGTTCAATTAAATCAAAAAGTTTGAAAAAAAACTGAAAAAATTTGTTTATATATAATATGTTTCAAAGAAAAGCCAGTGGGGACTTATAAGGAAAAAAGGATGTGAGTAAACTTATGTTTGTGAGAAAAAAAATGAACGGAACTAGTAAAAACATTGTTGAAAAAGCAACAGGGGAGTTTGTTAAATTGTAGTAGGAAAAGTTCAATGGTTTACACGAAGAAGAAAGAGGGAACAAACAGAAATTTCAAAAGTAGAGTCATCAGGTAAAAAAAAACTTTTGTATTATTCGGAGACGGTGTACCTAATTGAAAAAATGACTTCTAGTGTAGTTAAATTGAAAAAAAGTATGTTGAGAATCATCATCGTCACTAATTAATTGTTAACTCAAACAAAACAATATAGATCTTTGACCAACGTAAAATCATTATTAAAGCCCTCACTCCACAACTATTCAAATCCTTATATCATTCATTCAAAGAAACGTAAAATTCTTTTCAAGCATTTTTCACAATCCCATACGCAATTTTTTTTAAATCGTTTCTTACTTAAACAAGCAAATAAAAAAAAAATTAACAAAATTTCAACAGAAATGAAACTAAAAAACAGGAAAAATTGAGTCATCTTATTACAGCAACGTTTTTTCCATAAATGACATAGATGAAAGACAAAATGAGTTTCTGCTCCACACATTTAGAAACAGCATTTTATTTGTAGATAACTAAATTTTTCTCTCAACACCCAAAAGCCAATAACTTTTCAATCTAGTGGATTATAACCGCTAGTTATATAATGGATTAAATCATCAAAATTTAAATTTTTTAATGCCTAATGGAGTAAACTGTGAACCATTCTTATCGAAGTCCTTTTCGCGATTTACTAAATTATTTTGTATTAAAATAGGTTTTTCATGAGCCATTCCGGATTTCAAACTGATTATTGATACTTCCATTAGAAACTAGTGGCTGAAAAATTATAGTTCAAAAAACTGTAGTGTACTCTCAAGCTAAGTTATTTATTTATACTGACTTTATCAAACAACTTAATGATTTGATCGTAGTGTACTCTCAAGCTAAGTTATTTATTTATACTGACTTTATCAAACAACTTAATGATTTGATCGTATTATGGACTTCATGCTGTGTAAGCTCCAAACTTATTTACTAATTTATAATTTCCACTAATCTTAACAATTATTTGAACCAACTCAATTTTTTGCTGCCTCCAAAATAATTCTGTCACTTGAATGTTTCTTTTAGCAAACTTGACTTGTAACAATTGAATTACACAAAACATAATGATACAAAAAGCTGAGACAAGGTATTTTTCAAAATTATTCAATCATAAAAGGTAGTGAGAATTATTTTTTAAATGAAAAATTACAAAGTTTTTTAAATGCCAAAAAGTTTTTTCAAAAATGAAAAACTACAATAACAGTAATTGAATATAAAAATGACTAGAAGTTTGAGAATTATTTAAAAATCTATGATTAGTTCTTCTAACAAATACAAAGTTTCATTATAATTTTCCATATAACGTTTTTGCAGAAATTTTTTCAATATCCAAGGAACATTTAGTGTGCACTTAAATTTTAAAGATGTAACATTGCTAGAAGATTCTATATCATATGAAGTTTGAACACTGACAATTCCTTTAAAAGCTAAATATGCTATAGAAACTTGCTCAAATTCCAAATCCGCAACCATTAATGCAGTGACATTTTGAATCCCTACATGTTGGAAATATTCTAGAGCTGAAAAATGTACTTTTGATTTCTTAGATGAGTCTTCCAAGACATGATGAATAACAATTTTTTTGAAGCTTTGGCATGCTAATAAATGTGAGTCAGGATTTTTTAAAAAAGTAAAAACATTAATTGATGGACGGTTTATAATTTTGTTGAATTCGAACGAAATTTCTTCTTTTGATATGACGAGGTACGTGGCTAAGGCCGCCAAAAGACCTAAAGCTGACGTGAGATGGAAAATTTTGATCATGTGGCAAATGATAAAAAATGAAAATATATCACAATTTGTTTTTAAAAATTTGAAAATAATTTTTTGAACTATATCTACTTTTACACTAATTATCATAAAAAGCGCTTAACATAACTTTTCGTAATTATTGTCTAGATACATTATGAAATAATAAAATTAAATTTTTTTCAATTGTATAAAAAGTTTTTAAAATAAATTTGAAAAAATCAATAAACTGATTATATAATAAAAATAACGATGTTTAAATTAGTTTTTGAAAAGGGTTTTTAAAAATGTATTTTTAAAGAATTTCATAACAAAAATTTTGTGTTTCTTTGAATGCGTCAATAATAATTATTTTTTATTGACTAATACAAATTGTTTAGATTTTCAATAAAATAAATGAAGATTGATGGTAAATATATATTAAAAGTTTTCTAAAAATAGTCTTGGCAAAAAAGAGATAATGTTGACAGAAATTATGAGAGTGCTTCCTTTTGTATATTCAGGATTGAACGGTGTGGCGTTTTAGGAAACCACACAAATTAATGGTGTTATATTGTTTTATATTTTTTAAAAACAACGTATGTTTTTCTTAACTACGATTCAATTTGAAAAAAAAATTTTCATGCAACTTTAATCATTTAACAATTTAGCAACAAAAACTCCTAAGTTCTAACGTGATGATTTCGTCTATAAATTCTTTAACTGATTTATTTCAAACTTGAAAACTTTTTGAAACATATTATTTTTACAAAATCTGGTGTTTTTCAAATCAAGTATTATTTAAAGCTGTATAACAATAATGATGTATAGCCATCATAAATATTGAGCACCAAAAACACCTCAAGCAGGCATAAGGATATACAAAATGTGCCAATGAAAGTATATTGTTTGCAATATTTTATGAAAAAATTGTATTCATGAAAATATACTGTTTATGGAAATAGATCATATATAAAATTCTGTTATAAAAATTTTTCACTTAAAAAGACGCAATTAAGTATTGAATTAAATCAACATAAATATTCATTTCATGAAAGCGTCATAGACAAAAGTTGTTGAAATCAAATTAAGAAAAAACTCAAATATTCTTCAATAAAAATATTTGGTTCATTCTCTGTTTATAACACATAAACTGAAAAAATATGCTTCATGAGAAGGGTTCAAGGGCAGCAGAGAGGACACGAACCCTTCCATGTTTGACCTCCTTCTGATGAATAGAAAGCTGAAGCAACAGTGTCTGCAGAGAAAAAATCATAAATTTAAATTCAAAGAGTTATAATTAGTTTTTAAAAAAATAATTGGGTATAAATAGTTACCAGGGTCATAATAACGGTAAACTTTCACAAGAGCTGGCTTCACGTTGCTCACTTGAAGTATCTCTTTCATTTTCACATTGAAACTCAGCGTTTGGTTTACGAGCTGCAAAATCAAAATTATATATTAAAATAGCTCATATTTTGTCATGGAAGTTAAATAGAAAATTACCTCGTCTAAATAGATAACAACTTTGTTGAAAGTTTTTTCAACTTTTTTGAAAGTATCTCCGATTTGACGTTTCAAGCTTTCTTCTTCAATAAGATTGTAGCCAGTTAAAATATTTATCTCCACTAATACCATCCCTGTTACTTCATCCCCACTCCAACTGTTTGGGTATGGTAGCTCATACAGATTTTCTGCAATTTACTGTTTGTAATCGCCAATATTTGAGATGAAGTAATATTACCTAGTCGACAAACTGAGTGTTAAAACGTCTCTATCTGCTTCAGTATCCAATTCTAGATTGAGGTATTTTGATTCATCTTTTGTTTCAACATTGTAACTGACTATCAGTTGCACCAAAGCCACGCCTTCACCCGTGGCTTCAACAGTCAATGACGTTGTGTCACTTGGCAACTGTAAATGTAGACATAAAATTGGAAAAATGACTTAATTTTTAAAAAACTTGTGCTAAAAACAAAACAAACTTGGAATGATTGCAAAATAAGGGCATTTGATTTAGTGACTTCAGTAAAATTATGCATAACAGCCCCCGAAACATCTAACAGCTTCACACTGACCCCTGTTTCAACAGATTTATGAGTGACCATAAGAGCGAATTCAGCTATCGCTTCTAGGCCTAATACAGTATCCTGGAGAAAAAAAATTTGAATGCTGATGAATTATTTAGTTGCAACTAAAAATTTTTTAGTCTAACCTGTGTTGATGCGAACCCTCCTTGCGCGTTTCTTTGACTCAATAGCCACTTAGCGATGGGCAACGCTTCCGAAAGAGCTTTCTTTTCAGCATATACCAGCAACACGTACGAAGCCAGTTCTACGTCATATGTTTTGGCTTTTCCATAAGGAGACGTCCACTTGTCTGTGGCTTCATCCGGCTTGCTTTTCCAGTATTTTGTACCATCTGTATTAATATATAAGTTTTGAAGATAGAATTCTTATTTGAATAGTGAAGCCATTTGAACCCAACCTTTGTACAAGGCGAGATTGTTCAAAAGAGTGAGCACAGAATCAAGTTTTGAGCTACCAGCTTTATGCAGAGCGTAAGATATAATTGCAAGCGTATATGGGTCATTCGAATATGTATTGTAAGAATTTTCAAGCAGGAGTTTTGCCTTATTAATACTTGCTCCAAGTACCCCAGAATCGACCTGAATGACCAAATATCCAAAATTATTATTGTTACATTATTGAATATATTTTCATAGAAATCCAATTTTTCAGAAAGTAACTCACAAACTGGTTGTCTTTATTTTCAAGAAGAGAAATAAGCACGTATGCTGTCATGGCGATCCCCGATGAAGATCCGCCCTGTAAACATTACAATGTTTAAAAAAAATCTTGTTTTGAATTTTTTAAACACAAACCTGCATGGCAGTGTGAATGACTCTTCCTTCGAGAGGCTCTGCAAAGGTACCATTGGAAAGTTGGTTATCGATGATCCAATTGAGAGTTTTGGCTATTTTGGAATCTTCTACAGGAATAAAGCCTTTAGCTTGATGGAAACATTTGATAGCAAAAGCACTCAACCTAGCGATTAAAAAAACACATTGTTTCATTAAAGCATTTTAAAAAAATGAATAGTTTTAATGCTGTACCAAGTGCTTCCAGCCTTGTCCCTATTGCCAAAAGCACTGAAGGACCCGTCGGATCGCTGATATGTCAGTTGTCGTTGATATCCTGGAAAAAATTAATTATTTTTTGGAATTCAAAATTCAGTATTAAAAGTTATGGATTATCAATTTTTTTATAAAACCTTGTATTATTTTGATTTTCTAACCTGAAAGGATATATTGGTTTGCTTTATCTTTGATAGCTTGTGTTAATTGTCCAGAAATCTCTAAATAATGAACAATAAAAACATCGGGTGCAAAAGTGAGCATGTTTTGTTCTCCACAGCCATAAGGCATTTTCAACAAATCTTCTATTCCATTCAATGATGTCCCAATCACATCACCTGATATGAAATAGCGACTTTGTTATAATTTTCTATAGTATTTCTAAGCATAATTAGAATGTTGGAAATTTTAAAACCTATGAGAGTTATTTCCAGGTTTTTTGTATCAGGCACAAGTCCAGTAGGTGGAAAGGTCACTTGGAATTGTTTGCTGTAAGAGTCTCCGCTGTCGAGCTGGATCAGGTCAGATGCACTGTAAGACTGGGGTTGGCCTTCAGCCTGGGGGTTTAACAACGATTTTTGGATGCTGTTTTGTTGTTCACTAGCTTGAAATTAAATTAATTAACATAAAAATTAATCGAAAAAGTATTGAAAGAGTATTTCATTCAATTATCCCAATTTAAATTTTTATTTGAAAAAGCAGTCGAAAACTTTTCAGAATAACACACTTTTACGAGGAGGTTAACTCTGACGGCATCTGAAGCTACCCCCGCAAATGCAGTCACTTCAATGGGCATTTGTCCAAGTGATGTTGCTTTGATCCAAAAATAAACTGTGCTTGCATCATTATTAGCCACCTTTAAAGAATTGTTGATGAACACTCAGTGAGATTTGTATTCAAATTTATTAATTAAAACGCTATAATTAACGCTTTGTTTTTACCTTGGTACTTTTATGCACGTCCACATTTTCTGGTTGTTTCGTATCACATTTAATAACTTGAAAGTACTGAGATGATGACAATTTGACATCGGCCTTGAAAATTTAATGGGTTTGATTGATAAAAATTATCTACAATTTCTTGATTTGATGTTTTTAAAGTTTAACTTCTATACAAAACATACATAAGATGTCTCTGAAAAATCTACATTTTCTTTTTTGAAATTTGAATTCAGACAATAAAACCTCCAAATCCTGTCCATAGTAATTGTTGACGTTCACTTGTAACGCGAATTCCTCCCCTCTCACGATAGAATATGGCAAGTTCAATGAAACAAAAAATGGTTTTATCACAGTAAGCTGTAAAAACGACATTTCAAATTAACTTATCTACCTTGAAGATTTGATATAAAAAATATTGCCTTAGCTGGTTCGTTTGAAACTCCTAAGCCTAGATCTTGATTAACAGAAAACCCAGTAGCAACCCAGGATGTTATGGTGTCCGGAACTTTTACTTTCAACTCTATTTTTCCTTGTTTACTGTGTTAGAAATGAATTTCGAGCTATCTTAAATTTATGCATCTAAGTCTAATATTTCCTACAAATTCAGACTTGTTAAAAGATCCAAGTCTCATTTTAGGATGAAATTTTAAATTAAGCCAACAAAATACATCGATACCTTTGGAGTTATATAGAAATTTATAAATAACCACATACTTCGCAATTATATCTGTCCAAATGAATGTCTCTGGAAAATCTTTCCTAACAGTTACAGAAGGCTCATTTCCGGGTGGAGAAGGTGATGGGCTTTTGTCACCTGGCATTTCTGGACTTCTTTCTATTCCCGGCATTCCCGGCATCCCAGGTGGTCCCATCGGTCCACCATCTTTAGACATTCCTCTAAAAACTGCAGCATTTGATCATTATTTGAAATTCAAGTTTTCGAAAAAATCTGTCAATCGTTAAAACTAGTTTTATGGTTAAAGAAATTTTTCTTACAAGGGAAATATCTGACAGGTCTTTTAATGTAAAAGTTTGTCAAGGCGAAGAGACCGGCATTCTGTTGATATGTTTAATTTTATCAGTTGCTTTTATCCTAGATTGAATTATATTCACGCCTATGAAATCATTACATTTAGAAGGTTGAAAGTGTCACTGCCTCCAATATAACTTGGCCAACGAAAAAAACACTCAAAACAACCAAAACGAGGCTGAATACCACCGGTGTAACTGGTGTACTTCAAGATTTCTTTGCTAACCTGCATATCAACAATTTATTCTTTTAAAATTTGCCACTATGTACAAAATATTTTGGAAACACACCACATCTTGAGTAATATCGTTTCCAGCATGGAGTAATAAGACGGACTGGTCGACTCCCAACAGACCCACGTACGAGTCTTTAGTAGTGGAAACATCCATGACGACCGAATTATCGCCAGGCTCCGTGATGTTTTTGTTGAAGCTGAGAGAAACCTTATAAATGTGGGAACTCAATTGTAAAGATTCATTTACGAAACTTTTTGCTAAATCAATATGGGATATAGAAGTATAATTGGACTAGAAAGGTATAAAAATAAGCCACCTTATTTATGAAATAGTCTTGAACGTTGACAGCAATGCTGTCTGCAATTAGCTCGCCTTTCTCTGTTACATACCACACTATAAACTTGGCTTGTGGAGCAATACGTAATGTGTTTATTTCAGTGAATTTTATATCGAAATCAAATGATGTTTTTGAAGTTCTTAAGTTGAGTGTTCTGCTCATAACAACTACTTCTTTAGCCACCATCTGGTAGTAAAAAAACGAAAATTTATTTGGGTAGAGAAATACTGGAAATAATTATCGTCTAACCTTGAAAAATATTTCTGTCACTGGATGAACAGTTTTAACATTGAAGAAAACACGAGCGTTTGGCTGTAAATAATAAAACAGGATTATTCTTTTGACTTAGACTGAATTAAAGCTCCGAAAAAAACCAAAATTTTAGTAGGATTGAAAAATACAAAAAATTTTAAAAATAAACCAAAATTTTGATCGCAGAAAAATTACCTTGATGACATAAGCAGAATCTTTAATTGTTAACTGTATACCACCATTATCTCTTGTTTCGAATTTCGATAAATATTTATAGGCATATAATGGCTTGCCAGCAATTTGGTCAAAATATTGTACTTTAATGTTAATATTATCGGCGTTTTGGTCAGTATCAAATTCAAAAAATGCATTTCCATTAGAATCGAATGTAGAATTGAAACTTTTTGTTTCAGTGATAGTTCTTGTGTAAGGATAATATCCTGGAGGTAGGACTGATCGCTTGACTATTCTGTCTTGAGGTTCCATAGACGGTAGTTTTAGGAAAGAATCTTGAGAAGGAACTGGTGGAGCTGGAGAAGCTGGAGGAGCTAGTGGAGCTGGAGGAGCTGGAGAAGCTGGTGGAGCTGGAGAAGCTGGAGGAGCTAGTGGAGCTGGAGGAGCTGGAGGAGCTGGTGGAGCTGGAGAAGCTGGTAGATTTGTTGGAGAAATTGGTACTGGGAAAGAACCTTCAGGACGAGGGGTCGTGAAAGTAACTCGTGGAAGAAAAGTTGGAGAGGCTGGGAAACGAGTGAGTGGAGGGCGAGGGGCTGAAGGACGAGTGGCTGAAGGAGCTGGAGGACGAGGAGGAAAAGGAACTGGTATTGGAGCTGGTGGATGAACTCCGTAATTAATAATTTGTGTTCTGTATGTAATAGTAATTTCCACATCACGAAAGTTTCCCTGACTGTCTTGCAAATCTTTTAAGCTAGCTCGAGTTTCATCCAAATTTTTGAGATTTATCTAAAATAAAGTAATAAAATTTAAATTCAAATTGACTACCATTTTAATTATATTTTGTTACTGACTTGAGTCTTATAAAGAAGACCGGGCTTGAAGTTGGGCGATAAGCCAGATGAAAACTCCAATTTCATGCGGTCATTTCGAGTATAGAAAATTTTACTCCCACTCAAAATTACATTAGTACTTGATTCAGTGACATTTGCTTCTATTGTAAAATCTCTATAAGAAAGACTTCTATAAACCCAAGAGGGAGGCAACAATCTGTCTAGATCTGCAACTGTCAACGTTATATCCGCTTTGCCGTCTTTTAACTGTGGTTTAAATTAAAATTGAAATTAGCTTATATAATTACAATTAGAAATATAATCAGTTTGTATACCTGTAAAATTTTGACAATAGTTGGTTGAGGATCTTTATCATACCAGTAATGCCTTTTCAATTTTACAACTACATTAACTGTGCCTTTAACCGGTTTCCCATAAGTGTATCTAAAAACAAATTGATTAAAAACATACAAATTGATTTCTATTCTTAACTAAAAATTTTATGAGATTTTAAGTTTCTGAAAATACTTTTGGAAATTTTAAGCTTTAGACACGATAAAATAACACTGGTGAAAAACAAATAAAGGTGGTTTTTGGTAAAGAAATGTTTCGCATTATACTTGGCAAGAATAGAAATCTTGAAATCCTCTTGTGTTGATGGGTTATTTTGATTAATGAAAAAATAATCTGCAGAGTTCACTTGCACTTCAAACTTTGGCAAAACTGAAATATAAACAAAATTATTTTAGACCCGTTTACAGTGAAATAGAATATATAAAACTGCTGTTTTAAATAGATCGTTTAAACCAGCCATTGATTTTAGATACGTGTCAATGTTGAAGGTAACTAAGAAATTTTTAAGTCAAAACGATTTTCAAGAAATTTTGCAAGTAATAATCGTTTGAATTTTTTAAATCCTTGTAAATCTATTTTCCCGTATCCACTGATACTTAATCTATAAGTTACTAGTCGAAAAAAGGTGCATTCAGTTACAGTTAACGCTATGAAATGAACTCAATTTTTAAGCAACAAATGTTTTTAAAATGTTTAACCATTCAATCTTGAAAAACTACCAAACTAAGCATGCACTCACATTCATCATAATATAAAAAAACTCACCATATTCTGCTACTTCGAAACTCTGCTTTTCATGAGCATACTGAAAAAATTGTATTATATCTCTATGTAACTGTATTTTGAAAACTGATCTTCAAGAATGGTTAACGATATAAAAATGATTGACTGAATGAACCTCTGAAACGGCTTTGATCGTCCACGACCCCAAAGGAGTGAGGGATGAGAGGTCCAGACTGCTTGTGATCACTCCTTCAAAAAAAATAAAGTCTCAGAATTATCAAGTTACTAATTTGATATAAAATATACTTTCACAAATAAAAAATGTATTTAGTGTTTAGAATTGGTCTTTCTCTTTTTAGTTAATATGGGGTTTGGATAATATTTTAGCTACAATATCTTTTAAAAAACGACTGAAAGTTGCAAGTTACCTAAAAAAGTCTATGATATGTTTGGGTTGAAAAGCTGTTTCATTTTATTGAATAGTTTCAGCAACTTTTTAAAAACAGAGTTCACAATATGAGTTTATTTCATAAAAATAGCTATTTCACAATTTTATAAAATTGTTTTCATTAATTAGTTAAGGTAAATCTGTCAACTTGAATATAAATTATTCCAAATTTAAAAAGTGCATTTATTTTTATATTATTGATGCAATAAAAGAAATCGAAAGTTTTAATGGATTCAATTATGCTTCTAACCGTATTCGTTATGTTGATTTATCAGCTCAACTATTTTATTTGAATTTGTATCCTGGAAAAAATATGGGCTATTTTATAGTTTTCAGTATCTTTATCGGATGACATTCGTTAAAATTAATGAAAATGCTCTCACATAAACTGTAATGTTGAGTTTTTCTTTGAAAGGTTTCAAGTCAGGATCAAAAGAAATCACTCTAAAATTACCTTCAGTGGTTCATTATTTCAAAGATTTTTGAAGCTGGAAAAATTCTTTATTTTATTAAATAAAACTCACATGTTTGTCCTGGTTTATAAAGGCGTTTATCGGTTTGTATAACGATCGAGTGGACTTTTCTACTGACAGTTACAGAGTGACTTTTATTGAAAACTGCGCCACCGCTTGCTTCGGCTAGGAAAAGATAGCTTCCACTGGGAACTTCTTGCGGTATCTGTTTATAACAATGAAAACGCTTATTTCTCTATACAGTGTAGTTTTTTTTTCATGAAACTCACATTCAAATAAATCGACTGACTCTCCCCTGGTGTGAAAAAGTTTTTTAATGTTTATATTGTCAAATTTTTTCTAACGATTATAATTTTTCAAAAAATTTTTACCGGTTCTAAGCCTATAAGCTTTATTCACAAGAAACTCTCCGCTGAAAGTATTGACTATTTTAGCAAAGAAGTAATACTGCTCCACCCTTCTTTCTCTCGACACACTGACAGTGATTCCGTAAGAAGTGCCAGGTCTTATTATCTTTGGACCCGTCACCACATAATCTCTACGGTAGTTTGTTTCAATAGTATCAATGGAAGCTATTTAGAAAAATTTCTATATATTTTTTATAAATTTGTTATCTTACTTGTTGCAGAGAGTCAAACAAGGCCCAAAAATGAGAATGGTCACAAGAAGCTTCACGAAATTCAGCATTCTTGTAATTTCATGAACTTAACTGAACTTTAAACGCTTTAAACTGTTTTCTGTAACGTGCGAATTTATTTCTTTCTGCATTAGTTTCGTTCAAATTGCTTATATACCTTCGAATGCGTGACTTGGTTTCTATTTTTAGAAAAGTTTTGTTTTCATAACAATCAAAACTAGTTATTAATATTAATATATACTAAAATTCTATTAAGAATATTCATGAATTTAAACTCACTTAGTCCGCTGTTAATAGCTTAACTCCGTTCTATATTATTATTTCCTCCAAATCGTTTTATAATAACACTTTTCACACTAGAGGTTTATTATAACAAACAATTAAAAAAAAATTTTAAATAGAAATTGGTAGGGCACGTTAAGGCAACTAACAAAGAGACGATATCTCTAAATGAGAGATTTAAGAGATATCTCTGTTATTTTATGTTTTCAAGACAGTAAAACATGGAAAATGATCAAATAAAAGTGTTTTTGAAAACGCTTGGGAAATTTTTCTTTGTAACAAATTATGGTTTGGTAATAACATTTAGTGAATGGCTAAGATTATAAAACAAAGTTAAAACTTATTAAATTCCTTTAAAATATATAATTGTTGATTTAAATTTAAGTTATTTGAAGTTTTTAGATGTCATCATCAATCTTTCTTACTTGTTAGTTGGAAATTAAAAAAGTCTTCAACATATTCAAAGTTCAACATGAATTATAACTACTCAAGTTCTATTCAGAATACAAAAAATTCTTTACAAAAACTTATAAGGGTAGACATAGCTTTCATAATTTTTCTAATTATATACGCATTAAAAAATTCAAATAAGAAAAATCAAATGTATTTCGATAATTTTATTTTAATAACTAATAATACTAAAATACTCGAATGAATAAACAACAAAAAGATTAAGGCTTACCGTATAACTTTATATAATATATTTTATAATGTAAGACCGTTGTTTGATAAGCTCTGAAGGCATCAGAATAAAGACAAAAATTAATGAAACAAAATTTGTATTGTGCTTATTTTAAACATCACACTAAACTTTTAGTATATCATCATAATCAACCAAAAAGGTAAGCTAACTGGATATCATATGTTCACGTAAAAAGCTTTGTATTTCGATTAAAAAGCTTAGTAACTTTATATAAAGGTACATCGAAAACTGTTTTATGTTCTTTTAATTCACACACTTAAGGCTAATAATGTACCAATAAAACAAGGCTTTCTTTAAATATAACACAAGGGGTACCAAAATACTCCCAAAACTATTTTGACCATAAATTTAATAATCAACGCTTGCTCAATTTAAAACAAATTTAAATTTTATTTTTTTTTGAAACATTCTTTTGATCGAGTCTTCAAAACTTCCAACAAATGAAGTTTATGCTGTTGTTGAACTCAGTGCTCCCAATAAGATAGCTATCAACCCTTTTCCCCTCTGCCAGTTTGGGTCATTTTCATAGGCTACCACTGCCTTTTATTGGGCCCTATTAACAGGATCCCAAAACTCAATTTTTTTCGATTGTTCATGCAGTGTAAACTGATGTTTTGAGTAACAACGGTTTAGTACGCTATGAAAATATTTGACTATGTAAAAGAAATATGTTCACTAAAGCTTTTATGAAAATTCAAAACTCTGAGAACAAATAATTGGTTTATAATGGGATATAACTAAGCGAGCGTATGATGGCTAAAGAATTTGGATCAATAATACTGATGGAAAGAGTATTCAAAAAAAATGATTTTTTTGAAAAAATTATTGCTAGGAATTAGTTGAAAACAAAAAATAAGCAATAAAAAAATACAATAAAATAGTTATTTCTTATTCATTATTCGGGATCAGTGACTCTTACGCAAATTAACTAAAATGAACATCATTTTGATGAACAATTGATCGAAAATTTTCTAGAACATATTAGTGAAAATCTAAGTTTGGTACTAATGAAAAAGTGCCTTTCTGGTATTTAGAAAGAAATTTAAGTATAAAAAGATAAGTACATAAAATACCAGTAAAATTTGAAATGAAATTGATTAGACACAAATTTTTTAAAATATCTTCTAAAAGTTTTGACTCGTTCAGGTGAACTTGCTTCATTATACAAATACCATAATTTCATATAGTAATTTTTTTTTTGTTTAAAACTTCAAGCCTAGCGACTTAGAATAATACATTACTTTAGCTTAATGTTATAAAAAATTTATAGACATTTGATTTGAATATTAAATTTCATTATCATTATGAGAACAAACGGGAAAATCAAAGTTTGAATTAATTGTTTGTTATTAAACGAAGCTTTTCTGTTTCGAATAATTAAAAACAACCATAAAAAATAATCTATAAAAAATAATCATCGAGGAGATTAAATATTTGGTGTATTAAATCAGCATTAGAGATTGAACATTGTATAGAGAATTTTGTAAGACAAATTTACATTTATTAAGTTTCTACTTGATAAATTAATATGTGATTAAGACAAAATAAATAATTTAAAAATTTCAACGATTATTTAAAAATCTTAAAATACATTAGTTATAGGATTATAAAAATTGTTCATAAATTTTATAAAATTTAAGTTTTAATACTTATGACATAGTTATCAAATGCCTAAGCTACTTAATTAACAGAAGAAATTTAGTTACGAAAACCGAAAAAGTGATGAATTTTAGGCTGAGTTTAAAAATTCCAGTAAGTTCTAAAAAATTGACTTTACAATTTATGGCAAATATTATTTAAACTAATACAAATTGTAAAATTAATTTTTACATAATTTAAAGTTGTTTTACGAAGAATAGATATACCTATAAACATGAAATTTTCGATTTGTGACATGAAAAATTTTCTTAAAACTAATAAAAATTTTTAAAATTTTGTTCCATGGATTTGAAGAAAAAATTAAAATCCTTGCTAAATAATAAAAAAGTATTAAACTATTAATTTGAACATTCTTTAATATTTTGGGTTTCATTTTGTTAAAATAAACCGCATACTTTCAGGTGAACGAGGAAAATGGCTTTGAAGAAGAAGAATGGTTGAACGATGCTGGTGTAGTGAAGTTAAAGGTGTTACACTTTATATTTTGATTACTTCGATATGTTTTTGGAGTAAATATCTCAATAGTAATATTAAAAATATCATTTTCTCATGTTTAGCATTGTACACTGGGTGTAAGAGATCCTAAAGTAGATAAAGAGGCTTTGGAGAGCATTGAAAAACCTTTTTTTGAAGATGAACATTTAGACCCTGTACAAGTACAACTTTCTGTGAGTTATTAAATTTTTCTTATACTCAACACACTGTAAAACATAGAACTTTTATAATTCCATATATATACATATAAATTTATAAATTTTAGAAGTTTAAAGAACTACCAGACCAACAATTAATAGAAACTGTATGTGCTACCCTCAAAGTTCAGCTACAAGCAGTAAATATTGGAATAATTTTCAAAATATAAAGCTTTTATGTGTTGCTTTATAATTAATGTTTGAAACATGAAATATGTTAAAAGCTATGATAAATTTCCAAACTATTAGAAAACTTGATCAACAATACAAAAATATGTTTTTCACAACTTAATTATAAAATTTAACAAAATACTATTTAACATTAAATAATTTTTTTTTATTTAAGGTATCTCGAAAGATAAGTGATTTAGTATTGGAAAACCAGTCAACTTATTCATCAGAACTAAAGAGGGTATCCACACTGCAACAGGATCTGCACACTGCTTTGCAAATGTCCTTGGACAGCAGAAGGTTTCAACTACATGCTTTTAATACTTCAAGCTCAATACTTCTTGTCATATTGTTTTTTTTTAATCTAGATTGAATAATTTTTTCTGAACTGCATGATTGTTAGCTTTTAATGGTTGATAATTCACTAAAAACTGAAACTTAAAAAATAAAAATATTCTTCTGTTTTGAAAAGCTCAATATCAAATAATATAACAAAAATGTGTATGTTTTTTAAAAATTTATTCAGTGTAAAAAACTTGAAAGTCAATGTTAAATTTTAAAACATCTCACAAAAAACTATACACTACAATTATTAAAGGCTCAATGTTTTTACCTCATAGTGCAACATCCCACAACACATTAAAATAACAATAGTTTAATTTTATACATTATTTAAATTTTCAAAACTGAATTTCTTACAACACTAGATCTATAAAGGAGTCAAAGGAAACCTTCACAACAGCTGGCCTCAAACTGCTGGCCAACCACAGAAAGAGAGTCTTACTCAGAAGGCTTTTATCTTCACTACACACCATCAAAACACTGGTATGCTAATGTGTAAATGCAATGTTTCAAAGGATTCATTTAAGTATTTTTTCAGTTATTAATAACTCAATTGAATTATTGCTTAGAACCAATGGTTTAGTTATGCAAATAAATTATATTTTTATTTTGTTTTTGAGCTTCATTTTTATAGACTAAACGATATGTATAAAGTTTTTGAACCAAATATTAATACTTCAAAATAATAAATTATCAAATTTTTTGGTGATCAGCCCCATACATGTATTTTTCCATGGTCATATATATAACCTTAATTACTAATGGACCAATGAAATTGTTTAGTGGTCGTCAATTTGAATTGAAATATTTATAAAATATTTTTTTTTGTTTTTTAATACTTTTAGGCAACATACTCTATTATATTAACAAGGCTTTTTAAAGTTCAGTCTAAATGTTTTTCACTTATTCAAACTTAGTTTAAGTAGCGTTCTTCAAAGGTTATTCTTTATGCAAGTTAATGAATGGTTAAGACTGAGTAATATCTTTATAAGATTATATGTGTAAACTTATAGTCTAGAATACCAGGAAAGATTGCTCATGTTTGTACTCTTTTATGGTTTGCAGACTAATCAGCCCATTTCGATACTATTCAAATCTTACTTAAGTGTACTTTTTTTTTGGTTCTAGATGCACACCATAGTATTACTCTGTGGAATATTTAAAATTAACATAATAAAAATCAATTTTTCATTTTTAATTCTCATTCATCCTAACTGCTGAGAACAGTGTTTCAAATTTTCACAATTGTTATGGTGACATGATGAATAAAAATTTATGAACATTTTTAGCAAAAAACCGACAAGAAACTAAAAGAGCTCTTGAAGGTAATTTTAGTTTTAAAATTTTTTATCATTATCACTTTTATGAGCATAATTATTTCAATATCAATCTGATAGATTAAAAAACTAACTCAGTTATAATTCACAGAATTCAATGGTTGAGCATTAGACTAATTATCTAAAGTTACCGGGTTCGATCCCGCGTGGGCCAATCATCATACTGTTCTACAATGTGTTTTCGCTACATTAAATTTGTAGCAGTGCGCCTCAGCTGCTTGCCTTGGCGCTAAATAAATAAATTATTTAAATTTAAATTTGAAAACATGTATATGATGAAAATTTTTTCTTATCTTAGCGAAACCCCAATCCATTAAAATAACCACGAATCACATGTTTCATTTATCGCCGAAGCTTCTAAGTTCTTAAAAGATCATTGTCAGGTGAATGGCCTGATAATGACTTTAAAAGCTTAAAACTGCAATATTAAATATAACTCTGAAAACCATTCACTTATACATAGGCTACCGTGTTAAGTAGTTGTTCAATTTTATTTAGTTTAATCACTTCAATATATGCTTTAAAAACATATATATAGGTATCATTAATCAAATTCTTTAAAGCATTGATGATCCACTTAATGACAATTAAAATGTAGTTTTACTTCATTCCTGACATTGCTACAGATATGACAATAAACCTAAACTAAGTGTATATCACTTAAAATTCACAACAATACAAACAATTGGTACCTATATTTGAGGCAATATCAACCACAGGAAGAAAACTTTCCTGGAGCCATAAACCTTTCTCTGGAGTACCAGGAGGCTGCCAGCACTTACAAACACTACCACTGCATCAGGTCTCAGCAGATGAAGTATCATCATTGATAAGAAATAAGATACCTATGTAGTTTATATTATATGTGGTACATACATTTTTGACTTTACTGAAACTAATACTATGCATATTGTTCTTTTGTTGCAAGTTATTTGAACACAAAAGGTAATTACACGGTTGTTTTGAATTTTAACGTACTTGATAATGTTACTTTGTTAACGAAAAGCTTTGTACTTAATAAAATAAACTTTAGCGTTCAAATAATTTGCAGTGTTTACTTTGACTAAAAAAGATTAATATGTTCTTTTGTTGATTTTTGATCTAACTTGGCCATGCAATTAAATCATATTAGTTTCAACAAATTGTTCTTCAACAACTTCTTGTACTTTTATAGTGAATTGAGCAACAAGTTGAACGACAACAGTGAGATGGTGGACGAGGCGTTAGATGTGGCTTTATCACGCATATGTCTGTCCTTCAACCATCAACTCTACACCCGCATCCAGCAGGCATACAGACTTCTGGGAAAGTCACAAGTTTGCGGCATCTTTTATGTTTCAACTGCTAATATTATGACGCTTGAATTCTGGCATTTTTTACAAAACATTTAAAAGTGTTTTTTGATGCTCAAAAGAAATTTATATTAATTTTTCGAGTTAAAAGATATAGAGTGTAAAACATTGATACCAGGTGGCTACTGATCAATTGCACATGCATTACATCAGTTGTGTCCACGTTGTCTCCTTTAAAATGGTGAGCATGATGTTGTTTGTACAACGTGATGTAATAAGGCTTTAATCATTGTTTCAATACTTCACGAAGTATATGCTGTATGTGTATAAATGATACACTAGATATATGTTTGAGCTTCTAAGAAGAAAATGTTTGTGTTTACAGCGTTATTGCATATCGTGGTTTCAATGTAGAATCCTGTGATTCAAATTTTTCCACAACTGAGCCATCTGATTGTCTAATAATCTCAAAATACATAGTATTACAAACACAAACTCTATGTAATATTTAAAATTAACATAATAATTGAATTTTTTGAGGTATTATATGTATCTTTTCAGTAAATTTCAATTTCAGTCATGCGTCTCGATATATATTCATTTTTAAACATGGAAGCTATCGGAAGGAAAAACCGTTGTAATTCTTATAAGATTATTTTAATTAATACATCTAATACGCACAGGTGTTGAAATACGTTGGGGCAGCATCAGGCCAGCCTGAAGAGGCTTATCAGGAGAAGCAATTCCAAGAGCTGTGTGCTGTATGTCTTAATCATTTTATTGAAAAACTTTTTTTCGTTATTTTTCATGTTCGCATTTATAATAATTAATATTATAATTTAGTATATTATTTTAAATTTGAAAAACTTTAAGATTAATTAATACAAATTATTTAATAAATAATTAATGGAAATAGTTGTTAACTATAAACTCTCAGTGCCTGAAGCCTCATATATACGTGGCATGCTTGGTAGAGTTGTGCAGTGTACTATGGAAGGTTGTTGACAGCTACAAACATACTGTGCTATGGCATGCCCAACACGATAATGAAGATTGCTTCTTCGATCAAGGTTGGAATATTTTATTCATTTTAGTTTTTTTAGAGGTATTTCCTGTGTAGTGTGGTTTTGAAGATTTTTTTTTCGTCCGTTTGAATGTTTGGATTTAAAGACGTAATATCGGTTTTTCATTTTTTAAAATGGGAATTTTTTTGTGAAGTAATCTCACGCTAATAATTATACTTCAATTATATACCTATATATGCAACTGATATTTTTAAAATCAAATCTTCAAGGCTAATAATGCACTTTTTTAGTTGTGTTTTCACTAATCTATCTGTCTTTTAAACTTTTTTCAGTTAAAAATAGCAATGCAGTTTCAAGCGTCAACGAATCAAACAACAAAAGTCCCGCCATAGATACTACTACAATAAAAAACAACACTGATAGTAATGAAGATAATAAAAACAATGCCACAACTAATGTTAATGAAAGTACGACGGACAATACAAGCAGCGACAACAGGAACAATGACCTACAACAACTAGATCTCACAAGCATACATTATGTCAGAAAAAAACTCGAAGCAGGCAAGTTCAAACTGTGGTCAGAAATACAACAAAAGGTTTGTATTAGGCTTTAAATACAGTACGGATTTTTTACTGTTATTCTGTGTGTTTGCTATAAACCGGAGTGACATTACCAAGCAATAAATATTAATTGTTAAAAGCTGAAGACGTTGCTACTAGCACAAGACCTCAGCCACTTTCAATACGAGGAGTTCATGAGGGTTCTTGACGTCGTCAACAAGTCAGTGCTTGTGTTATTAGTTGGGATTAGTTTCAATTATCTATGATAATATAAATATAATAAAAATAATAACTGCACGCCTAATAAACATCTCCATCCTTCACAGACTCACAAGGGTAGGTAGTGACTTTTGTGAGAGCACTAGTGAGAGCTTAGGGGAAGCATTGGTGCTGCAGAGTGGTAATTACTTTAAGAAGTATCACCAGGCACGCATGGATGAGATGAAGGCGTTTGTGGAGAACGAGGGCTGGGTATTGTACCCCGTCAAGAACTCATTCAAGCTCACTCAGTTTCAAGTATGGTTGCTTGTTGGGTTTTATTGATTAAGATTAGTATGTTTATTTATAGTGGGAGCAGATTTTTTTTATGTCATAAATTTGATTAAACTGTATAGAGGAAAACTTTGTGTTTATATTAATTATAATGGAGTTTGTTAATATTGATCTATTGTAAAGAGATAAATCATGATGGCAGTTCAAAGTTTGAGAAACGTAAAATTGCTTAGAAATAGCTTTGTTAAATATTATGATATTTTCCTTAACTCTTTAAAAAAAATTCTTAACCCTATAAAAATGGCATTTATAGACAATGATACTGATGAGGATGAGGATGATAATGACATTTTGAGTAAATCGACCATTCGAGAGTTTTAAATGTTTCTCAAAACATTCACAGGAGTTTAAGTTCATGAAGGAGGGTCGTGTCTTGAAAGAGGCGGATGATTGCTCATCCACCAATCCCTTTATTGAAGTTCCAATCATTTGTTACTTATCGTTGTTACTTCATATCATTATGTTAATTACAAAAATTTTTTGTTTCAAGTGATATGTTATTCTTTTTTTGAGCAATTTTTTTTATTGAAAATCAATAGTTATTTATATTTAATTCTAAAATTTTTGAAACTGGTTAAAATCATTATAATTCATCCCTTGATGATAATGTTATAAAATTAAATGAAGTTGTCATTTAAAATATCGTTTTGCTTTGCTAAATATAGAACTTGTTTAAGGCTATTAAATGATAAAATTATTGTATGATTATGACTTAATTACATATTTTTTCAAAATTCATTTTAAACAGACAGTTACCAACGTTAGTAATGTATGTACCAACAACCATAACCATTATGGAGAAGAAGAGGAGGAAGACGAAGATGATGATGATGATGATGCTTCCAAGGGGGAATATGTTGACGAGGAATGTAGGAATGGTAATGAAGTAGACGAAGAAGATGACTATCCTTGGAACCTTACCAAAGCTGTGTTAGTTTTCTATATACCCGTTATCCTTCTGTGAGTAGGAATCGTTTATTTACTATCCATTTTTCTATCTATCTATCTCTATCTATCTATCTAGCTATCTATCTATTTATCTATCTATCTATTTATCTATATCTGTCTATCTACCTTTAAGAAAACGAAAGCCTTCTGTGATAGCCACCAGATCAACTCCCTTACTTACAAATCTCACCTTCAACGTTTGCAAGTTTTTTGGTAAGTTTTCGACGTTCTAGGTTCTCCATCGTATCTTCAGTCTGTATTGTTTTTTTGTATTATTTAATGTGTTTTTCGATGTTAGCCATTTTGATATTTTTATCTTCTATTTGAAGATGATAACGTGGTTAAATAAATTTTTGGTTCTATCTTTTGAAAATCTATTTTTAAATTCATTTGAAATACATCTATCTTTTATATTCTCACATCATTTTAATACCACAAATCATTAAGTCTAATCTTTGTTAAAAAAAGTTTGCAATAAACTGAATTGAGTTGTTACATATGTATATCTCTCAACAACGTTGAAACGATTTCCCGCCATCAGGTAGGTATATACATATGATGTCATCACTGCAATGCATCACACACGAAGTTATCAAGAGCATGACTCAACTCATCGACTTCTACTTCTATGCTGTTAATAACTTTATTTAAAAATTATACTTGAAATTATTATTTTTATACTATGATTTATAATCATTTATTATTTTTTCAAGAGTTTTCATTGATTTCGATGCTTTAATGGTTACATGAATATTATTATTTTTTTGGTTTTTTCTAATTTATTTTGTTTTTTTAGGTTTATGAAACGTTCAGTGATGAAAAATATGAGGTAAAATCACTTGAATTTTTCTCAGTCAAACATTGAAGTGTTGAAATTTTGCCACCACAAGTTTTACAAGCACTCACATCACAGGAAAACCTGAAAGTCTCCCACAAGCTGAGAGTAGTAATTGATCGAGTGAAAAACTCAATAAATATCGAATCGCCTCCAATCTTTCCAACACACCATACATCTATCGACCTTAATAACAACCATTCCATAGGTTCTAATTCGTTATTTTTAGTTTTATTTCCTTTCCTTTTTTTGAATAAAGGTTTTACGCATCTAGCGGGTCTACTATATTGGTTGTAAACTCGAGGTATAGAGGGATTTGGAGTTAAAATATTGATTTGTGAATTTATTTGATCATTTCGATAATTTTTTAATGTTTGTATAGTTTCGTCAGATAAAATTAGTTTCGACATGTTTCAAAATGATTTTAAAATTCATTATAAAATGTTTACAAAATTAATTTTAAAAATTTCAAACAGATAGTCAAAAAAATTCGATGAGCTTGGACTTGAGTTCTCTCAAACCGGTCGTTGTAGCTACAGAATCTCTGTCAGTTATATTATTCTCTCTGAATAACAACTTCAAATATCCAATATAAGCGCATTCACCCATCAAAATTTCCAACACAAACATCATTCTCATTTCCCCTCCAAACCACTCACAGCATGTTCCTGGTGACCCAGTTCACAGCCCTTAAGTCTCACTTGTACGATGCCATGCCGGAGCAACAACGGGGTCTTCTTGACCAATACTTCATTCAGGTTTCTGTTTCCTTGTATATATTTATTGAATGGATCTAAGACAACTAATTTTAAAGGTTTTCAACAGATTCCAATGAATAGATTATAGGCTTGAAGAAATTATCTTTTCAAAAGCTTTGAGGCAGTTAAAAGGTTGAAGGGGGAAATTTTTAGGAAAACGATGGAAGCCATTAATCTTTAAATTTTACTCTGAAAATAAGCGTTAAATCGATATGAATCACTCTCTCAAAAAACTTGATACCTTGAAGAGTTCTTGATTGAATTTATGTTGGAAAATAAACTAGATATGGTTTCTAGAGGTCTTCTAAATTGTTCATAAAGGAAAAGCAGTTAGATCATATATTTCAAAACCTTGAAAAGTTAAATTAAAAATGGTTCAATTTAAGTAATTAGAAATCGAAAGAATCCATAAATATTATTTTCAAGTAATGTTGAGATTGACAATTGTACGAACATCATCAATACACACAGACATTGTGTGTGATGGAAGAGGTAAGAGATATCATCTACAAAACATACGTGAGAAAAAACATTTGTAACGCCAAAGTTCTCACATTGATGGCTTCAGTAGCATGGGACATTGACGATATAATGTCGCTACATTCCCCCTATGTCGACGTCTTGTTGCAGGTTCGCGCATGTTTGATTTCCACTATTTATTTCCAAGTTTTTTATTTCACTTGATAATGTGAGTTTGTCTTACGAAAAGCTGTGTTGTTCATTTAAAAAGTGTTTGATTTTAGTTGTTTTCGTGCTAGGATAATTTAGTTATTCACCATTCATTTGTTATCTTACTTTTTTTAATCCGTTTTTAAATTTTTGACGATGAAATTCTAAAAAAATCGTTATTTTTAATCAAGGAAGTGAGCAGATTCAAGATGGCCTTAGTAGACTTTTCTTTGACTTTCCCATTGCCAAATAAAGTATGTTTCATACTATAAATACAATAGTTATACAAAAGCATCATAATTTTACCATTGCGTTTACATGAAAATCTATCAAAAACTATAAAAAAAGATTAATTCACAAATGTGAAACTTTCAGTGATATTAACTTTTCTTTAATAGGTTGTGGAATGTATTTGGAAGGAGGTGTCACTGTTGTGCTGTGAAACACTGTTGGAAGGGTATCATTTTCAATTCGGTTTTCTAAAAATTGGAAATATTTTATAATGTTTTGATTATTTTCGACTAGTTTGTTTATGTATAAAAAATTCTTGTATTAAATAAGTTGTTAAATTGTTTGAAAGTTTTTCGAGTTGCAAGAAATGTAGCAACGAGGGCAGAGCTCTGATGATGTTGGACTTTCAACAGTTTCTTCTCAAATTTTACAAACTTTCCTCTCTTAGGTCTGTTTCCATCAATTATTTAAATTCAACCTTATCCTTTTGTTAAAATATATATTGGCAAAATTATTGCTTCTTAGGCCTGTGCCTGGACAGGGTATGGTTGAGGGCTATGTTAAAGCTTTTTATCTTCCTGAAGCCGAACTTGAAAAATGGATCAGTAAATCTTCGGTTTGTGTTAATTAAATCAAAATTAATTGATTTTCTGTTAGTATGAATATCTATTAAAACATCGTTAATATAGATGTCCATAATGGGTAATGTATTTCTGCACAGGAATACTCGATCAAACAACTCAACAGTCTAGTACAGTGTCTGAACGGTCTTAGTAGGAAAACTAGGCATAAACTTCTTACTTTGGTGGAAGAAGACAGATTAAAAAGATAGATATATTTAATTCTGTTTTTATTCATATTTTCGAAATTCACTGTGAAGATGAAATTATCTATTTTGTTAATTTTTATTTTATTTTTTTATTGTAAAATACTTTTTTTAATTATATCTTGAAATTTTTCAAGTTCATTGTGCAAAATACATTTCAATTATTGTTTCGTGTTCCAATAACAGAGTTGACACTTTGTTGATTGAAGTTTGTTGACTGCCCACATTCATTCCAAATCATTGATATTTTCCATCGATTTTTATAATTAGTTTCATTATTTATTAGTCGCGATTAATAATAATAATGAAGATAGATTCTCAATATATTAATTTGTGACCAATTTTCTCCGTCCGTCTATATCTCACCATTAGCGCTAGGGAATCATATGAATATTAAATTCGTTGGAAAAGTACTAATAAACTTTTATATGTTCATTTCAATTGATAATAAATAATGTACCATAAATTCGTGTAGACGTAGGAAAAGTTATCTTGATACCTTAAGAAATATGGACGTACTCGATTTTAAAGCGAACGTCTCCTTCCAATAATCACTACGATAAAAAACTAGTTTATATTACATAACATCATCAAAAAAGTGACCAGATGGTAAGTTTTGATGAATAAACTCTATCAAATTTCAAAAAGTGTGGAAAAAACTAAATAAGTGAAATTAATTTTTAAAAAACTTGTTTTTAGAGACTGTTTTACTCAAATATAGCCTTCAGCAGCAACGACGTTTGTTTTGAAATACAAAGAAGCTCTAACCAAGGAAATATTCTGTGCGATGAAACCCACATGAGAAACAAATAATCATGTAAAAGTTTTATGCAATATGAACCCAAAATAAACATTCAAGGGAAACACTAGAGAACACTTTTACGAGAATGAGACAGGCACTTCGCGCTTACGCAAAAAGCATTGAAGAGCGAGCTTATAGTTGATGAACCAATCATAAAATTTTAAAAAAATTGTGAAAGTACTGAAATAATCATTTTTAGAAGTTATATGAAAAAAAATCTAACATTTATCAACTAACAAAGCTTTTTGTACACTCATAAACATTATGATACATGAATATTTTCAAGAAAAAAAAACTAACATTTTTCAAAGCCTATGATTGGTCCATATAAAACAGCTTTTTGCAGCTTGGAACTTCTTTACGAGAATGAGTCGACATTGAAAAGCTTGATACTCATAAAAATTATTAAAAACATGGAAGGTATCTTGAAACACTTGCATATTTGGACAACAGGAAACACAGACTAGTAAAAAAATTTGATTCCCGAACTCCTCAAAGACCTGGTTTTTGACGGATTTATACTGACTTTGTAAACGCAGCAGAATTAATAAAGTAGTGAGTTTCGATGAAATAAAGAATAACCAACAGGCTTAAAGATCTCGGGGCAAAGAAAAAATACTTCTTGAGTTTGGCACCAGTGAGTGGTGGGTCTGTTGGTGTGACCTATCGAGTTTTAAACTCTGCGTTTTTTTAGCATTATTTGTTTTTTTTGGAAGAAAAATGCGTCACTGTGGATTATTCTGCTTTCAAAAGGCTAGCCCGAAGCATCTTTTTCCATGTAATGACATTTATGCTGAAGTTTTTCAAATGTACCTTGAAGAACTATTTATAGCGTTTGCGTGAAGCACTAAAATTTTTTTTTTAATTTTTTAAAGTTGACCGTAATAGCTATTTTCGGAACTTTTAGATTCAACCACACGATAAAAATGGTCAGTCAGTTGCGTCATGCCTTTACTGTTACAGCACTAGAAAGATTTAACTTAACTTATGAATTTTTAAAATTTTGAGAAGCATATCTCATCAGCATCTATTGGTATTTCGCAGACATTGAGTATAGGTGTTGTTTCTCGAAAAGACCATAGGCTGCTCAGTTCTTACAGCCATATAACATGGATGATCAGAATTTATAATTAATTGGAAATTGTAACTAAAAAAATAGACATGTACTATTCTGAAATTATTTTACTTTAAAAATGATAATAGCCGTTTTTCAAATGCTGAAATTTCTAAACGAAAACTTGTAGAATAATGGTGATCTACTTTGCAGAAATAGTCACATAAACTCATTTTCTATTTTTTCAAAACATTTTTAAAATTTCAGTTTGGCGTATGCATCATTAAGAAAATAATCTTCCTCTTTTCTGTTATAACGAAAAACTCTTTTTTAACCCCAAATTATTTTTAAAAATAAATTTTTAAATATTATTTTCAATAAAATATATTTCATATATGTCTACCAACTTATGTAACAACACTAAGTATTTCACTATTTATTCCATCCCTACACAGGTCATACGATAGTAGTTACTTTTAACTTATTAGATCTTATGGATACAATAAAATTTTCAGCAATAAAATTTGTAACATAATTTGCGAATTTTTTAAATGATGAATTCCAACGTTGAAAAATGTGTTTTTGATACTAATTTTGATAACGACTTACCTTTTGACAATCTAACTTCAAAAAAACAATATCAAATACGTCAGATGAGTTTTAAAGATGGTCATGAATCTGATAGTAGTTTGGAAAGTGTAGATTTAAATATCTCAGATGTTTCAAAAGTTGAAGTAAATAAATCTGAATCACCTAAAAGATTAGAAGAAAATACAAACTCAAACATTCACAAAAATAAGAAAGTTTTAAATAAAGGACGTAGTTTAGATAGGAAAAAATCAAATGAAGATGAGAAACAAGAACTCGGCATTGAAAATTTATCTTTAAGTCCAAGAATAAAGAGTTCTAAAAAATTAGTTTCTAAACTTTCTTTTACAAATTTTGATACAAGTTTCACATCAAGGCCTTTCAATCAACAATCATTCACCAACAACTCAAGCTCAGTCTCATCACCTGCTACTTCTCCTGCATCCGCCTCATCTCAGCAGACATTCAAACTATCTCCTCAGTCTAGCCACAGAAACAGTGTTTTTGATGATTTACTTTTTGAAATATATAACAGGTTACATTAATCATGTTTTGCATCTAAATGAAAATAATTTTCAAGCTTTTTCATTTCACTCTTAATCAAAGTGTTTATTTTTAATAGTTTTTACTGTTTTCTAACTATATATTTAATATTTAATGATTTTATCATAAATGTTGGATGTCAAACTCAGATGGTGCATCACAAACAAGAGTAGTTTTGATAGTGACACATACACTGATGTAACAGAAAATGATGGAGTGGCAGGGAACAAAGAAAAAAATAACATCAAGATCAGTATGGCTAGTCTTGAAAACAGAAGTAAGTTATGTTGTTTATTTAAAAATTTTTTTTAATTCCATGAGTCAAATTGTGAAAATTTTCATATAAATTTGAATTAAAAGATATATAAAAATTTTCTAAAAACTTCATATACTTATATTTTTCTGTGTGTTTCGCTTCCAAAATAAGTATGGAAATATTTGCTGTGTGAATGGAGTTGTTCTTTTACTGATAGGCCATAAAATAAATATAAAGATGAAAGCATTAAACTGAAACATTAAATCTCAGTATTTAGGCCTACTACTTTTTGAGCCCTTAATTTACAAGTGTATAGTTAACCCTTTCTTTGTACCTCCTATGTTACTTTTTGGAGTCACATTTATCATATTCATACAGAAGCTTGCATAGATTGTTTCATAATTATGATTTCTCGATGATTGGCCACTGTTCAAATCGTAGATGTCAGAAAATTAACAAGAATTTAGAAAAAAATTGATAATTACAAAATCGTTACTGACTTCTGTTATCTTGGTGGCGCGTTTTCTGCTGGGAAGATTGCAAACAATTTTCAAACACCAGCTGCAAATCTGCTTTTTCAATTCTTACTAGTTCTCATCTTTTGCAATCAGAGGTCAAATCTACAATGTATACATCAAAACTGTAAGATTTTATTCATGAAAAAATTGAGTTTAACAAAACTTCTACTGAATCGATAGGAGCGCAATAAACTCGGTTTGACCCAATGGATTTGCAGCATCAAAGTTGAGACAAAATAAGCAAAAAAAAATTTTATGCAAAACATGATATTGAGAACATAGAAATGGCGTTGGGTTGTCGTAGGTTGAGGTGGTTTGATCATGTAGTGTGCAGCTCTGACTGGTTATCGAAAATCAGGTAAGTAAAGATGAGTGTTGATGAGCGGGCTGTCAGGCTAAAAATAACTTGGAAGCAGTTGCTGAAAGAAGGTTGCGCAAAGTTCAATATGGTGAAAATTTACCCACAAGATTTGTGACGAAAATAGAGGGAGGGTGATGAGAAAAAAATCAATATAGTTTTGGCCGTTCAAATATAAAAAATTGTTCTCACTATTGCTTCACTTTTCTAAGTTTTGTATCATGAAAATTATTTCAATAAAAAAATAAACTTATCAATAATAATTCAAGATGATAAGCTAAGTAGTTTATTATAAATTAGTGACTCAACGCCACCTGTTTACATATTATGCATTGATTCGAATTATTACCGATATTAGATTTTATCTGTCTGAATGCCAAGTTATAAAAAATAAGCAGCTTTTTGAACCTGGCAATGAATCAATCACCATGCATAAATCCAATACTATCAGGTGTTCATCAGTTAAGGGAGCTGGTTTCACAGTTGAGCTCATGTAGCAACCAACTGTCGGGTCGTCTTGTCAAATACCTCAGGTTGAACTGGGTGTTTGGAAATCATTTTGAATTATTTTTTCTATATTTTACATTTTTTCAATAAAGTTATTTATATAAAAAATTTATTTAGTAGATTTTAAAAAAATCGAGTTACTAAGAAACTAAAATGACTATTATCTTGGACATCTGACGTTTAACTGCACCAAACTTAGCGCCTGTCATTTAAGACTGCTTTTTTGTTACAAACTGCATAATAGTAGATAATAATAACTTTGACTTGGGTGACTTCCGGGTGTGTAAAGCAGGGTATAACTCAGACGAATTAAGCTTTTTACCCCAACTACTGGAACATTTACAGCAGTATAGTCTAATGGGAATTTATTTTGTTTTTGCATAAATTTTCAGTGATCTTTCGTGGTGCTTATAATTTGATTTTATTTAGTATTGTGTTATTATAATGGTAGTTCTATTAATTTTATAGTGTTATTGCAATCCATGCTAGCATGGAAACAGTCTTAGAACGATGACAATATTGCAGGAGCAGGGAGAAGCAGATGGCAGGCTTGAGGGAGAAGTACGATATTATGACTGCCTATCTGCAAGCTTCATCCCACAAAACACGTGAGATGTTGTATGCAATTTGAAAAATGTGTGGCAGCAAATTAATTTTTGTTATTAATATTATTAAAAAGTTTTATCATGCTTGTCAAGTTAATCTTCAAGCCATACTAGCATGAAAATAAACGTCAAACTATGATGAAGTTGAAAGGAATGTTTTTGATATTAAAGACTATGCATAAAATTAAATAGATTGATTAATGATAATAAATATTCTTTCAAACCATGAGTTTTCAAAAACTAGATTTATTTTCGGTGTTATAAAGGCACGGAAAAGCTGGAAGCGCTCTTTCCGGTTTGGTCATTATGCCACTTACACACCACATATAAATAATTGGTACGAACTGGTTTTTTATTTCACTGAGATAGGCAAACTTTCTTCTACTTTTGAAAAAAAAAAGTTTTATGTTATAATTTTAGCTATTTGAGCATATCTTCGTAAGGATTTCTTGAAATATATGATATATAGGTGTTGAAGGCATTAATGTTTTTGCACCATACATCTTAGAAGTGAACAAACGACGTTTTTTTAAATTGATCTAAGCTTAAGACATACTTGATAAAAACAAGCAGGTCTTGATCTCGGTTGTACTTAGAGTTCTTGAAAGCATTTGAGTTTGAATATGAGAAGTATCGAAGATATCAGATTGATATATCTGCTTGTAAATTTTTTTAAATTTCGAGAAATTTTATTTATTTTGACGTGGATAGTAATAAAGTTAGATAAGGTCAATTAAAAATGAAGTTGTAATGAAAGCTATTTATTTTTTTTAGACTTGAAATATTATGCTTCACTTCAATTTTTTAAAATCATCTTTTCACAAACTTTTATTTTAAATACTTAAAAATGACTTTAAATTTATTAAAAACGTAATTTCATCAAAGTTGCTGATTTTTATCGACTATTACATAATATTCACATAAAATTTGACGGAGGGATAATTAATAACTGACTTTGAACTTAACCTTTGGTGGCTTGATGATGCATTCCCATTGAGTGTAAGCTCATCGAACAACGTTAAGAAATCAAGTGGCGTTTATAGATATTTTTATAGAATTTTTGTAACGACATATTTATTTTTTAAGAAATTTGTATACTAATTGCACAACATTTACGTGAATGCACGTTAATGTTTTTGAGCTTCAACCCATGCTAGCGTGGAAACACACGTAAAACAATAATGATGGGCTTCAAGCCAGGTCGTTTTCATGTTTAGAAAGGCAGTGTTTACTTTTCAAAATAGCTTTACTCTTCTTTACTAAGACTTCTTAGTGTTTTCATCTGGGTTTAATTGAGGATGCATCATAATTTTTTAAAAGTGGACTAAGAACAAAAATATTTAAAATGAAGACACTTTTTGAAGGTTTTTAGTTTAAGAAACTTTTTAAAAATGAGATATTATCATGCAGAGGTACAAATAAAAAATAAAGAAAAATGACTTTAAATATTTGAAAAATGCTTTGTGAGAAGTTTAGTTTTTTAAGTTTTGACTTTATGATGTATTACTTTCATTTTGTTCATGATTATCTATCAAAAAATTCTTTCATGTTTTTCACAGAGCTATCAATTATATTTTTAGCGCATGTCAAAAGATATCTTTTAAAGGCTCAAGTGTAAGACAATGTTTAATGCGACTTCAAATTGCATTCGAAACAATCCAAGTTTCTTTCTTCAAAATTTACAATTAATTTTCAAAAAAAAATAGAATTGATAATAATATTCAAGTTTTCGGGAAAACTTGAATATTACTTAATTTTATCTTCATAATATTCAACTTTGATTGACGACAAAATTAAATATCGATTTAATTGTGCCAACCAATGTGTTTGCACATATAAATACTGTGCAAAACCAAAGGTGTTTGTATCATTCCAATAGTAGCCATTAACGCCCACACTTGTACGAAAAGCAATATCAGACCCATTTTTTTTCTATTTATAACACTCTTGTGTGTACACGTACTTTTACATGTCAATGCTACTTTTAGAAATGTCAATGTGCACGTTTTCGTGTTCTATATAAATCTAGGAGGATGTTTCGTGTGTGCGAGTTAAAAATTTCATTCTATTGTGTGGTTTAACAAACTTTAAAATCAGGTTTTAGTGAAGATAAAAATTTTTAAAATTGGATTGATACTTTGTTTATTGAAAATTACTAGATTGTTTTTGGTTGTGGTGAAACATGCCAGGTTTTTGAATATTGATTTTAACACTTTATATCGACTTTTGAACTAGCAGGTTCACACGGTGTTTTAAAAATTTAAGAACGATGATTCATTGCAGTTTTTAATTATGCTCAGTTCGTAATTAACACATCAATACATAAAAAATTTTTTTTTATATGATCATTCAACTTGCTTATATCATTTACACAAGAAATAGTCGAATAAATTTTAAAATTTTTCATTTGAAATTTTAAAAATATCTTAGTTTTGTATAACAGTTCATAAACAGCGTCCACTCAAAACCAAATTGAAAACTTTCCAATTTGTAGTGTTCAAATCTCCAATACATAATAATGTAGAACCATTTCAAACTGAACTCTTCATGAGTTATTTCATATCTCAGCATTTTAAAAATCCATTCATTATATTTATTGATTTTTAAACCAAAAACTGGCAAAGCATAATGATTAACTAAAGTAGCCTATTAAAAAAAACCAATTATCGTTTTTTGGTAAAGCATAGTTTTATTAATTATCAATCCCGCTGTTATGTCTAAAAAGACAATAGCTAACCCTGATTATTAGTTATTTTTTTATTTGTATAATCTTTCTTTTTTTGTTTTTCACGTCTCTGCCCACTTTTCTTCCCTTAAAATCTCACTTTTCAAAGCGCCCTCTGACCGCTTTTCTCCATTTACTTCGATCGGTGCAGAGGACTTCTCAGTTAGCTATATCAATGCCACATGTTTTAAGGTCACGTTTGCATACGTCTTTGAAACGGAGAATGGGTCTGCCTATAGCTCTGCTACCATCAGCTAACTCACTATAAAGAATGTCCTTCGGGAGTCTACCATCCTTCATGCGCCTGACATGACCTAACCATCGATAACCGCCTTTCTTTTAACAGTGAAAACATGCTCTCTGTTCTTGCTTTCTTTAAAATTTTTTTATTTAAAATGCGATCTTGCCATAATATAATGAATAATTTTTCAATTATATTTATCTTCTCAACTGCATTATTTTATGGTTTCTGAATAATTGTTGCGTAGTTTATCAGTCATATACATTCATCCATATTAGTACGAAATCCGCCCATGGCTTGACCGTTATATCAATCGGGACTACAAAATTTTATTTCAGTCTATAAAACTTTATTTCAGTATATTCTTTATGAGTTTATTTCAAACTTATTTTCATTATTACAAATGTTTTGCTCGATATAACTCATACCTGCACGTTATAAGATTTCATAAGACTTTCAACTTTTAATAAGCATTAACACACCAAGTTTTATTTAATAAAAACTGCACTTTCAATGAAAATTAGCATTAGTTCAATAAATTAATCAAATAAAAACCCAATTCAAAACTACTCATAGTCTACTTACATACAGAATAAGTTAAACGTGCATAATTTCACAGGGGAAGATTCGAAACTGCGTTTCAGCATAGAGCCCATGCCGGGAGAAGAGGCTTTTCAACAATGGAGGACTGCCATGAGGGCGGTATCTCGTTTGCCTGGTGGAGTGCCCAACAAGTTCAGAAAGAAGGTGGGTGGTTGGTGAGTGGTTGTTTTCAATGAGTGGTTGATTCAATGTTTAGGGGGTTTTGTCATTGATGTGATACTGGTGTTAGTATATGAGGTGGTGTTTGATCGTTTAACTTTATGTTTTTGAATTTGAGATAGATTTCAGGTTGGATTTTAAGCATTCACCATGATCTTTTTAAAGGTCTGGTTAGCATTAGCAAACAACTACCTGGGCAAGTTATGTATCGATTGGAACAAGACACGCAAGTTTGCTTTCAATGACCGAATCAACCCTGATGACAGCAAGCTCGGATTGCAAATTGTTAAGGTATTCAACATTTCTAATAAAATATTTAGACAAAGGTTTTTAAAGTTTAGATTTCAAATTTTTAGATTAAAATATAACTATATTATTTCAAGGATTTGCATAGAACTGGCTGCTCAAGATTTAGTGGTAGAGAGAACGAACAAGACAGAGCTGTTTTGAAGAGGGTCTTGTTGGCATATGCTCGGTGGAACAAAAAGGTAGGGTATTGCCAAGGCTTCAATATTCTCGCTGCTCTCATCTTGGGCGTGGTTGACTGGCAGGAAGATGCTGCTCTTAAGGTTTCAAGTTTCAAGAAATAAATTTTGATGTTATTATTGGTAGGTATTCAAAGTTCGGAATAATATGCTGATTTTTTCATGTCTACATTTATTTTCTAGGTTAATATTAGCAAATTCTAATTAAAATTATCCATTAAATTTAATTTTATTATTTCTATTTGGAACTGAAGGTGATGATTTACATGATAGACAAAGTACTGCCGGAAAATTATTTCGCCAATAACCTGCGCTCTCTGTCCGTCGACATAGCAGTCTTTAGGGACCTGCTGAGAATCTACCTGCCCAGACTCTCCAAGCACTTGGATGCCTTGCAAACTCAAGCTTCCTCTGGTGAATCTATTGGATAGTTTCAAATCATTATATAGTTATTAGGAGTGCTTCAGCAGCTGTTTTTTTAAACTCTAAAAAGCTGTGGAAAGGTTATTGGAAAATGAAGTTTTACGATATTTGAAATAGCATTATCGATTGGTTCAGACTAAAAACAATATTTTAATCATAATCTTTTGATAATGTTTATCAAAAAGCTTCATTTATTATGAAATTTCCAAATTGAATTTTTAATTTAATATTCATGCATCAACCAACTTTTTAAATAAACTAACATGGCACATTGGAAACTTTCAAGATAGCACATACGAGCCTCCACTTACCAACGTCTTCACAATGCAATGGCTGCTCACAATGTATGCTACATGCTTCTCACCTCCCACCACACTACGTTTGTGGGATTGTATCCTGCTTGAAGGGTCTGAAATTCTGCTTAGAGCTGGTGTGGTTATATGGGAGAAACTTCAAATGTAAGTGTAGTTTTTGGGCTGTAAGTAAGTTGACTATTAGGTCATTCCTACTTGGAATTTGAATTAATTTTTAATTTACTTTCGCTTCTATTCCTGGGTTGTTTGTTCTAATTAAAGTTAAGCTGTCAACACTTTATTGGTTAATGTATCGTTTAATGAACGTTTCAGTCGTATTTTGTCAGTGAACAACGCCAGTGAGTTTTATTGTATGATGGGTTCATTGAGTCAACAGATGTTGAATGATGATGTGCTTGATGCTGGAGATCTAGTCAAGGTTGCACTCTTGTTTTATTCATTTTATTTATTGATTATTTCAAGGATAAATTATATATTATGATCTACTACCTTTGATAAATATATAAATAACCTCTTGAGAGAAATTCAAAAATCAATAAATAAAATTAATCATCAATGTAAAACCATTATTTCCATTTTTAGAGGATCTTCTCGGTCGCCCCATACCCTCTGCCCCACCTGGCTGAGATGCGTGAAAAGTTCACCTACAACATCACCCCGTTTAGAGCTTCCACCAAAGGATTTGTCGACCGATCCGTTCCTCGTAAGTCCTTACAGTCAACTTCATCACTGATGATCTCCTCTGTGGTGGAAGAAGATGAATGGGACAATGATGATTTGGGAGATGGGGTAAATTGCTTTGGAGGCATTTTTTCTATGCAGAATAACATGGCAGGAAAAACTAAAGAAGGTTTGTTAGATTGAATGTTTGCGCCTTTTAATTTTTTTGAACGAGCATTTGATACGGTCATACAGTTTCGGCTTAATGATAATTCTGGGGTTTTAATCACATTAAAATATAATCAAATTTCAAATACAGTAAAGTCCAACTTATACTAGTATGGAAACGGTTTTAAATATCTAATCAACATTTAAAATTATTCAAACTTTATAGAACTAATTATCTGAGCTTACTCTAAAATATTTTCCTTTATCTTCCACAAACTCTTATTTTTGAATAACCAAACACTTGCAGAGATCGACAGAGTGGACATATCGAAATTAAGTCCAGGTGCTTATACTGCCCACCCTACTCACGCCTCTGCCACGGGGGCTTTGGTGCTTTCTGAACGAGCCTCTCTGGATTTGGAAATGCTCAAGAAACAGTACAAAAAAGTCATGCAAAGGCAAAGGAAAGCTCATCTCATACTTGCAGGTTATAACTTTTTTTTCATCTTATAATTTAATTTTGGTTCGCTTTTATGTATCATTACATATGAAGACTAAAATCTGTCAATAATGTGAATATAATGAATGATATTGATTGAAATTGAAACAGCGGTGCAAGAAAAAAAGATAAGCAATGACCCACTCACGAGCCAGAACACCATGTTGAAAGCATTCACCAATCATCAACTTCACGCACCCACACTGCAGCTCTCACCTCCAGCCATCAACCATCTCCTTGCTAGCAGGGAACTGCTAAATACTTCTAAGAAAAATCAAACAGTGTTGCCTATAACCAACTTCCTTCAAACCAGACTTGGGTTTAAAAAATCTTTAAAGCATATAGATCAGAGACTCAAAAAATTGGAAAAACAGAAAAAAAATAGTTATAGTTCGGATAAAGAAATTGCTGAGCAAACACTTAAGGAATGCCCATTAAATAACCAACCGTCCAGTGAAGCTGGAAGTTCCGTACCTGTTTCTCCATTGAAAAACACAGAAGATTGTGTCATCGATAGGTCCATGTCTCTTTCGTCAGTTTCATCTTCTTCAATTTCCTTCAAACACCTTCATGACGAGGGCAACGACACAGACACCACCTTTGAACCCAGCCACCCGTGGTGTGAGACTTCCAGACTCAACCAACAAAAATTCGACCATATGAAGTTTTTCAAAGAGAGTGGTGTAAAAATTGCATCAGAAAGTGTTGTTGAGTCTAAAAATGAAACATCTGATGAAGTTCAAAATGACGAACAATTGAGAAAAGATGAAAACGTCACGATAGAAAATTTAAAAAGTTTTGAATTTAATAATGATTCGGGGGAAAAAACTCTTTCAGTCGAAAAAAGTTGTTTAATTGAGAGTTATATCGACCAATCAATTAGTCATCTCAACAGCATTTCTACGCCTATCGTTATCAATGCAAGCATTAAAGATTCTTCAAAGGAAAACCATAACCTCGATTCAAACAGTGTTAAAAGTGAAAAAAGACTTTCAATCGGTGAGGGTTCCAAAAAAGACGATATAAGTAATAAGGGGAAATTGAATGTGTTCAATGATAAAACTAATACTTTCACAAAAAGTCCAAGTAACTCTCATGATATTTCAAGAGAACAAGATTTGAAGGTTTCCAAAGTTCAAAAACAAAGTGGTCTTCTTAATTATAATAATAATACTAATAATAAACTTGCTGATAAAAGTGTATACTTTAACGATAATTCCAACTTATCGCATAATATCAAAAAAGAGTCATTAGTCGAAAATTCAACTAAGGAGAAGAAAACGACCAAAAGCACCACAAGTCTTGTTGGTAAAGTAGTCAGAAGAAACAGTAATGAGGTGCGAGACAAGCCGGTTGAGCGCAGAAGTAGTGACTTAAGCAAAGAAGGCAATTTCAATAGGGCTTCAATAGCGTTCAACCCCTTTCCTCGCAGCGTATGTTCTGTACGCAGAAAATCTCAAGTAGGAGTGCAGCTGGGGATGTATCGGTGTGAGGAGGGTGATGCTGGAAGGAGGAAGAGTAGTGGAGATGGTGCAAAACTCAAAACCTTCAACCCATCCTTCACAAATATGTCAAAAAATATGAAAACCCAGAAAATCGTATTCAAACTCCCCAATGAACCTACTAGTAATAAAATAACATTTAACATGAAGAATAATACAAACAGTGCTGCCATGAGAATAGTGAATGATAGTGAGGACTACCGCAAGGTGATGTATAATGCCTGTCTACATAGGCAGTACCTGGCCACTGTTTCCAAAGCCAATCATGTTAAAAGATAATTGTTGATTTTTTCACTTTTCAAGGGTCGCTTAGTTTTTTTAATATTCTTTTTAACTTAATTCTGTTAAAATCTTGAATCTATTCAGTTGCTTTATAAAGAAAAATATATTTTGAAAAAGTCTTTGAACATACTCAGTTGTTTTGCTTTAAATTATGTTTCACAAAGTTGTATTTTTAATGTTAAGTTACTTTATACGATTTTCAATTGTACATACGTTTTATTGATTTTTTGTTTTATTTTGCTCAAAGTTCAGTTCTTATCACATCTTGAAGAACTCATTTATGATTTGCAACTAAGTTTCACTGCATTTTTTTATTTGTAAGAGCATTGTTTGTTTCATAATATTTTTCCTAGTCACATTCCAATATATAATGCGTATTAGTCTATTTATCTATCTATCTATCTATCTATCTATCTATCTATCTATCTATCTATCTATCTATCTATATATCTATCTATCTATCTATCTATCTATCTATCTATCTATCTATCTATCTATCTATCTATCTATCTATCTATCTATCTATCTATCTATCTATCTATCTATCTATCTATCTATCTATCTATCTATCATTCCATTCATCACTATCAGTGATTATCAGTGCAAATAGAAATGAAGTTGTGGAATTCAATTTTTCAACTGAACTATATCGTTTAAGATAGTGTTTTTGATGCAATGTTTATTTGTTGTGATACTTTTGATTTCTTTCATCTTTCTTTTGGAAGCAATTATTATTATTCATGAATATTCAGCAAGACAATTATGATATAGGTAATATATTTATATATTATATCCTTAAACAAAAATTCTTCAAAATTCATTATAGCCATAAAGCTTTTGAAGATCCACCACCAACATACATTTTATTTAGTCTTCAAGTCATGAATTTGCATTTTTGACTTCATTCCACTCAGAGATTTTGTCATTTATTTCCATGGTGCCTTAACATATTTTTACAAGAATTTCGTATTGAACTTACTAATCTTTCCATGCACTGTTGTCTCATTAGTTATATTTAATGGTGATAACTGAATTCAACTCAAATATTTGTCTAGTTACTCATTCATTTCATCCTATATATTTGTTGCATAATAAACACCATTTCAAATAAACAAGAACTTTATTTATTCACAACATAAAACGATATTGAAAGTGCTTTTGAAAATAATAATTCATAAAGCTAAGCATAAAGTTAAATTTGCAGTAAGTTGAAATTTATTTTATAAATAATTTAGTAAAATTGTTTGATAACTCTGTTATTCATAACATCGTCTAACAAAATTGGTCGGTGAATGAATTTCTCAATTGATATAGTCATTTGCCAAAATTTAAAGTCTAAATTGAAAGTATTAAATCCAGTTATATCGTGTCATTGGCTTTCAAAAAAAAGATAAACGAATAAGTTGAGTATTTTGAACTTGATTACTAATGTTTTGGAATATATTGGGTTAACCTACTTCTATATAATGAAATGGCGAGAAGACAGTATTTTTCTGTTGAAACTTGTTGAGAGTTCAAGTCTTCTAGGAACGTAGATTATAAATAGCTTTTGCAAATATTTGTATATAGGAATTTTTATAACAATCGTTTTAGGAGTATAAATTTTGACAGTAAAAACATAAGCCCATTTGATTAAACATCCAAGTAATCAATACAGATATCATGACTTGAAATATTTAACAACAAAACTGATACAAATAATAACGTCAACTTGTTGAGATTCCAAACTGCTCTGCTTTCAAACCATAGGGTATTTTTCAAAGGCATTGTTACCTTTATTATTCCAGGATTGAAAGTTGCACGTGTTTTGATCCATTGGCGTTTCCTTGCCTAAATCTTCATACAAGCAATTGTAGTAGCAATAATTTGGCAATTTTTTTTCTAACGGACTTTTCAAGTTTTTGTTATTCGGCAAAATCCAATTTTCGTTGGAAATTTCATATCCGCTTTTATAAGCATGCCAATCTGAATAGTGTCCAGACCAGCCAGCCAGATTATAAACACACTTTCGCTTTTGAGAAGTCCAATTTTTGTTATAAGGAGAAAAATCGCATGAATTACCAAAAAAGCGATAGTTCGCTTGAAGATTCTTTCCAAGGTAAAAGGGACTTTCTGTTGTTCTGGTGCCAACCAGGGATTCGAAAGGAGGCAGCGATGACAAGTGAGATGATGGGTATTGGTAAGATTGTTGGCAGTGAGAATAATTGACGTGATTACCAAGAGAATTTATTTCATAGTTAGTGACTCTGTTTTGCGATGATGAAGCGTAATAAACACATGAGTTTCTCAGCTTCTTTTTGTTATTTCTTTCTATACAATTCATATTCGATTTTTTCAGTACCCCTTTTTCTTCCTTTTTCCCTTCCTCTATGGTTTTTTCTTGTATCAAATATTTAATACATGGTCTGCGATGTCTGTGACCCCAAAGGTTTTCTCTCGTCTTGAAGCTCTTACCGCATTGACATTGAAAGGGACGCTCTGACGAATGGATTCTCTCGTGTAATCTCACGGCTGAAGAATCTTTGAAGCGTTTTCCACAAACTCGGCACTCACAAGGATATTCATCAGTGTGTTTGTAAAGATTGTGTTTTTTAAGATGAACCTTCAACTTAAATCCAATTCCACATAACTCACAACGGTAAGGTCTTACCTCCACGTGGAATAAAGCGTGCCTCTGCCTGGCTGCCAACGAAGCAAATTGTTTACCGCATACATCACACACTTCTCTTGGCTTGATAACTTTTCCTTTGTTGGGGTTTTCGTCTTGTGTGTTTCTACCCGTGACTCGATAATCTTTCTTGAATTCTTGTCGAGTGTGTTTTGTGTGCATATTTGTAACATTTGTATTTGAATTATTTTTTTCGTTTTTATCCAAAAAGTTAGTTTTACCGATCCTATTTATAATTGGATTTTTTAGAGTAGGTTTCTCGTAGGTAACACTATTTAGGTTAGAAGTATCGTTATTATTACAACTTTTTTTCGTTTCATCTGGATTCCCTTCCATATAAGGCTTATCGATTTTACCATGTTCTCTCACCTTTTCTAATTCATCATTAACATGTTGATTGTGGTTTTTGAAATGATTCTTTTTCTTCATAGAGCTACAAATATTCTCTCTGTTCTCTTTATTCTTATTTAGTCTAATATTTTGGAAATTATTTTCGATTTTTTTTGGAGAATTATTTTTATAATTATTGTTAACACCGATGTAGCCATTACTACTATTGTCACTACTTATATTTTCAATAAAATTATTAAGATAATTGTTGACTTCCACTATAATGCAATCTCCTTTGACATTAATGTTACTTTCTTGTTCAGGCGAGGTAACCTTAGAGCTCAATCCTCTTGAATGAAGATTACTTGGAGGCTTAGTATTGTTTGTATTTTCATTGAAACCATTTTCGCCACAAATGTTAAATCCAGTTCTGTACTTAGCATTGCAACTTTTACATTCTTCCCCTTTATGTTCAATGCTTTTTATCAAGTCTGGTAGACTTATGTGATCATTAGTGTCATCGTTTCCACTACTATCCAAGTAATTATTCAAACCATCTTTTTTAGAATATTGAGAAAATGTATTATTGGTATTATCACTTTCAAAACTAATGGCATTATCCAATTTTATACGATAGTTTTCGTTCAAATTGTACATTGAACGAGTACTAAAATATGAGTTATTGATTTCTTCATTGTTTCTGCTTTGAAAATTAACAAACCCCGGTCGTGTATTATCGAAACGCGAATAATCTTTCAGAGAATCGAAACTTGTTTTTGCATCATCTATTTTTTCATATTTATTAGTTGCTTCGTAATTATCTTTTTCATTTCTTCCGTAAATGAAATTCGTATGCGAATTAATTTGAAAGCTTTTAATTTTTTTGTTATAATCATTTAGGTTTATATAGCTTTCAGATTTTTCTTGTTTTGTACCATCATCAGTATCAAATTCACAAGAACTCTTCAGTTTTATAGGTATTTGTTCTTTTCCGTTTGATGTTTCAGAAAATAAGTGATATTTTTTATTTTCGGTCAGTTCATTTTCATTATTTAAATCGCTTCGTTCATAACTTTGTTCTTCATTATATTTATTATCATCACTACCATTAAACCATGAGAAGCCATCTTCGCCACACAAACAATCCGCTAAAGAGTATTCGAATGATAGCTTGTCATAAGGGTAATTATAACTGTCAATTTTGTTAGTTTTGATTTCGTTGCTGTTTTTATTATTTGTATCTGCACTAAAATTTGTCGTCAAGGACATGTCGAATTCTAAGAATAACTTCTTTTTATCTGTCGCAAAAAAAGATTTCGTTAGATCATATTTTTGCCATTCAAGAAAATGTATTTTGCTAAAAACGGAAAAATATTGAATAAAGGGCTTTTTATTTGATACGAAAGTGTGTTTGCAATGTAAAATACTAATTGCTTTTAATGACAACGGTTTTTAAAGCAATTTATAACAATACTAGTGTCTTATGATATGCCTGAACTTATCGAAAATTATAGTTCTTTTTAAAAAATAACTGTTTTATAAAGTTTGAATAAGTAAGAAAAAGTTGCATAACGCTCGAATTTCAATGAAAAAATAAAGGAATCTTTTTAATAAATAAAATGTCTTATAATTTTAGAAAACTTTGTTTTCGTGTAAAATCAAAGGGATGATGGAGGTGTATCAAATGCTCGAAAGCCAAACCATGCTTGAGTCGATACTCAAGAGTGAATTGCTGGTGGTGGTAGTTTAAGGCATTTCTCAGTGAAAAGATGGATCATTATTATTATTACTCGTTCGACGTTTTTGTATCATTGCATGAGGTTGAACCCTAAGGAAGGTGGAAATTTTTTTGAAACTTGACAGTTGATGTTGAAATTTTTATCAGTAAATGTTTTAACAAGTTGTTTAAGATGTTTTTACGTGGATGTCCGTAAAGAAATAAAAAACCTTATTAAAAGCACAGCCGTGAATAACTTAAGAAGCCTTGTTGAATATTACTGAAGTTCCGATTTAGTTTAGAGCCACACTTTCGAAAATGTATAAAGCAATGTTGCACTTTCTATTATCAACTAGAAAATACAATTTTTTTTATCAATGCATCTCTCTGCATCTATCTTTCAAAAAATATGTATGAAAGACCAGTTTTTAGAAAATAAAATTTTAATGGCACAGAGGCCTTATTGCTGGAGATACATTCAAAGACGATAAAAGTGAAGGTTAAAAGGATAACTGGACAGTTGACAATAGTAAATACTAATCAGAGTTTGTTAATGAAGAAGAATGTGTGCTCAAGAAGAATCAAAAGATATGTTGAAAAGTTCAAATTCTTAAGCTCTGTCATTGGAAGAATTCAAGGAAAAATCAAAATATAAGTTCTCAACTGTGAGTTTTATAAGAGAATGAAAAAGCGAAGATAAGTGTCTAAATCTCAATGTTGAACCGACAAATACACATTGATGCTCTTTGGTGCATGTTAGGGTTGACAAATTCAAAACAGATCTGCAATACAAGTTTATAAAAAGCTGAATAACTCAAATTTTTTTATAGGTTTTTTTTATTTTTGATAGAATTTAAAATTATTAGTAATTTTGAACTAAATTTCCTAGCAGGATCGAGATGTTTGAGGGAGAAAGCAATTTAGATTTTTTTCGATTTCCAGGTTTTTCTAGTAACAAAGAGATTGAAGTTTAAATATTTGTACTATAGAAACACGCGTTGGTTTTGAATGCTTTGTTTAAAAGTAAACTTTCCAAACTTATAGTTTCATCATCAAGTTATTAAATTAGAGTCTGTATACATGCTATCTAAATTCTCAAAACTTGACTCATTATAAAATTCAAATTTTTTATCTTTTCAATACCTCATTGATCCTGTTTACAAATTTTTACCAAAACTAAAAAACACTCAATTAGAAAACCGTTTGTAACTACTATAGCAACTATTTGCATTGGAACTTGTTAACAATGATTGGTTGATCTGTAAAAAATATTTCGGTCCTTTGAAATAAGAATATCAAATCCCGATATTCATTAAAAGTTATTTATAATAATGAGGGAGAACATTTATAGCCACGATGAAAGATGTGTTCCAATTAAAACTTACATCACACATAATCGTGCAAAAGTCATGCTTCTGACAAATATTTTAAAAAATAATTTGCACCAATTCATAAATAGAAGTATTGAAGCCAATGGTGTATCATAGCCTTTTAAGCAAAGGTTGTATAGAATAGAAGAAAATGGATTTATAAGCTTAATTAGATGTCTTCTTTTGATGTTGAAACTTCTTGTTTCTCTTTATGATTTGTTATCATTCATTCACTTCTTTTTTTGTCTTCAGTTCTTCAAACAAACTAAAGTTTTTTATTGTGCGTTTTAATTTCATGGAAATAGCTTTAATATAACAAATTCGCTTCATGAATAAGTCAAGTCAAGACAAAAATTAATCAAATTTTTAATGACATATTGGAAAATAATAAAAATAAATTGTCTGTACAAGTTCGTTTTTGAACTCGTGGTGCAGACTGCAACTCATTAGTTTCATCCCCATCTTTATGTCTAAATAGAAAGTAATTCAAGCTAATTAAATCTTTAGAGCTACCCGATAAATCTCCTATATTTCAAAACCGCTGTTATCTTCCCACAGCGAGTATGCTATATTAATAACTTTGACTCTAAAAGGATGAATTAATTAATCAAAATTTCGAAATCTCGATTATTAATACAATAAAGAGCGCGCCTGAAGCAATCTTGAATTGATAACTGTGCGCTATAAAAATCTTAATAATAATTTGAAAAATTTGTTAATGGTTTTAAAAATATCTTATCTTCTTTGAAGATCTATATCAAAGAAGTTCTATTCTTAAAAGTGAGATGAGTAAAATCAATACAAAGAACCATTATGGAAATGAAATCTGATAGATGGAAAAATGGATCCAAAAAATGAGTTTTCATTGTCAATACGACTCCCATCTTATGCTTCAGTGGCTTTTGATGCAATGAACACACGAACTCACATCTTTGTGCGTGAGTCTAAATATATTTTGTCAATTTTTCAAAGATAGTTTTTTTATGAATAAAGTTTTATATAAAATTTTCATTTTCAAATTTATTCTACAAAAAATAATTTCAGTTTTTTTGATAAATCTGAAAAATTAAAAAATTAATTCATTTTATGTTATATTCCTAAATATTCATAGAAAAACATGAAATACTCTTAAAATAAATATTAAAATACTATTTAGTTCCAAGACAATGAAAAATATAAGAAGGGAAGAGCAACGGTTTAGAGAACGTTTGATCATCAAAGTTAACAGAAATCCTATTGTCATTCATAAAAGTCTATAATAAGACACTCTGATAGTTTAAAATATCTCAAGAGAAATCAATAAAACATATGTATATCGATAACATCACCTTAGATTAAACGCAAAAAATGAAATTAAGGCAAAAACTAGCTCAATACCCCACAGTACTTTATGGTTATTTACTGTCAATGGAAGTGCTTAAGTAATGCTATTGTGGGAGAAAGTTAATTATAATTACGCCGTATTAATTCGGATTAATACACTAATGTGTCCTTCCTGTCTACAGCATTTTATGGAGTTTTGTATGCACATATGTTCATTGTTATACAATATATATGGATATTTAGTACATAAAGATAAAGAATATGTATAAAATACCATATCTTCATACATATTTATCCGAAGATACTTATTATTATAACTATTATTCATATTTAAAAATTGTTTTAACTAAAAACGAGTTTTTGTTCATAGTTCACTAACCCGTTCAGTGACATAATACAAGTAGTACACGTATACTTTGTTTAGTGACATAATACGCATATACATTAACAAACGTATGATTTATTCACGCCCTAATGATTCAGAGATGACACTACGATGTATTAATTAATATTACATCTCCATCTTAATTTATTTGAGTAATCTGCACTGCGGTGAATAATTGAGCTTTATTAAGCTCTAGCTACATTTTTTTATTCTGAGTTTTGTGTTTTTTCTTTTGAAATGGTTTTATAATAATTTTTCGTGGTTATCAATTGTTTGGAACAATAAAAGTTTTGTTTTATTTTTTGAATGTATTTTAATCTATATGTTTTCGTAGGAAAAAAGCTCATGTCAAAAATACCTAGTTCAACAAAACTAATACAAAAAACAAAGCTATTTTGCAGCCAACCGAAAATCTCTATCCTTTAGCATTTTTATTGTTATTTCTTATTTTAATGGTCACTACACCTTACCTTAAACACCCATAAAACAACAAACTTCTATGGGGATCTTGCTTCTCAACTGACTTTTTGCTGTCAAATTTGAGCACCTTCCCCCATTATGTTTCATATATCATTTATTTTTTTAAAAGTGGATCATACTTTTATTTTTAAAAATTAAATATAATTGTTGGTTTTGTTTCTAAAAACAAATGGCTTTCAAAATTTGTTTGATAAATACCTTTGATGTTAAGCTGAAGTATATATAATAACCTTTTAATACATATAATAAGATATACATAATGAGAGATATTAGTTTCTACTATTCCCTGAAGTGAATTGAAAAATACCAGTTTAACAAAAAAATTCATTTGATAATATTAACAGTTCAGTTTCAAAGCTATAATACTAACTGTCTGTTGGTTAACACGATGGATTCTAATTAGAAAAAAGCCTACTCAGGTCCTAAAAACGAAAAAAAAACTTTTAAAAATTGCACACCTATTTGATTTGCTCAAATAAATTAAATAAACCTCATTTTTACGTATTCGGTACCTCAAGTCTTTCTACATACCTAATATATCTGAGTCTACTTGAAAACTAACTTAAAACTTTGAGTAATTGTAATGATTTTTATTAACAATTACTCAAATTTTTTGTTAACCTTTCTTAAACTTTTAAAACAAACGTTGAATTTATTGATAATCAAGTTAGGAAGGTTCAGTCGCCCTAGCACATTATTATTCCTACAATAAAAACATTCAAACTTGAAACTCTATTTTTAGAATAAAGCTTTAATTAACAGAAAAGTTAGAATTATGTTATATTGAATAAACAAAACGTCATCATGTAGTGAATTCTATGAATAAAACCTACATTGCAACATTAAAATACATCAAAAATGGATTTATGAAATAACATTTGACTAATACATTTGACAAGACAGCAAAAACTATTTAAAAACAAACTAACACGTGTTAGACATCCAAACACAACACAACTATTGAAATACCTTTATACAACAGCACAAACGTGACCAGCCAGACAACACCACCCACTCACCTCTTCAAAGGCCCATTGTAGCCTGCTGACGTCACCAAAATCTTCAGTTCTTCTTGCACTCAAAACACCTTCCAAAAATGAAGACACAGATTTTCAATTAATACAGGTAAGATGAATCTAATCCAGGTGGAAAATACGCCTGAGACAATTACACATCACGTGTGATGGAAAGCTCATTAAATTACTATATATATTAATAACACCTGCAGATGTCATCTCGCTTTTCAGCCAATCATCGACGAGCTTTGAGAAACGGCTCCGCCCTCATTTTCACGAAGATGGTGCAGGTACTGATGATTCGAGAGTGCTCTACTTGTGTGAATGAATGAGTGAGTGAATGGAGGAATGAATGAATCAGTGAATGAATGAATGGTTTAATGAATAGATTAGCTGATGAAAGAATGAAAACTTACATGAATGTTTTGTCAAGTGCCAAAGAAATTCGTTCAAAATCTTATTGTTTCAAAAACATTCATCAAAATGATGAATTAGGAAAATTTAATATCAGTATTTCATTCAAATTATCAATGATAGTTTTAATAATATAAATGAAAGTATTTTTGTAAATTCATAAAACATCTTATTAAAGTCCATGCTCTATATTGAGTCTCTCTTCAAATGACTATTAAGTTAATATATGCGTCTTTCTTCACTTTTAAACTTATTGATTGACGAGGAAATGGTAGTTTGTCACATGAGTTTGCATGGGCTCTAATTTAAATTCCCAATTTACTTTTAACATCGATTTTGCATCTAGATATTTTGAAAAACTTTTTTCTTATTTTCGACTTTATTGAAATTTATGAAAAAAAACACCATGAAAGTTTATTTTTAACCTGAATCATATTTTTCTTATATTTCTATGTTGATATAAATTAATGTTTTGTTGTTTAGAAGTTTGTATCTCTCTTTCTCAAATATCCTCACACACATTCAACTATAAAGTTTCCACAAATCTCTGTTAGTTATAGCTTTGGCGTTATGCCTCAACTCTCATTCGACGCTTAGAGGAACCCGGTTGGCATGGTGAGGATGAGCAGGTGAACTTAAAAGGCTTCGTATTAAAATTATTTAAGAGTAAATTTAAAAAAACTCAAACATAATGCTTAAACAAAGTTTTTTGCTATTTAAGATAGCATCGTTGTGATTTTCAACTTGTTTTATTTGCAAGTCACCGTTTGAGATGTATCGTTCTTTTGCGTTATAAACTTTCTTGACGCTTTCAACTGCAAAACAAAATTAAATGATTTAAAAGTAATAATTCTTTTTGATGGAGTTCTTTGAATTTTCGTACATTAGTTCATTAAAAGTAAACTGGGCGATTTTTAAATTTTTACAAATGTCATCTTTAGAATTATCTCATTCTACGACTTTTCATGTTTGCTTTTAACTAAATTCAAGTCTGATTGAACTTATCAAAACTCATTTTTTTCGTTTTTGACATGGAACGGGTCTATTTGGGGATTTAGCAGATTTTAATTGTCCTTATTGCATGACATAATAATTTTTGTGGAACTTTTTTAAAACTTGTCCCATATCTCTTATTATTTCCATAATAAGCTCAAGATTGTTCTTTTTAAAAATATATTTTCAATCTATATTTATGCTGGTATTCCTTCTAGCTGAACATCATATGAGGTATCTTAATGATCTAAATTTTAAGATAAGGTTTGATAAATTTAGGTGTAATTTAAAGACCTAAAGCAGTATGGCAGCAGAGGGTCAAAAATGTTGAAAGCAAACGGAGAAAAACCAACACGATTAGAAAAATTTAATAGGTTAAAAAAGAAAAAGTTTAAAAAAACAACTTTGTATAAAAATAAATAACGAAAATAATCCAGTGAAGGTCTTTTTGAGAGAAGGAGGTGAGCAGAAATATAAGAATGTAAAATAGACCTGACAAAATGCAAAATTAAATGCTTCAAAAAATAGATGTTGAGTTGAAGAAAACTGTGTTCAAAATATTCAAAATAATTAAGAAAGGAAAAAAGCTAATCATAGTTCGAGTGTTTTGAAAGCATCGACATGAAATAAGGGAAACTTTATTGATGCTGCGCAGTTGAAAGAAACGAAAAGTGGAGACAAATAAGTTTTAAGTCTAAAAGAAAGTGAAGCTTTACAAAAATCAAAATTGTGTGTAATTAAATTATAATAAAAAATGAAAAAAATTTATGGATTATCTGAATGTATAAATAAACAAATAAAACACGAATGCACAGCTATCTTATCGAGTCATAACTATCAAGTTGCCGATGTTTTTCAGTCTTAAGAGAAACCTCGCACATTTGTGTCAATGGACTTTTGGTTCATGAGACTGTAAAGAAATACGCAATTTTTCATCCTTCTTTAATAAACGTGTTCTGACAGCCTTGGAGAATATTTTTGGTCCTACCCGATTTATTTTTAACGATGCCATAGTTATTCCACAGCTGAATGGCTATTTGTGTATCCAACCAAACCATCATTTTCATATTCTATTTCAGAAAATTTTATTTTTGAGCCACATCTAATAAAAGAATTTTATTTTCTGAATTTTTTTTATACTTTTACACGGTTTAAAGATTTTTTGCATACTTCTTAGTTTAATATTTCTTAGCTAAAGTATAGTACATGTATTTAAAGTTGAATAAACTTATGGAATTATTTCCTTGCAATTTGGATAACTTTCATTTTTTTCTTTTCAATTGCAAGCATTATTTGGTCAAATTTTTCTTTATTTATTTCCTTTACAAATGATGATAACAAAATTAGTGTATATGTGTGTTAATTCTTCATGATTTTTTGAAACCAAGAATAGGGTTTTTTCATGATAAATAGTTTTAAGCTCTATTAATATACCATTAATACGTGTAATAACAAATTCCAAAACTCTTAAATTTCCTTTAAAGCTTCCAGCACTCTTCTCAACTTTCCAGCTCTTCCTAGCAATGACGTTGTTATAAATCTTCCACTTTTCTTTATATTTCTAAATTCATTTATTTTTTCTAGGTTTTTCCAAAATAATGTTTCATATTTCAGTAGTGGCCTCTATTAATTTTTATAACCACCTGTGCAGCTCCTGATGCTTTGGTCTGTATATACGCGTGGCATGTCTCATCAAATCATCAACAATTTTACCTTCATTTAATTTTCACTATAATAAAACGCTTAAGAGCTGAATATGGGTTTGAATTTTTCTTTCCAACTAAAAACTCCAAATCATTCACTAAAAAAACAACTTCATTTGAAACCTTTTTTGCATAGACGACTAAGTTCAGTTTTTAACTCTCAATTCTTACTAATACTAATAAACATTATTGAACTTATTTTTTTGAAATCTTCATCATTTTAAATATTATTCAGCGAGTTTTTATATGATTTCCATCGTCTTAACAGTCTGGCTTCAATGTACGTCTTATAAAGATCGAAAGGCCTCTAAAGTTTCTGAACTATACGTACGCTTATCTCAGTTCCAGATTATTTTCAAACATTCGTAAATATTTTTCAGTCTCAAAAGTTTTATAATGACTACTTTGTTGTCACGAACTTTCAGCTTCAGTAGTTTGCTCAGATTGTGTTCTATCGATTGAATTGTTTTTAAACAGATATTTTTTATCATTTTTATTGATCTTTTCAAGATCTCTATACATTTATATTCAAAATTTGACTACATTTTGATCTGTTCTTTATCATCCTTGTTGATTATTTATTTTTTTATTACAACCACGTTTCTTCTCGCAGGTAAGAAATGTTTCCCATCTTCATCATTGAGTGAAGTATTGGTTCTAGGATGCATTATTTTCAAATAAATCACTTGCCCTAGAAACCCTGCCTGATGAACTTTAACCCTAATATGGTACAATCTCAACTCTATGGAGCTGAGTTGCTGCTTTTTAACGCCTTGTTCAAAACGGTGCTGATTATTTTATTTTCTCAGTATAAAAATCCTCTGTTGAAGTTTCAAATACCAATGTAGTATTTTCAATGTTTGAACTAGGGACTAAAACTTTTTTTAATTGAAAAGTTTTTTAATTAATTCAAAGTTCAAACTGGCATATGTTTTGTCACACCTTAAAAACAAAAATAGATAGAAAAATAAAAAAATAGAAAAGAAAAAAAATCTGAATCTTCCATAAAAAATTTTTCAGCAAAAACCAAGTATAATCAGGAGACAACCAAAGTTCTAAATTCAATTGAATTGGCATTGAATACAAGCCAATATACAACCAACGCACCTAAAATACACGTTTAAGCGAAAAAGTAATAATAATAATTTACGAAGTTTATTACAGTGATGTTTATCCCAGGAAGTTTCAAGATCACTTTCAAGATCAAAATAGGTTAAATGGGAATAAGTTAAACTAAGCTAGTAAGATAATATTTATTAAAATATTATTGTTATTCAAGTTGAGTTTTGTTAATTTAAATCGAATGAAGTTCACATTAGTTGATTTTAAATAGCTGAAGTTGAGCTCAAAAATTTTGAATTAAAAAAGGTTAAAACCAATCAAATACGTTGAGTCAAGTTACTTAGTAAAACTAACTGTTGAATTTTACATTGAGACTTATATTTTAGCCTAACCCATTCATATTTGAAGGTATGTCGAATGCCCTGTTGCTTTTTGAATTGAATGTTCTCAGAACACCTCAGAAATCTGCCCTCGAATATAATTTTTGAATAAAACCATTTTAATTTTAAGTTGAAAATCTCTATAACTGTTACGTACAAGTTCGATATTACAAAAGCTCTAATGATTCCTCATGAAGCTTCATACATTTGGCAAATAAATGTTCTATACGTCTTTTTATAATCTTTTTTTGGTATGTTAGTGTGTTCATTAAGACATGAACCATTGAAAACAATGAAGATCTCACAACTTCCCACACTCAAATCACACGTAGTACAATGCATTACATAAACAGCCCACGAACGATTTAAAAAAATTTTTTTTAGTATCATTTGATGAAGTATAAAAACAAGACAAAAATTCAAATTTTTTTGAATGAATTAACTTTGAATCTCATATTTCAAAATGTTTAATGAGCCTCTATTCATTCACTGAAGTTTAAACGTAACAAAGGCTAAAACGCATTATTTTTTTATCTGAATTGACATACTGAAAACTCCGATATTAGATCTATATCTCTGAATAATAAAGACCAACAGGGGTGAAAAACGATGGGCAGCTTCAATAATTCCTGATCAAATAGCAACTGAAGCATCGGCAAACAAACGATAATTTTTTATGGAGATAATTCCCAATTCTATCTTTATTACGTTATATTGTAATGAAAAGTATTTTTTGATGTATTCATTAAATTCATGCGGAATTACGATTGAGGGCTTGAGAATAAGATCGAACTAAATGTCGAAATCATGGTTAATTTCATAATTAGGATTTAATTATTTTCATTAAAGCAGTTACCAATAGCTGAAAACCAGGATGCTCTGCATAATTTTCTTGTAAATGAAAAAGTCATTGAGTTTTCGCTTGAACAACTTCAATCTATCAAACATATATGTTTTTGTTAAGTGTTTACTTTCACTTCATATATACTTCATTCAATGTAGGAGCATATTTTCAATATATATCTTGAATTTATTTTTCAATCTGTTCCAAAATTTCTCGTCTTAGCGTTTCGTAAATCGAACTTAAATTGAAATTGAATTGATAGTTGGAATGCCTTGGGAGTGCTTATATTGATCAAAAATACCCATGTGATTTGGAAGTTCCTGAAGATACACGATTTAATTAACATAATTACAGAATGTCACACAACTCTCTTTTTATTTTCAATTCTTTACATGGGGCTTCTCAACTTAATTGATAACAGGATGCGAATGTTTACACCAAATGACAATTATCTTGAATAACTTGTGCCTTTTGGGTATTTCTATAAACCTATTCAATCACAACCGAAGGTTTTTAGTATTTAAAAAATAAATTTCAACGCCATCATAAATTGATAGTTATCATTCTCATACCTTAGTATTCATTTTGTGTAAATTTCGAATCATGAGAGCAAAGTTAATTTGCCCTAGGGCATGTCACAAAATTATTTGTTAGAAACTAAGCTCAGATAGATTACAGAATTTTTTGCATCCAATTTGAATACTATTAAATAAAATTAGCTTTATGCTTAATAATCCACATAGGCTTTATTAAAATGTAGTTCAATCTATTTATTACGAAGCTTTGTTACAAAGACGTGAAGGTTGTCGTTCAGAATAAAAATTAAACGAGTTTTGTACTGAATATAATCAATAAATTTAAGATACTGTTTGATTTTGCAATGAGATAGTAAAGTATTACATTGAAGGTTTCTAATGTTGGCTACTCCTTATTATAAAAATGTAACTAATGAATACAGACAAAAAGTCAATTATTCTAGGTTAGGCTTATCATTTATTGTGAACAACCTCCATATTTTAGAATTTATATTCAAGACTTGTTTATTTTTTCTTGCAGAATCTGTTTTTTAAATAATATCATAACACGTAAAATTCGAGCATAATAGAATAACTTAAGGTACCCATAAACTGAAGAGTATATAAGCTCACTGGTTTGTATATAAAGGTTCTGCTACTTATATATGGCTTTGTGTTTAATTTGTTTTGTTTTACAAGAGAATTGTTTTTACGTGGAATTTGAAATATAATATTGATATTTATATGTTGAACGTTTACAAAGGATTTCAAATGGCTAAATGCTCCTTTCATATAAATAAAGCTATCTGGTTTAAAGAGTGCTTTGAGATTGAATAAATATCTTTCGAGTAAAGAAATTGAATAATTTTGAAAACAGAATTTTACGAATTAAACTGGCCAACATTAAATCGGAGTGTATCGGCGTATATCTAAAGTAATTTGATGAATCTTTCAACAACCTTTCTAGAAGACAACACTTCCTATGCAGACAACCCTACTTCCAAACACACCGACACCACTACTGTTAATTATAAAGTGGATGATTTTTATGAAGTATGGCTATACTTCTCACCATTCCTTCTATTGTTTGGAGTTATAGGTAATCTTCTAGTAGTGGTGGTGATGCGACGCAAACGCATGAAGAAGACCACAACTTCAGTGTACTTGGTAGCACTTGCTGTGGCTGATACAGCCGCTCTGCTCACCCGCATTCCTCCTGAATTCTTCACAGCCGCAGGAGTTGGAACTTTCATCCATGTCAATGAGTGAGTCTATTGTCCTTAAATAGCTATTATTGTGTTTTATAGTTTGTAGAAAACCAAGTTCAAATTTCTTAAAATGTAGATTAACAATGATCAATTTGAGATGAACTATGTTGATAACAAACGTAAATTTAACTTTAAAAAAAAAAACAAAGAAGTTGTAGAACTGAGTAGATTCATAAAGATTAATCATAAACTTCTAATTTTTACCATGAATACAATAGGGCTTTCAATCATTTTTCGGTTTGAATTCATATTAAGGTAGGTAGATAGGAAAAGTTCTTAGAACAGCAATTAAAAAAAGAAAAATGTATGAGTAGTGGCTGAAACGAAAATAATTCTCAAAGTGAAGTTTATTGATCAATCTTTATCGCTATATAATATCAGATAAGGTCTTAATAATGAGCCTTTTTTACTCCTTATATAGCTTTGAGATAAGGAATACCCTCGTATAATTTCATTTATGATTAATAATCTCAGATCTATAAATGGTTTGTTACATAGAGAACAAATAATATAGCCTTGACTCAATTTGAGTAAATTCTAACAAGCACTTTTCACAGATTATTAGATTTTCCGTAGCTTTTATAAGTCAAACGCACGTTATCTATTAAATAATGCAAAAATGTGATAATTTGAATGCGATTAAACTTATAAAGAAATAACTATAAATTGAAAGAAGAATATGACTCATTTCCAATTTGAAATTCACTTTTCAGATGGACATGCCGGCTGGAAAAATTTTCGTTTTATACCTTTAGTGATATAGCTATATGGATTTTAGTGATGTTTACTGTAGATAGATTCATAGCTGTGTGTCTACCTTTTTACAAACAAAAGGTAATATTTTAAGAAAAGTAGATTTTTGTTTTTAACTGCATGTATATTTTTCACGAAATGTATGAATCCAACTTGTAAAGATAAGGGAAAAGTGTTTAAATTAAATAATTTTATCACTTAAAGTTCATTATAAACAATAGAGAATTTAGATGAAAAAGATTCGAACAAAAAAAAGATTTTTTAAAATTTATATTTGAAATAAGGCATACTTTTATTAAACTTCAATAGATATTATATTTAAAGTTCCAATCATTAATTTTATCCTGACAGATGAGCACTCCGCAAAGAGCTATATACATTATAGCAGGAATAATAATCGTTATGGTTTTGAAAAATTTCCATGTTTTCTGGACAAGGGGCAAAGAATACAACAGGGATGGGTCGGTCAAAAGACTTTGTGGCAGACCAGCTTTTTATTTCGAACAATATATCCGACCATGGATCGCATTTACTTTCATTACACTTTTTCCATTTATCATCATTGTTTTTAGCAACGTATCAATTACGGTTTGTTTATTAAAGAGTACTAAACGAATGAGAGGGCTTAAAGTCACTCCGTCAAGAAGCGCTTCTTCCAAATCTGTTTCATCACTGGTCAGACTCACTACAGGATCACTCCACAAAAGTAATTCTAAAGAACCAACAAATCCAAAACTGAAACAATCTCAAGGAGTGACGCAAACAACACTCATGTGCTTAAGTACATCTATAGCATTTCTCATCTGTGTGTCTCCTAGTATTATACTGACGTTAGGGAGGGTCCATTGGATAAACCACCCAGATTCAGCTCTTCCTTTTGCTATAGCAAGATCCATTAATTATCAACTAAGTTGTCTCAACCATGCTATAAACTTTTTTTTATATTGTTTTTCAGGCCAGCGTTTTAGACAAGAATTGAAAGAATTTTTAAAAGAAATGTGGGAAAAGTTTCAAAGTTGTAGAGGAAAAAATGGTAAAATGGATCTTAATCTTTTGAAATACAAAAAGAAAAAGACACGAAAATTTTCTTTGGAGAGCACTTCAGCGGAAACAGGTCGCAAATTGGAACCGGTGCCCGAGGTTAATGAAGGGCACGTATTAAATGTCTTGCACTGATCTAACGCTTAATCCGCACGATTTTCATTCCTAGTCAAGTCATGTATTAACTTTTTCATCCGCTGTAGTCGCCTTGTAATTTAATAAAGAACTATTAATATTTCTTATTTATTTGAACAAACGAAAATTTTTTGAATTCTTACAAAACAAAACAAGTTTTTCTCAAACTATGCTTTTTTATATCTATGAATCATTGTCATTTATTTTTTTTGACAAATTAAAGAAATTGAATTCATTAACAAAATATATTAAAGAAAGTAATTCTTAAAAATCAACAAATTCTCAAAAAAAAATTCTTCTAATTAAAAAGAAAAGAATCTATTAAAAATAAAGCATTCAATTTATTAGGCATTTTTATTCCGTTGTGCTTTGGAATTGTTGTTATAATAGACGCGTTGATGGCCGTTGCTGCCGAGTTTTGCAAGGTTCATCAAGAGACTTTGAGTCACACAGTTTTTCACTTGGTATAAGGCACTCTGGCATTAGTGAATGAATGCAACATGAAAAAAATATATTACTGCGAACGCTAAAATGCACTAGTTTGGTCTGCATAAAGTGGCAATCTGGAGTTGATGCAGTTACAAATAAATATAAAACACCCTATCCAATCTAAAAAAAACTAATTGTATTTGTATAGAATTTATTTTGTATGAAGGAGCCCATACCAATACAGATGAGAAGTTTCCGTAGAATTCCACTTCAACTTGGTTAGGATTCTTTTTGGCAGCAGCATCAGGTCTTTTCATCTGGTTGCCATCACCCTAGTGAAATAACATTAAAATTTGACATTGAGCTAGAAAGATAAATTTAAAGATTTACTTTGGCAGCCGAATTATCACCAGCATCAGAAGCAGCGTTGGGGACCAGGTTAGTTTTAGAAGCTGCAACCCGAACAATAGCTCCAGTAAGTTTTTCTACGATCTTTATGTGGCACCCTTCTCTCCCGATCAAACGACCCACCATGTCCACAGGCACATTCATCATTACTTTCAAACGACTTTCTCCTTGCATTGAAAACCCTCCAAATCGAAGACGTTCAAACACTTGAAAAAGAGCCTGTTACAAAGTAACACCCACATTTCAAACTAGATGGTATTAAAAGGGGTAGATTCAACGAACCCTGATGCACGCTTCGAAATCTCCTCTGATGCAGACCAAACGAGCATTACTTTCTACCGCCTTATCGTCCTTGCGCTCCACCTATCAGTTCATAGAAAAACTTGAAAATATATTAACATTCTATTTATTGCACATTGAAATTTACGTTTAGGTTTGTCAAAACTTGAGAATTTTAAAGATACCTTTATTACAGTAAAGAGACTAAAATTTTTGATAAGTACGATCTTAACATAATTCATTAAGAAATTATGATAAGATACGTATCTTTGAAATCTTTAATTTCTGACGAATAAAAACGAAAATTATAAAAATACAAGATACGATGTCTCTAAAAGAACACATTGAAATTTATTAATAAAAGCCGTGTAAGAGCATACGGATAAAGAGGCTCCAGAAGACCTGATCATCTGCTTGATGATGGACCCCTCGGTGCCTATGAGTGAACCCACTGCAGAGTTTGGGACTGTCACCTTCAAGGTCTCTCCAAGTGGAAACTGAAAAAGTTTAGAATCAAGTGGTTTTACTCAAAAATGTGCAAATAAATAATCTTATAAAATGTAAAAAAAATAAATTTTTAAAGTTTTATAAAAAAAAGATTAAAAAAAATTGGATATGTTAACAAAAATAAACAATTTTTTTGATAAACAGATTAAATGCCTGTGCTGCGGAAGTCTGGTGAAATCCGTCACCAAAAGCGAAGTTATTGAAAGGGTACATTCCGTTCATCATGCCAGGGTGCTTCTGCATTTATTTTACCAACTTTTTGAATTAAATAATGAAAGGGTTCAAATTGGTTATGAGAATGGCACTGACCATGTTTGATTGGAAAAAGGGAGTAAGCATTTTGAAAGATTTGTTGGACAGGTAGGTGTTTGACTTTGTAAACATATGAATAAAAGTATGAATAACATTCATAAGTTAATTATCGAAAATGAAAAAAGTAAAAAGATTTGTGATTTAAACAAACGAACATTGAGCAAGGCTTGGGACTTGACTGCATCGGTCTCATAACAAGACGCTAATTTTTTAGAAATCAGTCCCTCAGCCACAACCACTTCATTCAAACTTCCCTTTATCATTACAACGCGATCAGGATAAAACGATGATAACTCGTGTGGACTGGTTGGTTTTTAGGCAATTATTATAATCAAAGAAAAACACTTTTTTTACTTCAAATACTCACACGACAATGTTGATTTTGGAATTTGATAGTTCTCTGACTTTCTTGATATTCTTTCCTTCTTTTCCAATCAACCTCCCACTATATTCATCTCCCGCCAAAAGCCTCAACACCACCTCGCTGATGATTTATTCATTTTTAAAATGTTTATTAGGCATGTTTGAGCACTCGTCATGTAAATCGCTTTTTATTTAATACATTCCTAATGTTTGTGTGAACTTCATTTTTTAAAGTATTTAAATATTTAAAAAAAACACATATTTGTTAATACTTTTTAGAAGAGAAAGCTCCTTCAGCACACAGAACTTGGAGTATTTGCTTACAAGCTTCAGTGCGATTTTCCGGTTGTCCATATATGGATATCACCTGTCAACAAATTTCTTTTTTCATATTTATGAAACCACTTCATAATTCAATCCCAAAATACAAAAGCAAGGTTTCATCGATATGGAATGACTGAGCAGCTTCAAACCTTCTCAGCACCTCCCGCCGTGTCTTTCGAATGCACGTCAATGCGTGCCTTACACTTGGTTGCGATGTTTTTCACACAAATTCCCGTCTTGCCAATTATGGCCCCAACGTACTGCGTTGAAACTAGCATCCTAAATTAGACATTATTCAAAATAAAATGTTTTTGATGGCGTATTCCACTCCATAAAAATCCACAGTCATATACACCATATTTATACATTATTTGAGACTTTGATAAATTGATTCAAACATTAATTATTATTTAATAACATCAAAAAACAACAATTACTCAATTGTACCTAAGAGGGATACGTTGCACAAACGTCTTAGTCGATTTTACTGACGATTTTGTACCCGGTTTGGCCGGGTGCAACTCCATCTTCGGTCAATTTTATATATATGAAAAAGGAAAATTATATGTATATAATACAGTATCAACGTTTATTTATGTGAATTTCAAAAAAATTACTAATTATACCTTGAGAAAAGTATATTTGAACTGAAACTGTTTAAGATCTTCTTGAGCTCTTAAGAAAATTGAAAAATAAAAATGAATTATAAAATTATGAACTTTCATCAATAAAATGAAATATGGTTTTACAGATATCAAATAAAAGTTCATGTTTATAAATGCTCAATCGAATTCTATGAAAACTTACTTGACAGCAGAAGATTCATTGTCAAAAATGATTTCCAAAACAGTCTCTTTACCATCATTAGCTGAGTAGAGGGTTACGTTAGGTTTAAGACCGAAAAATGAATAATATTACTTGATAGTTGGAAAGTTTATTAAATATACTCACTCAAGTTATGCGACTTCACATTTTCGCATTTTGCTATAATTTCTTCCACGTCCACATGTGGAGTACCATTTATCAAAATACTGATACATAATCTTTTGAGGTTTTTTCTTTAAAAAAAATTTGTTTTTTTATTGTTTATAATTGGAACTCATTATAAAAAACTTCAAATTTATATAATTATTAATTTACTTTGTTTTTGGGAAGTTAAGGACTGGTTCAACCGGCTTACTTGCCATTCTGGTTATATGGAAGCTTTTAACGACTTCGTATTCTTTAAAATTTGAAACTAAGAAAGAATAATGTTTGACTGAACCAAAACAAATTATTTTCAAATTTTAATGAATATATATTTTAAATATTAACGAAGAAATAATTTTTTTAATATACGAGACTGGAGAGGAAAAAGACGATTTTTCCTGCCCGCGAATATAAAATTGAATGTTTTTTATGAAGGTGAAGACAGTAAATATTAACTTTTTAAATTAAACTTAAAAAAATACTTGAAAAAATTACAAAAATTTAAATAAACTTATAAAATTTGAACTAAATTTTTATATTGTGGGTTTTTTTCGAGATAAAATGTAGAAAAAAAACTTACTTTTAATTTAAAATACCGTTATTAGTTTTGAAAATTTTAAAATTTTCACTAAGTAAATATACAAAAATTAAATTACGGAAGTTCATTAAGTATTCATAAACAACCATTTTATACTTTCGTCGTCATTGTTTCATTCTAGTGTTGAAATCAAAATGAGCACTATAAGGAATTTTATTAATGAATTTCAGTTTGGCCGTTTGTAAGTTATCATTTTTATTTCAAAATTCGTATACTTTTTCAACAGCTTTCAAGATTGGATTTATATTACGTACAAGTTTACATACTAATTTCCTCTACTCTTTCTTAGTTTTTCAGATATTTTTTGACTGATATTTTGGTTATTTGCTTATCGTAAGTCAGTTTTAATGATTTTCAGAGAAAAGCCCGTCAAAGATCATCTCAAAAAGGTCTATGGATCGATCAGCTTTTCACTGTTTATGTGTGTCTTTGGGGTTTACATAGACATTTACACGAAATTCGCAATTTCTAGTTATTTTGTAAGTTTTAAAATATTGCGTCATTCTACCCGATATACCATTTTTGAGTTTCTATTTAAATAGCTAAATTATGAATATTTTATTACAGATGTTAACTAGTCTTGCAATATTTGGAATGTTAATTTTTCTAATGTCTACTCCTTCTGAACAATTTACCTTGCGTTTTGGTTTTTTGTCTGGTGTCTCATTTTTTACTGGTGTCTCATTGTCACATCTGTTGGCATATGTGGCAATTCAAGATCCTAGGTATATCAATGTTTTTTTCATCATAATTATATTTTCTATATTAATATTTTTAATTTTTAATCATTACTACAGCATTATAATTACGGCACTGTTGGGAACATCTTTGATTTTTGTTTCATTCACTTTGGCTGCCCTCATGGCTAAAGATAGCAAATTCTTAGCTCTCGGAGGTTAGTTGCCATTTTTCAATAATGTTTTCATGAATAATCAATAGAAAACACTTGTTTAATATATCTACATCACTTATTAATGTATGTTTGACTTTGCTAAAGCTTCATGGCATTTTATTAACTTTCAAATTTGTTTTGTGCTCATTAATTCAATTTTGTGATAGAAAATTATGATGATATTTATGGCTATTGTTTTTTAATGGGTTTTTAATAATTAATTTAGTATCTAATTTTAGTATTATATCATCAGTTTGCCTGTCTTTTTCTATAATTGATAAAAAAAAATCTTTATAGAGGTTTTTCAGAAAATTTTATATTGAATCTATTATAGCTATTGCAAAACAATCAGGGCTAAGAAACCTATTGATAAGTAAGACAAAAATTTTTATTTTCAAACTAACATTACCTGTATATGACTTCAAATTTTTGATCTATTAATTAACCCATTAGCTGCCAGGAGCCTGTTTTGGGGCACATAAACAAATGAATATATTTAAATAATTTTCATAGTATGAGTAATTTTTTAGTTTTAATTTTATGTAATAGGTTTAATTGTTTGAGAGAAACTAAAATTTTTTTATTTTTATCATATTTATGAAGTTATTGGCTTCAATATTGACTGATTTTTCAAAAATTTCAAAGTCTGGAATTTTTATAGAATGTTCTTTAGAGACAAATGAGGCAGTCCATGGATAAAAAAATCAAATTTTCCCATAGTCTTAATCAAGTGGTTGATGGGTTAAACTTGTGGATTTTAATTAAAAAAAAAGTTCATTAATATCAATTTTTCAAAAATTCAAATTGATAAAATACATATGTATTTTAGATATAAGAAATTTTCTTCATGTCTTATATAGTAGAATCATTTTTCAGAGACCTAAACAAATGAATATTTTGTGCAGGTTTGCTGATGTCAGGCATGTCTTCATTGATGTTTCTAGCCCTTCTCAATATTTTCTTTGGATCATTACTCATCTTCAGGGTATGTTGACCAGTTTGAAACAATGACATATTTCACAAATTCTTTCTCATGTAGTGCTATTTACTAGAAATATTCAGTGAAAATATAAGCATTTTTTGTAGATGGAGCTTTATCTTGGTCTTGTACTCATTTCTGGCTTTGTTTTGTATGACACTCAAATGATCATTGAGAGGTGCAGACAAGGAGACAATGATTTCATCAAGTATTCACCTTTTAACTTCAATATTAATCAGAAAGTATATTAGATTTATATTAACTCAACCTTCCAACAGGCATAGCCTTCACCTCTTCCTGGATTTTGTCAACATGTTCCGTTACATCATGCTCATTCTGTCTGACAAGGAAAGCAGAAGTAGACGTCGTAACGATTCAAGGAGCGAGTAATAATATACCCCTATTGCGCTCTGCTTTTTTATTTGATTATATTTATTTAAATTCCCAACAATTGACTTAAAATTTTTAATAATTTAAATCGTTAGTTTCAACCTTTTTAGTTTGCGAGAAACTCATTCAATAATTTTTCCATTTTATTCGAACATTGTTGTATTTATTACGTAATATTTCTAATTTAGTTTGAATGATGTCGTTTTGTTTGTATGATTGCACAAATAACATCGTCGGTATCAAACTCATATTGTAAGTCTTGGCTAAAAGTTGGTTTCAACGACCGCACCATCATTTTCGAGTTCTTAATCTTTTGCAATTGATTCAACACTTAATTCAAAAACAAATCTGAAATTTATTGGCGAATAAAAAAATTGAACAATAAGTTTGAAAATTAAATGATTCGAAATAAGACATAGTATACATACTAGGTTATTAAACCATTAAAGTAGTATTAGTAGTCATCGCCACGTGAAAGAACCTCTTTGCAAGTGGGTCTGAGAAGAATTGTGTGTTCAAATTGTGCTGTGTAGCACCCTTTAATGTCACACAAAGGTGGGTATGCGTCCACGATGCCCAAATCACATAGGTTTTTGAGGGCTATCAAGTACTTGCTCTGGTTCAATCTATCCAGCCAACGCCTACAGAATGCCAAAGTGGAAAAGTTTTTGTCGATGACCACTAACAATTGTTTGGACCTTGATGGTGGAATGGTAATTTTAAACAATTTATACAATAAACGTGGTAAATGAAGTATATAATTAGAAACTTCTGAAAAAAATCTCCGCATTATCTTTGTCTGAAATATACACAGTGTTGACGAAATTAGAACGACTGACAAAATTTTTGATATTAAAAGTTTTGAATTCAAATAAATTCTTTAAGCTGATCTGTTTCAAAGAGCACACCACTGCTAAGGATGCCTTATAACTAGATATTTATTATCCAAGTTATCATCATTTTATTATAGTCAGCATCTTTTCTTTTTCCAAGAAGTCACTGACTTCTTTCCATGACCTAACTCTTTCTCTACATTTCACCCTGTCATAGGCATTTTCGAAAACTAATCCAAGCCCACGACAAAGCTTTTCCATCATATTTTTCCAAGCTAACCTTGGACTTCCCTTCCTCTGCTGCCTTCCACCTCCAACCTTCATACCTGCTTAACAAACTCTTCATTCCCTTTCCTTACAACATGACCCAACCATCTCAAACTTCCTTGTCTCACCATTTCAACAATCGTATTATCCAATCCCAATCTAACCATCAACTCCTTTGTATTCACACCATCAGCTAGCTGCACACCACACATCATTCGAAGCATCCGTTTTTCTGCTCTTCTCAACATACTCTCTTCAACGTATCTTACCACCCAAGTTTCTGAGCCATATGTCATGACAGGCCGCACACATGTTTTATAAATTTTTTCTTTGATATTCCATGTCTGTCTTTTACCACGTAACATAGAAGACATACTGTTGAATGCCTTCCACCTCAGCCTTATCCTGCGTGTAATAGCTAGCTCACTTCCTCCTCCACCATTCATGTTATCACCTAGATAACAAAAATTATTCACCCTCTCCAACTCTCTCAGACAAACATTTAAAACATTATTACATACCTTATTTAAACATTCATACAAACCTTGCATTCAAAATTTCCATTTATCTTACAAGACACTCTTTACCCTAGCACACCGCACATGAACCCACTTACATGTCTTACACCTCACACAATTTACCTTAGCCCTCTTCCCAAACACACTACATGGATCAATCTTAGCCAAGACAACAACCCCACTACCACCGCCACTCTCCATGACCTTTGTCTTACTAAGATTAATCTTTAATCTTTTCCCTTCGAATTATTTTTTTTATTCATCCAAGTTAACTGTCAATTATTTCATTTTTTTCGAAAATTACTTTATTCAGTAAATTATTTTCTAAATTTAGTTTTCCATCTTTCCCTATTTTGTGTTGGCCCTAGTGCACTTTTACCGGTTTTACACATCCTTTTTTTCATTGTCTCTCACTTTTACTTTTTCCTTAGTCCATTAACTTTTGCTATCAAAGGGTTTGTTTGTCAATGTGACCTAGATAACTCCTACAAACCACAAAAAATGAAATTAATACAATTTATATATAATCCATCCTCGTATACAGCTGCCAAACATTTATCAAAGACAAGCAAACATCAAAACAATAAACAGTAAAAAAATGTCTGAAAAAGATCTAGATGATTCTACTCTAACCGAATAACAAATGAACATGGAACAACAAGCAATAAACTTTGTATCAATAAAATATAAATAATGATAGAATAAAAACTCGTAACAATAAACCTAGAATTGAAACAATAGCTTTGAAGACAAGCATTTAATAATGATGATGACCAACTTGTTAACTCTGATTGGTACATGGCCAACATTGTAGTTCTTCATGTAGTGGGACACTTCCATGTCGTCATGCACCACACCTCTGCCGGTGCTGCCGAATGTTTCTATGGCAAAGAACTCTCCTTCTTCCATTCTAGCAATGTCATCATGTATTTAATATTTAATGTGCAATTCATTGTAATTTTTGAGCCTCAAAAAAATGTTTTCAGTTTTCAGAAAAAAATATAAACATGATTTTTGTAATTATTATATATAAAGAATAAATTTTTGGCAAATATAAATTTATATTTGTTTGGAAAGTCAAACCTTGTAGTTTCACCACCCTTGACGATAGGAACAGTTTTTCCAGCATGGATGCGATATTGACCTATACTATGTCCATTCAAGTTCTTGATACTTTTCACCGGGTACAATTTACCATCCAATTCAATCTGTCATTTAAATAAGTAATCATTTTCAAAAAAAATCCGCATCAACATATATACAATATGACTGTCAATACAGTTAGTTATTATCTACTAACATCAACACAAAATTTAGTCATTTCTAAAAAATAAAGAGAAAAATTAATGACGTCTTTAATGATTAGTTTACCTCATAAGATTCCATAGTTTCTTGAATAGCTTTTCCCACGTCACAAAGTCTGGCATCAATACCTGCCTCCTTGATGCCTGTGTTTGTTGCAGCCTTTACAGCCTCCAATAGAGGGTCATACCTGGAAAAAAGTCACATACCCATCATGTTTCATGCCTGCTTATATAGATAAATAGATGTTGCAGAGATTTACTTCTGCACAAATACTAACTCATTATTCTGAACTGTTTTATTTTCTATATTTTTCTAGAACATTTTTACACTATAGTATATAAGCAATTAGAGATTACATACTCTGTGTCTTCTGTCTCCCTAATTAGGTTAGTATTTAATAAACGTTTTGAATGCATTTGTTTTCTTTACAAGAAACACAACAGTAGTCAAATCAATTATGTGCTTATTAATGGGGTGTAAACACGTTCATAGTAACATTAAAACATGTTTTATTATTTTGCTGAGTCATTTCAAGAATGATCGTTTTAAAAAGTATTTTTAGATGATTGAGTTATAAATGTTTGAGTTCGTCATCATCATCGATTTGCGTGAGTTTTCATGCTAGCATGGGTTGGACGGGGTCTCATAATGGCTCTTCTCCACAATCTACGGTCTTGGGCAAGCTCAGGATTGATTTTCATTTTTCTAAGATCGTTGCTTATTAATTGGGACCATGTTTTTCTTGGTCTACCTTGTTCTCGTTTACCCTCTACCACGACATGCCTACAAGCACTTGCTGGGTTACCAGCATCCATCCTCATTAGATACCCAAACCATCTCAGTCTATTTTTGCGTAGCACCTCAGTGGTGTCTGGAATTTCCAGTCTGTCCCTCAATTCTTTTGATGATCTGCCATCCTTTAAGCTTACATTGCACATCCAGCTGATCATCATCTTATTAGTTCTGGATATTTTAGTAATATCTTCCACCTTAAGAGGCCAAGTCTCACTACCATAAACCATAACACTCTTAATGCAAGCAGCATATAAACGCCCTTTTGTTTCAAGTGAAAAGACCTGACTGGCTAACAGAGGTAACAGTACTCTAAAACTCTATAAAACCAGACCTTACACAGGCAATAGTACTAGCTTCAGCTCCACCACCAGCACTAATCATATCTCCTAGATAAAAAAATTGGTTAACCACTTCATATTTATTTCCATCAAGTTCAACGGCCTTATAATCAACATCACTAACTCAAGGATCTAAACACGCCTTATATTTGAAGTTTATGGCAAAAGCCAATTTGCTTTTTAGGCCACTACAGCGTTTGTGAAACCAGTGGTTACATAGAGTGCAAAGTATAGAGCTGACGCCAACATCTTTAAAACACACTCCACAAGAGTGTTTTCCAGACTGGAAACTTGGACCATGATTCAGAGCACTGACCATAACCTTCGTTTTTTTCATGTTCACTTTAAGACCCTTGCTTTCAATACTGTTTTTTCAAGAACAATAACTATCTTCTAATTCTTTTAGGCTTTTAGCAATAATCGCTAAATCATCAGCCTACAACAAAGTTTTTGATAAATAAGTTGCAATTGGAAAAATTAAACTGCGATGCAGAAAAAAATGATATACATATAAAAGTGATAGCACAAACATTACATTTGATATTCAAAGTTACCAGAATGAAATTTTGAAAAAGTTCATTAATAATAACAAAAACACCATTTGATAAAAATTGAACTTTAATGAATAAAAATAAAAATATTAGCGAAAGCACTATTAATGTAATTTTTATAACAGAGCAGTTGGAAAATGTATTATGCAACTAAGATAAAATTAAAATATATATAAATTAAACATCAATTGAGAATTCATATATTTATTTGAAATAAAAGCTATAATTTTCGATAAGTATATCCTTATCATAAAACGTTAGCCTATATAAAATATATATAAAAAAATGCAAAAAAAAATTAACAAATTATTTTTTCTAAACATAGACAAATAAATTATTTTTAAAAGAATCAAAAAATAAAAAACTTATTTACAAAACTTTTCTAATTATTTGAACCAGGTAAAAAATTTATTAGTTCAAATGGAAACCTAGGATTGAAGGCTACAGTGAAAGCACAGTCAATGATGGTCCCATGAATGTGTGTTCCAAAATCCACCTTCATGACATCGTCATAGTTGAGCACAGAGTTATCCCCATTGTTGGGAGTGTAGTGGGCTGCACAATGGTTTATTGACACTCCAGTAGGAAAAGCCAAGCCTGCCTCCAAACCATTCTCCTCTGAAGGTTTAATTGTTGTGCATTCAATGTTCATTTTTTGTAAAAATTTCTAAAAATGAAACGTCATTAAAATTAACAAAAAAAAACATTTATGAAATTATAATTCTGATTATAAAAACTATATATATATATATATATATATATATATATATATATATATATATATATATATATATATATACTGTATATAACAAAAAGATCAACCACTCAAAAAAACATTAACGTGAATTTTCATGAGGTTTCAAATCATAATTATACTATAACACGAAATTATTGGTGGAAAAATGAGCAAGAAATAAAATATGCGAAGTATCACATAAGACAGACACTTGACTGATCTTCCAAATAATTGAGTGATAAATTTTGGACCATTGATATGTAGATATTCTTTCCCTTTAATAACACCTGGCCTAAAAAATCCTGGAGTTAATGCCATTATAAGTTTATTCCATATTTTAAGCTGAGCTCACTTCTATAAGAATTAAAGATTTTAAACACTTTTGATGAAAATGTTAAGTCCAAAGATCAAATACATGAAAGATCATGAAAAAATATATGGTGAAATTTTCCAACAAAAACATCAAATGTGAAAAATTTTTTAATACATTTTTTCAGAAGCAAAAGCTATAATTTCTGATAAATTGAGCCTTATTATCAAAGTTGGCCTTTTTTTATAGTGAAATAAACAAAAAATTAATTCTTTGAAGTTGACAAAAGCACAATCAACATGGCACAGACCAAACATGAATCTATAAATAGCTCTCGAAATATTACATAAACCTTGGTACAAAATGAAGAAAACAACAACAGAAACTAACTGATAAGTGTTCTAGCAGTGTTTTCAAGGGTCTCACAAAGGTCAATCAACTTGACACCAGGCTTAATCACATCTCTTCTTATATACTGTCGAGTTTGTCTGTGAACTTCTGCTGCTATCCTGACCTTTATTCATAATGAAATGGTTTATACTTATCCAATTGTGAGAAATCAAATACTATCTTTCACTAAAAAGAGAAAATATATGTAAAATAAATTATTTGCTTTATTAAGGCCTACTAAATTTGTTTAGAAAATACCAAGATTTCTGACATTGTTATATAAATCTTCATTCATGCGGTCCCTGGCTCTGGCTTCTTCAGATGTGAATCTGTCCAAAGGATAGAAAGATAAAAATGAATAAAACTTCAAAAGGGTATGAAAAAAAAACTTGAAAACGTTTTACCTATCTTTAGCCATTGAATCATCTATGAAATGGTCTAAGAGCTGACCAACTGGGGCTTTCTCAGGAAAAAGATCTGCTATTGGCACAGTTGGAGGGTCAGTTTGACCTGATTTTTTTGCAGATTTTTTCTTCTTTTTCTTTTTTGTTTGTGCATTACCAGTCTCACTTGAAACATCACCATTTGTTTCTTGAGTGGGATTTTTGCCATTGTTTGTTTTTGATTCTTCATTTTCATTTAAATTTTCTTCTGTGTTTGCTTCATTGGCATCTTCTTTTGTTCTAAAAAGATTTTGTTTAAGTAAGATCTAAACATTAACATCATCAATACTATTGAAAGTATGATCCAGTATAGCGTAGAATTAATAGATTTTCAAAACAATAATATAAATAAATTGAAATAATAGCTACGCAAAAACCTAAATTAAACATTTAAACAAAAATATTTTAATGAAACACTAAACACGCTATCATGAGCAATAATATAAACATTGGAAACTTAAAAATCTACTTATTTTGGGATTTTTTAGCTTTCTTTTTCTTTTTTTTCGTTTTAACTTCAGTTTCTTCGGTGTTATTTTCAACCAATTTAGTTTCTATTTCACTTTTTTCTTCTGACATCTTTGTATTAATTTTGCAAATGATGCATTCAATAACCAAGAAATAAATAAAACTTTCAAAAGTTAATTCAGTAAAATAATATATAAAAACTGAAAAAACTTTTTAAAGCCATATTCAAAAACCAAATTGGTGAAGTTAATTAAATTACGAACCTAAATTTAAATTGAGGGTTCTAGAATTTACTTTATAATTTTGAGTTTTTTTCCCTTTTCTTTAGATCCAAGATGTTCCATCAATTTGGCTTAAGAAATTTAGTTGAAATAGATCATGAAATTAAGCTATGCAAACATAGATACATATTTGCCCAAGATATTCCCAGATGAGCTATTCAATACTAATAAGATATAAAATATACCAATTTAATGTTTTTTCCTTTTTCTTTAGCGTTAACTCATAGTTGAGTGTTGATATTCCATCATATTTCTAGTTAATCTTTTTATTTTATATGTTTAAACAAAGGTTTTGCACAGGTGAAAACCCCACTAAAAAGCCGAGAGACCAAGTAAGATGGCTTATCATTTAAAGAAAACTATCTTGAAGAAGCACACTTTGAACGAATGTGTTGTAAAAGCATAATTCATTTAACTAACGCTTGAAAACTTAATGCTTTAAAATTTTCTTATGGTTTGAATATATAAAACTGTGCACAAATATTTCAAAAGCATGGTAAATCCGTTGTATTATTGTCAAATCTGACAGCGCTACGTATGATGTAGATAGCAATCATACTAAAGATAACCTGGAGCAAGAGCTTTGAAAATTTATTTTAAAAAAATAAAAGTAAAGGTTTTGGAAATACATTAAGTCAAATAAAATAAAGTTATTTTGAGTATATTTTTGAAAACTGTGACGTATTTCTTTCAAAAGAGACAGATTGGGGAGTTTCAATTAAGATAAAACAACAAATTTTTGTTTAAATTAACTAAATTTCAGCATTTTTGTGCTTTTTCTCCAAAAATCTGAAACCTTCGAATAATTGGAGAATAATAATCCTTCTCTATAAGTTTTTACATATATAATAAAATTATTTTTAAATTCAATTTTTCCATTTTGTCTTTTACCTTCACGTTCTTTTAAGGAAGTTTATAAAAACTCTTATAAGCTGATAAAATGAAATTATAATGAAATAAGAAAATAATTAAAATATGAATTTAAAAAACTTTTAGCCTTTTTTTTTAAATAAAAATGCATCGTTTTATTCAGAGACAACAAATTTAATTAATTTTTAAAATAAAATCCTATATAATTTTCAAGTAAAATATTCACAAACAATAGCAAAATCCAAAATTGAGGAATGAAGACAAGTACGATTAATACTCTATAATAATATTAATTAAAATTAATAACCAAATTTACAATAATGTTACAAAACCAGTAATTGCATAAGCTATATTCAAAAGTAACTACATTGATAATAAATTTTTAAACTTTTTAATTCTTTTGGTTAGCTAAAATTTCACAAAGGTTGGAAGATTTTCCTAAAAATGCAGAAATTTTGAAAGAATATAACGGGATTAAATAATAAATAACTCTCAAAAATTTAAGGATGGTGAAATTGAAATTATAAGAAGTTGATAAATTTCACATGGCCATGCAAACGAAAAAAACTAGATCCAAATTTCAAAGCGTAAAACTGAAAAAAATCATTTGGTTATCAATCAAAAATTTCCAAAAATTAGGATTTTTAGCTTAAAGACAACTTCTATAGTATTTTAAAGTAAAAGTTCAATATAAAAGTTTGAAAAGGAGTACCGGATACAAATTGAATGTTGCAAAACTCATTAATTTTCCATATAAAATTAGCTGTGCTTTGAGTCGACCTATGATGATATGCTCTAAATTTAATTCAATTTTAACGTAAAAAAATATGAAAAACTATTAATGAAATTTCAAGTTCTCAAACTTTTTCTTAAAAATAATTGCTCAACACAAACAATTATTTACATTATCTTCAACTTTCACGAGGAATTATAAAAATGGCTCATAATTATTTGTACATCAGCAAAATATTACAAAGATATTGAAGATAAGCCTTTAACACTCTTACCAACTTCCAAGCGTGTTCGTTTATTATGGCTTTTGATACTAGAACTACTATCAACACATTTTTTAGTTTTTCTTTTCTGATTTATAACAGTCATGTTATCTGAACTAGCGAATTTTGTATTTTTATAGTTTAGCTTCACATTTGTAAAATGTTTAGCATTAGTTTTATGTAATATGAACTTAGGCTTGAGAGTGATGGTTTTGCTTGGGAGTCTTTCATTTGTCATGAAGGTGTGGCTAGGCATTTTGTTCTTCGGCAAATGTTGTAGGCTCAAAAATTTTAAACTCAACTCTTTTTTTTCGCCTTGAAATAAAAAAGAGTTTTTAAAATTTTAATCGATTGAATAAAACCAAGAAACTTTTGTTAGACTATACTTAAACAAACCTTGCAATGGAGATGTGTTAACCGAATGTCTGTGATGGTGAGAATAATGGATCTGGACTTTCACCTTCATGTCCTTATGTTTGTTCAACTTTTTAGCTCGATGGTCGTACATGAACTCATCTAAGAAGCATGGGAGGCTGGATCCTCTGCGGATGGGACTGAGATTTGATTGGTCGGAGGCGACCCCTTGCGGCTCGCATTGTTCCTCCAACACAGAGAGTCTCCGAGTCAAACCTTCTGCTTTGACGCGCTGTATTGTATAATTGCAATAATGCTTGTAGTACATTTTACTAAAATAATTCATACGTTTTTTATAATCCATAGTGATTAATCAACTTTAGGATTTTCTTCTTTAATGCTTCATAAATTTTTAATATAGTTTTAATCATAAATCACAAAAGTTTAGAAACTTTTACTTCACAAACCGAGTTTCTAAAGCCTCTATGATGAATGCCAGGCATTGAATCACATTTCTCCCATATTTGCCTGCCTACTCGACCTAAATGCATCATGCCCTCTTCGTCCTCAGTTTCATCTTCAATGTTCTTATTCGACTCCTATAATGAATATTTTAAATTTTTCTAATGCGCATATGTTTTTACTTGAAAGTTCCAACAGATCAAATGGTTCAAAATATCAATAACGATATCAAAAGTAAATTTAGAATTTAAATTTCAAATCTGTTATAAACTCGACCAAACCTCGAGATGCTTCATAAGGACTGCCACAACCACATTCACCAACACAAACTGCGCCATCAGCACAAACACTACAAAGAAGACGGGAGCTATCAGAACGTTGACACAGCAGTTTCGAAGGCAGTTGTTTGAAGAGTCGCACTCTTCTCTCAAAGTGTCCTTTATAGTACACATCAAGAATTTATAATGAATTTTTCAATGAAATATTATTGATTTGTATTAATTTTTGAAGTTTATTTAAACTTAATTTAAATGGTTTTTAAAATAAAATTTTGTTCACTTTCATTATTCCATTCCAATTGTCTCCAGTGGCTATCCGAAACAGTGTCAAAAAAGCGATACCAAAGTTTTTGAAATGAGCATGCTTACTTAGACCTTCACAAACATAAATTTCGGAACATTCTGTAAAAAAATTATTTAATAATATTCTCGATATTCCATCTCCAAGAATTAATTCTATTAACACTTATAACTCCTTATAAGATAACACTTGAACTCACCCACACGCCCAAAAAGTTCGACCCCTAGAGCGGCAAAAATGTAGAAGAGTAGAAAGAATAAAAGACCCAAGTTAGCAACCTCAGGCAAGGCTTGGCACACTGTGTCCAACAGTGCTCTCACCGATTTTGCCATTTTCAACAGCTTTAAAACTGTTGTTTTTTTCAATAGTATTTTGTGAAAAGTATTTTTTTTTGAACAAACTATTGAAAAAAAAATTTGTTAGAGTTAACAAAAAATTAAGAGATAGAATTGATGAAGTTAAAAAAGACGATTTTAATCAAACACTTTTATTAACTGAATAATAATACGAAGCTTTTCGTAAGTTGAACTCACATTATCAAGTATACAAATTTAAAAGATAAAATTATAAATGAGATTGTATGAACAGAAAGTTTCTGGGCCACTGAGTATTTAATCACTTGGTATGGAGTAAATGAAGGTGCCTCACCTCTAGCAATCCTTAGCACCCTCATAACTCGTATAATGGTTGGATTAATTGGTATTACTCCTGACTTCATTTCTTCAAAAACAATTCCCGCTATAGATAAAACTATGATACAAGTATCAAGCTGGTTCCATCTGATGTTTTTGAAGAAAAACGTTAATTAGCTTTTAATGTATTGAAAAAGTAATTAACATAAAAAATACAAACTTATCGGAAAAATATCGCCATCCGCCATATGAAACAATTTTGACGGATGCTTCCAACACAAATACAGACGTGAAGAAAAAGTTCAAAATTTTCAATGTTTGCTGAAGCTCCTGCAATATTAAAAACTTTAATACATTAAGTATAAGTTTACAAGTTCCTTAAAAACCAAGTGTATTTATACAGATCACAAAATATAAAAGGATTTATACTTGAGGCATCATATAAAATTCAAAAGCCATGGAGATAATATTGAAGCCAATGACTCCTGCAATGGCGAGGTCAAAATACTTCGACGTAACTACAGAGTGTAAGGAGAGCCTGTATTTGGAGTAGTTCAACCAGTATGGAATTTCACACTGTCCTGCAACAAAAAATTACTCATCTCAATTCTCTTTGTATTTTGAGCGATGTTTTTGATTGAGAGGGTTAACAGGTTTGTTAATTTTTAGATATATTTTTGAAAAATTATAAAAATTATTTCGATAAAACATTTAATCATTGTTTTTATTAGACTTGTTATTTCATAAGAAACAATGAACTTGAAACTTTTCAAAGTTCATAAAAATACTTACGTTGTCTTTTCTTCAGAAGTCCTTTAACTCTGTTGCTCAACCTTCGAGCTTTTTCTTCCTGCTCTTGACTTTCTCTGCATTTATGGAAATTTTCCACCACTACTCCCACGAACATATTCAAAACAAAGAATGCCACAAGGAGAAGGAATGATATGAAATATACCAATCTCCATTCATTGTAGTTTACTATAGGCTGGTAAACGTGTGTTTTTAGTTGATTAATAATTTTTGAAAATGTTGTTCAAGTAGGTTTAGTTTTATTTGTTTTTTTTTATTTGGAAGCGATGAAAAAACTTTTACTGTTTTATTTATTAAATATACTTTTCCAAAAACTAAATATAGTTAATTAAAAAAAGCTTGATTATTAAATTCAGATTTAACTCAGCAAAATAAATGGAGACTAATTATCTCTGGAACAAATGCTTTTACCTGCTTGTCGACACCCACGGCGTCCAGACCAGTGTACATTATATTGACCCATCCATCTTTTGACGCCAGCACAAACAACGACATCAACGCCTGTTCAATCATTTTTAATTTAATAGCTTTGTAAGTAGGCCTCCATGGATCATGGTTTATAATAATCATTTCTGCATTTTTACCAAAAGCATAATTTAAAAATGTAACATTACTTTAAACTTAAAATGGTTATTATAGTTTTTTTAGAAAACTCAATATGTCATAGAAGTATTATATAATCTGAAGCACGGACCTGACCTAGATTGTCGAAGTTGTACTTCCGATTGACCCATTTATAAGGCGCACCTTTGTTTAAACAATCCGTTTTATTAGTCACTCCCGTTATATCACCACCATCGCAATAATACAGCATGCCTTTGAACAACTGTTGGAAAATAATTTGAAACCTGATAAAATCAATAAAAATCTATATAAAAATTGGAAAAATTAAATTTAAACTCAGCTTCTAAGCACTAAATATAAACACAAATCAATGAAGATAACAATGCAATATAGAATTGCACTAAATCTGGAACAAAACTTCTTAGCGTCTAGTACATTTATTATTGACTGACAACTATTAATACACAATTAGATATACGAATAAAAAAATCCTGTCTGGCATTATTATAACACAAACTTGGACTCCGAGGATGCCAAATATAATAAAAAAGGTGCAACATATGAGCACGATGTTCCCAATGGGCCTGAGAGATGATAGAAGAGTCTGTACAACTAGTTTGAGACCCGGAGCTCTGCTTATAACTCTGTCAGTTGGTCAAGTTTAAACATTAAACTCAAAGTACTTTGGTTTGGATGTTTTTTATTGTTTCCGTTGAGTTGTGTATGGCTTCATTTCGACGTTTGAACGACGGTGATGAAGTTGAGCAACAAACAGGGGAAGGATGTGCTCAGAAATTAAATGTTGAAGAAGAGAAAGTTAAATTATTTCAAAATTTAAATAAAAAGACTTTTTAATGGGAGTTTCTAATTTTAATGTAGAGTTTTAATTACTTGATGAAATTTGAGCAAGATCATAAAAATTGAAAATTAATGAAGTTTTCAAAAAGGAATACATTTTTTAAAAAATTTATTTTAAAAAAATGCTCATTTATCGATTTTAAGTTGAAGTTTTCATATTTCGAAGGAAGGAAACCGAAAATGATTTTTAAAAGACCCATTTGGTAAAAAGTGATGTGTGCATATAACGAAAATAAATCGACCGCTTTTGAAACCCATTCTTTCTACAAACAAAAATACTCATCAGTACCTAAGTGGTCTAAGGGTCCTAAGCAACCTGAAAACCCTCAGAACTCCGAAGATTTTGGGACTGGATGAAGCAGTGAGTGAGATGATGATATCTGTATAGGAGATGATCATGAGAAGAGCATCCATGATATTCCAGCCACTTTTCAAATAAGTCCCTTCTCCCATTATCAAGCCCTTCGCTATGATCTTTGTTATGAGTGTTTGAACAGCATTAGGTTATTATATGATTCTTATTATTCATTTTATTATATTTTTATTGATCCTATTTTTAATATCTACTACATATGATATTTGATTGTGAAGGTGTAGTTTGATATAAAAACTTCAAGGCTTATTTGAATATTTTTAGTTTTACAAAAAATTATTAAGCTAAATTATTTTATGCTTATTTTTTGAAGATAAGAGTTAACCAATTTGATTATTAAGTGAGATAATGTAAAAATAATTAGTTTAAAATTACCTTTATTGCCATTTCAACGGTGAATAAAAACGTGAAAACATAATTAGAAACCACGAGGAAAAATCTTTCCTGGAAAATTATAAAAAATATACTTTAGTTTAAGTAAAATCTTTAAAAAACTACATATATAAAAATGTCTGTCAATCGGAATTAAAAAGTTGTTTTTGAAGAGGAGTTTTAATGAAATTATTTTGAATTCCATACAGTCAATAGAATGTTTAATTTGAAAAATAAAAGCCGACATCTACTCGAGTATCAATCAAAATTTTCGATCGATTCGAATTCCATTTTTCCCCATTAAAACAAAATTGATCGTGTGTTTTAAAAAATATAAAAGCTAAAAATAAAAAATTTTTTCCGATTTGTCTTTTATGAAAATTTATTATTATGACTAGGAAATTAACTGTATTGATTAAAAGTAAAACCCTCATTTTGTCGATCCTTTCATTGATACAAATAAACTTCTTTCCATTTTCAAAGAAGCTCTTACAATACATTGAGAACCAATGAAACAACTAACACTACTATAGGATGGAATATCTGGCCTCTCCATCGCAAGCGTAACACAGTTCAACGCGATCACGAAGAGAATAAGGTAGTCAAAGTATGACCATGCCATCACTTTCAAACACGCTTTTCTCAGGCTTAGAAAAAGTGGTGGTTTATTTGAGGATTTTATTCATTTTTATTTTTATGTTTTTCAAATTGAAAATGAATTTTAAGTTGGTATTAATACATTTTCAAGTCTTATTTCTAAATTAATAAGTTTCAGACGTTATAATAAGAAACGGACTAGTTCTAAAGATGTTTTGTGAAATTCATAATAATAAATAGCGTTTTTTACAATAATTTTATATTAAGCCCCATAATCTTATTTTAAAAACTTCACGAAGCGTATAAAAATTATTTGATTGCCAAATATTTTGATATACCAATATGGAAACAATGGCTAAATTTATCAATAAAGACCAATAAACCACTGCAACAACAGATTTCACGTAGACATAAATAAAAAAAGTTTGTCTTCAAAATGTGCCAATCACTTTTCTCAGTAAGAAATAACTGAATTGGGGCTTTTAAAAACCTATTTGAACTAATTGAGTTTTGTTCCAATAAGTTCTAGAGTTTAATTAGTTATTGCCTAAAACTAGTGGTCACAAAAATAACAAAAAAAATTATTTTTTTAAAGCTTGAAAATTTATTTTTTAAAATATAGATGTTTTTCTATAATTGAAATTCAATTAAAACGATGCTATAAAAGACATAAACCAACCTTCCTTCTGCAGGTATAATGTACAGTGGCCACGAACTTTTATCGAGCATACAGTTTTTAGGTTTGGGGCAGAGCAGATAAAAACACTCCTTTGGAGAATATATAGAGCAATTATTTCAAAACTATTACTATATGTTCGTGCTATTATATCAATGCATTCAAAGAAAGTGCATTTTATTGAATTGATTTATTTTAAAGTCAAAGCTTTCCAGTTAATGAACAGGTGAAAACTAGATAGTTTGAAAAAAAACTTACTAAATTAGCCTCTTTTTTGAACCGACACTTTCCAAAAGTTGGCAAATTAGTCACACCGATATCGGATAAACGTCCATCCAAAATGATTGAGAGTTTCCTTTTGTTATTTAAACTCAAAGCCTTATCTGCAACATCAACCTTGTTTTTTGCACTATTTTCTGTTTTTTCCAAACTCGTATCCAAATCAAGATGATTTTTTTCACTAGAAACAGCCACTTCCTTTTGCGAATAATCGTAACTTTTCAAGCTCTGGTTAGTTTGAGTCGACAAGTTTGCATTCTTGTGATCTTTGTTTTGAATGTAGGTGAGTTGTGGTTTAAGAACTATTTGTAATTGTTGTTTGTCGGACAGAGGTGGTAAGGTAGTGGTGGGACTCAACTGGTTGAGGCTGTCAAGTGGGATCTTTATGCTTGCGAGAGAGCTGGCTGGTTTCATGTTGTTCAGCAAAATGTTTCTGTTCGATGAATTCAGTTTGGAAGAATTGAACTTGAACAATATCAAAAGTTTAAACTTTAAAAATTATCTATAAAAAATTTTTTTCTTACTCTTTATTTTCTTGTCCAGTCTTACAGTCCAGCGATGAACTACGAAAAGACTTCAACAAGCAATTGTATTGACAGTTTTTATTAGAAAATTTGAAAAAAGTAGCTTTTAATGCAGACGAATTATGAGGAGAAAAAAATCCTACAAGTCTTTTTTTAAATTTAGATTTAGGAATCGTATTCGCGCGGCTTATTGGGAATTCAGACAAGTTAACTTTTGTGTTTTCAGTACTTTTTGATTTAAGTAGTTTTGTTTCACATTCATATGCTTTTTCCTTGTTTGATAATGATTCGTCATTCGTAAACTTTAAACTCGGTTGACTATTTGAAATATTTTGCTCACCTATCGATACTATATTGCTCTGCGTAACTTTTTTCGCTTTATCCGGAGTAGTGACAATGTTAATAGTGTTAGTGACGATTGTTGTTGTGGTATCTTTAGTGACAGCTTGAGTTATAGTGTTGGTGAATGTTGTGGGACCTAGAATCGTTACTACAGCTGTTGTGGTGGAAACCGTGAAAGTTTTACACTCCTGTAATGAAAGATTGGAATTCTCAATGTCTTTTCTTGGTTCATTAAAAGTTGAAAACATCAAATTCTCGGAAGTTATTTCAATGCGTGAAGGGTCTGATGCTAATGTGTTTACAAACGTTGTCGTTGCCTCGTTCTGAATTCTTGTTGAAGGAAGGATGGCTTTTAATGGAGAATGAATTACTAAGTGTGTTGTTGTTACAGATGTGTTATGACTTTGCGAAAGCGTTGATGATATGTTTGTTAAAAGGTTTGTACAAGGTGAAGATGAAGTAATTTTTTGATGTTTTGATATGCTTGACGGTGATATTGGAGGTTTTGAAAACACCACAGAGGTCTTAGGTGACTGAAGAGGAGATGAACAAAAGGTTGGTTTAACTAAAAGCGAAGGTGTGACTGATAAAGATTTTGGCTTCTTGGCAGGGGGTTGGACTGAACCCCTCCTATTAGTTCTCACTGTCTTTTTCCACCTTATTGCTGCTACTGCAGCTGCAGCAGTATTAGTGATTGCCTTGCCAGACTTCGTCGAATCATTATCAGCGTTGTCGTTTATAGTAGAGTTCGATTCAAAAGTAGTCGTTGAGTTTTTAGTATGGACTATTAATTTTCTATTAAATAAAAATGGAATATCAAGATTTGACTGTAGAACAAGCATTTCTGAAAAGTATAAAAGAGATGAAAATAAATGAAAAAAGAAAATGAAATTAACAAATCCAGATTCTGAAACAGACGGATATTACCACAAATCTTTATAAATTCCTAGCTACTGTAATTAAGATTATCCAAAAAACCTATATTTTATACTTTTTCAAATTTTTAAGCTAAATTAAAAACTAAAACTGAAGTTGACGATTCATGTTGTTTTTATGGATGGCAGGATAAACTACAAAAAATTTTATTCAGTATAACTAAACAAAAATACTCAACACAATAATAAATAAGAATATAAAGATCAATTTTTAGCTAAAAAACCTTTTTCCAAGTTGTTCTTAACATAATTGCAGTTTTTGGCCAGCATTAGATGATTTAAAACACTGAAGGAATTATCTTTATCACTCGCTATAATTCCAGCCCCAGTCTCAATACAACTATCACTATTGTCCCCGTCGGATGAACTTTCATCAATACTTATTTCTATCTGTTGAGGTATTTATTTGGTAGTTTGGTTGAAAGGTTTTTATGAGTTCGTATTGAAAATATAAGTTATGAGTTATTTGAAAGGTTAGGTAACATTTAAGCATCAATAAAATAAAATATTTCACATTAAGCAAGGGATACTACTGAATTAATTAAAATATAATTCCTCATAAATCAAGAAGTGTATATTAATTAATTCGAAATTACTAAGAACACACCATGTCTCTTAAAAACAACAAGGGATACTTTGGAGTTGTTCAAACTTTGAAATTTCAGTTTGAAAACACTATAACAGCAATGATTCAAAATATTCATTAAAGAATACTAATTAGACAGTTTTATAGTGTTCAATGAAACCAACGATCGACACAGCCATGAAAGCTTGTTTAAAAAAGGACTTTGAAGGGATTAACTATAATTAGAATTTCATACTCAAAAATGACTTATGACTGGTTTAAGTGTTTTTGAAGTTCTTTTAAAGTTTTATTGATTATTTTCTACATTAAAAAAATGTCTGTTTTACTAGATATTTTATTTAGAAATTTCTAAACCTGACTCTATTTCTAAACTTGACTCTATGTGTGAATACTGAAACATTAGTAACGAATTTATCCTTTGCATATAAACTTACTAAATAAAAATAAGACCAGAATCTAGTTACATTAACATACCTCTGTAGTAGAAAATCCTTCAACGAGGATGGCGACGAGAAGGTTGAAAAGAACGTAGTTGCCAAAAGTCATTAGAAAGATGAAGTACAGTGAGGCCCACGCTGAAGTCTTTGACATGCCGTTGTATAAAACTTCGTTCCAATCTTCTTGCGTTAAAATCTATGTAAAATGTTGGGTTGGTTTTTATTTATGGAACATCAACAAAGTTTTTCAACTAGATTTTTCATGCTTGTTCTTTCACGGAAATTAACGTAGAAATTCACATTATTTGCTGTAAAAGCTTTTGAAAAAATTCGCATAACAAATTTTCAAATTTTTTTGCCAAAAATTTTACGAATGAATGGCATTTTGTTCATAAAAATAAACAAAAAACAGTGCTTGAACATAAAAATCTTAAAAATCGAAATATATTAAGCTTTTTATTTAAATAAAAATAATGAATCACTGTCATAAGTGACAAAAACTTCTAAATGGCAATTTAAACACATTTCAGAATACCTTCAAAAACCATTTGGGAACTTCTTAAACGAAAATTAAATGAGCTCGCAAAATAATGAGTCGGAAAATAGTTTATCAACTGACACAGAATTTATGAGAAAATTGCGTAGTATGTTAACGTTATCTGGTAATGAATTTTAGCTTGAGGCATGTGAAAAAGTAATCAATTCATTAGATTTTTGTTTTCGAGGTTAAAAACTGTTGCATAGAGTCATCATTGTTGAAAATTATCAAAAATATAGAAATTAGTAGTTGTTTGAATGATTGTTTCCTGAATAAAACAAACAATGGAAAAAATAAATTCGCATTGAAAATTTTATAATAATTTGAAACTTACAAAAATTAAAACTGAAAATCATGCTACAACAGAACACTAACTAATAAAAGATATCTTTTCTTCAAAATTCAATCATCCCATTTTAACCTGGAAAACAGTCACGATGGCCCACAGAAGAGTGTCAAAGTTTTTACGATCACAAATGCATTGATTGACTAGAACCTCGGTACAGTTGCACGGTCTTTTCTCCGTCTTGTGAGTGCACAACCTCCCTCCAAATAATTGCATGCCTAAAATGCTGGTGCAAACAACGTATGTTGAAATGAGTTTTAATCATAGAGTTAGCATTTCAAATCTATACAAAAAGTTAAAAAATTGTATAAATCTTGATGAAACGTGTGGTACAAACCTGAATATGAATATGAAGAGAACTAATAAAGCAAAGAATGTTGCCACATTGTCCATGGTTCTAAGCATCACCACCAACTGTTGTTTCAGGGCTGGTAAAAAACGAACCACCTTAAGGATTCTCAACAGGCGGAACGTTCTCAACACAGACAAGCTGCTATCCCCGCCTTGGCTCAACTCTACAGAACTGAAATAAAATTGAACTAAAATAGTTTGAGAATAAGGGTGAGAAGATCTAGCACAAATACAGTTTTTTGTTGAAATGATTCATCTGGTTTGTGAAGTTTTTCTTTAAACCGAAAATATTTAGGTAGATGGAAACAGTAAATTGAATAAAGATCGGAGTGGTTTTGTCGAAAACATTGATAAAATAGTCAAAAAAATAAGTTGCCAGAACATCAATTTAAGACAAATTAGAGAGTAATTGAAAACTTTATCAACACATAATTGAAAAAAAAGAACTTTGAAAATTCAAAAATTATATAGTAAAAAATAATTTTTTCTTTTTCCAAAAATTTTCGAAAAAAAGCAGAATGCGATTAACTATTGTGATAAAATCACTAGATGCTCATCACAGGCCAATCAAAGAAAATGATTTTAACCTTCATTTGACTTGAATAACATTATAAAAAGTGATTCATAAAACACGCAACTATGTGAATCTTTTTGCAAGAATGTTAATATTTTACTATTTTTTACTTGTACCAATTGCTTAAACAAGTTCTTTAAGATTTTTCACACTTCAGCTTTTCAGATTTATCACCGATAAAAATATTCACACAAAAATTACAGAGTCCTTCCTTAAATCATAACAAGACAATCGTTATAAGTTTCCAAGTTATTAATCTTGAACTTGTTATAGAACATCGCATGCGTCATTTGGTATATCTAATCCTCTAGTTGAATTTTTTTCGTTTAATAGTTTCTTTCAAAATCTCTGTCATCAAAATAACTCAGATTTGGCCAATTACAACACCTTTATAAACTCATCACGTTTTGAATTCTCCCAGTACAAAATCCACTTTTTCAATAATAAAATTTATAATAATATCATTATAACATCAACAATACAAACCTTATAATAACGATGAAACCGTCAAAGACATTGTAGCCATTTTTAATGTAACCCACAATCCCTTCCGCCACTATTTTCAAAGCCATCTCGACACCGAATGTGCAGGTAAATATAAGGTTTGTGTACTCCAGAATCTCTGTCAGCTCTATCGGCTGTCGTGGTAGGCTTGTTTTCAGTTTTTTCATTATACTAGTTTGAGCAAATACTTTATCATACTACTTCATTTAATCAATTTTATTACTAGTATATTTTTATATGTTCTCTCACGTATGATACTGAAATTTAAATAAAATTCAAACTTATATTAAACTTTTCTTATACAAGTATTTTTTAAATACTTATACTCAAGCCTATATTTCTGTCTTGTTGCCTCGTAATTGGTAACTCAACTGTGCGTTCGTGGGTGGATTGATGAGATTAGTTGTTTCAGATTTGATAAGTTTGATTGGCATATTGTTAATTTATCATCGATTAACATACGCTAAAAATGTCAAGGAATATCTTTTAATGATTTGTTATGTACTTTCAAGACTATTTCTCAATGCCGCCGTTGAATGAAATCTTACAAATCTATCATCAAAAAAACCATAGGTTTTTGAGCGGTTTGTTTTATGAGTTTCTTTTCAGAAACTTGGATATTTGAGAAGTTTAAGGTTTCATTCGATGGGAATGATTTTTGTTCGGAGCAAGTGCTATTGTAAGTGTGGCTTCGTCTTTAACTAAGGTTTTTTTGCTATAAATTTCTGTTAAAAATTTTTTAAATTGTTGTTCTCGAATTTAAAAAAAGTTAAATGAGCTCTAATTTTCTCTGCAGAAGCTACTGCCAAAACCATTCTTTTAACTCGCTTCAACCTTTTAAAAGAAACTCATAAATTAAAGGTTTTTTAACTTGGAAACATTTTCGAAATTAAAGGCCTTATCTTTAAAGCAATTTTAAAGTTATTTGACACTTTAAACAGCGTAACAGTATATAAGCATTGGAGAGATTAGAGGTAATACTTGGCTGTGGTACTCGATTCCCATGCTAAGAGTGTTGATAAGGATGGATCCCAGAATGCCTCTTTGGAAGTAGTTGTGCGACACTACGCACTTTGTTGCTTTTTGCACTTTTTCCCAATACGCTTAAAACAAAAAAGTTGTGATGTTGATTTTTAAAAAGACTCAAAAAAAAGCTTAAAACAACGCTTTTCAAACAATGCTATTTCAAGATTTATTTATATTTATATTTTATATATTTCTAAAATTATCCATTATATAGTTTAGACTAGATGGACAAAATTTAGTTTAGCCATATTATAAAAGTTTATTACCGCAAAAAAGGTTGCAGCACTTGTAAATTCCATTCGGCTTTTTTCTTTGCGCATCATCATCGCTCGCACCTTCGTCATCTGCATCATTAGCTCTTGTGCCATTCAGTTTGAAGTTAACGTTGCGTTTAACTTTGCCGTTTGGGACTTTTTTTACTTTACCCTCGATTTTGAAAGCTGCATCCTTGGATGAAATGCTCTCATTACTTTTTGTACTTGAGTCAAGTTTTTCATTTCCACTTGAAAACGAGTTTGGATTTTCATCTTTTTCTCCATCAAAATCACCTGTTTCGCATATATTCACTGCATTCTGTAGCTTACTGTTGTTGTTATCGATCAAAGAAATCCGCTTTTCTTGCATCTCTGATTTATGCAAATTTGTTCGTCTATCTCGACATAACCCCAAACAATGCTCTTCATCATTTTCAACATAGCATCCACAACACAACGTACGTAAATCGCAAACTGTCTCGGAGCGCTTGTTGCTATTCTCTTTACATCTCTCTTCCTTACGCTTCGTTTTTTTCTTCTTCCTTTTTCTAGACCACCAGTTCAAAAATTTTGTTTTTAAGCAATGCAAGCCTCTTTCTATATAAACAAGAATCTCGCCGTAAAAGCCTCTGTTCATCACATCGACACTGCTGCCTGTGCGAGTGGCTGAGGGTGAACGTCTCTCACACATTCTTTCAAGAGCTATCCTCTCCATCTCTCGTCTTTTCGTTTCAGAAAACTGAGTTGCAATAACAACTAAACAGAGGTTTATCATGAAAAAAGCCCCAATCTGCAAATTAAATTTTGATTTATCGTTCGATTTTTATGAATCAACGAATATAAATAGAAACAAAAATTTTTTTTAAACACTTGCCATCTTCAAAACTTAAAATTTTCAAATTATGGTTAATTAGAACAGAGAACTAAAACAAACTTTTATCATCATTTCCTATCAAAAAATGAATATTTTAAATGGCAAAACAATAATAATTAGGCTTCCTAAATCTTATATCAAACTTGAAACACACTTCGCATAACGTATAAATTAAACTGAGATGAAACTATAAAACATAGTGACGATCTTTTGATAATTTAAACGGGGTTTTGCGAAGAAACTCACGACTTTTTAAAAATAATTTACAATAGATTGAAAATTAACTTTTTCGTTATTAAACGATTAAACCTAATGGAGTCATAAGTATAATCTTAAGCACCTAGAGTGTAGAAATATTTTTTTGAAGCATAAAATAAAGAAACTAAACATTCTTAATTCGAGAAATATTTAATTCGCAGTCCAATCAGACATCCACTAAACGAATCGCAACAGACTAATGCCCTAGATGAAGATTGTCAGGTCCTACAAGGAGAAATCTCGCGAGAAACTAGAGCAATTTATATTGCCTAATGTTGGTTTCAATCACCCAAAATTTTTTTAAAATGCTTGACAGTGTTTTTGATAACGATAAAGTACCTCAGAATGGTGCTTTAGTGCCATCTATTGGAGACTCAAATGATGTGTGATTGGCCATTGAATGAGCTTCGATATTATCTAGCAAGTTCCTTAATGCTTTGATCAAATTATTTTGAACTCGAATGCGTTTTTATTCGTTATTGTTTAATTAAATGATCTATTTTATTATTAGATCAGTCAAAAAACGCATTTAAAAAATTCTATAACTTGTTTTGTTTAGTTTATGAAGACCTAAAAAAAAACCAATGAAATTTTGGCTTATAGCAAACTTGATCAGCAAACTCACAGTTTTGCAAAACTATTAATCTAATATCGCCTATTATTTTGATTATGTCTGAAACAAAGTTTACTCAACTTATTCTCGAATATTTTTAAATAACATTAAACTTTTATGCAGATTAAATTGACTGGTTTTTTATCTAGGAAATCACTTTTCCAATTTGATATTTTATTTGCTTTAAAATAATCTACTGACCAACAAGAAAAAAGGAAATTTTAGTTTTTTTTATTGAAGCAAAAACATTTATTTTCTAAACTTTTTCTAAAACCTTTGTACACGAAACAGATTAATTAAATCAAAACATGTCTTCTTATAAAAAATGAATTCAGTTTTTAGTAAGATATATTTTTCAAATATTAATTCAATTCATTTCATCGGCTTTTTTTTTGCGTGCAGTTTAAACGAGTTGCGCGGCATTCTTTCATGATGGCTCACATAAAACGCCATAACTCAATAGAAAACAAATTGAAATAAGATCATATTAAATTACATTTTAATTTGGTTCATTTGATTAACTGTTCATCTCTAAATAAAAAAGCTTTAAGAATCATTTTTAGTTTAAAAACTTGTAAAAAAAACCTTGAAAAAGTATGTAAATAGCTTATAAAGTTGTTTGAAAGCTAATAAATAAGAAATGTGAACAAAATGAGGCAGAAATGACTGCATAAATTTGACAACGAACCACAATGAGAGATACGAAGTAAATCCAATCCCAGAATGAATGCGCATCTTGTATGTAGTACATAATGTTCGCCCAGCCCGCAAGACTTATCACCTGAAGATTCAAGTTCCCAACTTTTTATAAATAACTTTAACATGAACGTAAAAAAAAATTAAAAATAAATAAACTCTAAACAAATGATTATATATAAGATGGTAACTCACCTGGAATATAGCTACCCAGGCCAGTCCTATGTTGTCGAAGGATATGGCTCCTCTGAATGGGTTGGGTCCAGTCGGCAAACATTGAGTGTAATAGAAATTCCAGTTTATACATGAGTTTGAAAAGGATGTTTGACTTGATAAAGGATCCTCTGCAAGTGTTTTGGGGGTTGTGTGTTTCAATGAGTGAGTTTGGAAACTAGAAGTTTCTCTTTCATTTGAAAAAAAAGAATAGTTTTCAGGTCTTGAAGATGTAGTCAAAGTTCCTATAAGATTTGAAGCAAATTTTGAATTTTGACGGGGCTTTGATTTGCTAGTGGGCGGTGTTAAGCCACTATAAGTGCGTGGAATTGTGACTTTTTGGTGGTAAAGAGGGTCACCTAATGCTCTTGCAGTACATTTCACACCATTACGAACAAAAAATGGCAACTCGTTGCACCGCGTCATGCCTTGGTCTCCATCTTGACTGCATATAAAGTCATAGCCATTCTCACCTTGGAAGTATGGACTCAGTGGAATACTGTGGTGTCATGGAGGAATTGAAATGCCTTAGAATGCTTTTGAAGTTTCAATAATTTAAAACATTCAAACGATTATTGTTAGTTTTTTCCATTCAGCTAAGTTCACAAATAAACACTAAATAATGCATTGGACATACTCACGTATGGCTTGAAACGATGCAAAGAAAAGAAGCTTGAGCGACTTAAATGAAGATGATGCATTAAACAATCAGAAGGTTGATTTAATTGCTGATGCTGAATAAGTTCGGAAGAAGAACAAATTATTTTAATGCGACTTTTATAGCTAAAAACCACGGTTCATTCGGTGCTGAGATTAAAAATATGAAGAAGACTTTTTGAAACATGAAAGAGAATAAAATGGTTAACTATAGTTTTCACCAATAATTATCGATAATAATTGAATGTTCCACGTTAAATGCCCAGTCACGTCTGACTTTTTTTTGCTTTTGAACCTTCTCGATTTACTTCAATTACGATTTTTTCTTTTAATTAGTTTTTATTGATATTTTCAAATGTAGTTGTTGGGGTTGATTTTAGCAACAAAAATTTTAACGTTTAAGCTTATCTAAAATTTTTTTATTGAATTGGAAAAATAAATCAAAAATAAATATGATAAAAAACTTTAAGAATGTAAAATAAATCTTAACGACGTTTAAAACGCTGTAAAAATCTCTTACAATTAATTCCCGTTAAGAATACAGGTTTCAGAACATAGGGATTTTGTTTTAAAGATTACTTGAATTATATTCAAGGTAATCTTACTTGTAATATCCATAAAGAACATCTTAAGAACTTAGCATTCAATCCATTTATTTAGGGTAAATATAAGTTTTGATAAGCTTCTATCAGTTATACCCTCTATATCATTATAATTTTATTTCAATGCATAATATTTCGTAGTTATAAGAAACATTTATTTCAAAACAAAATTACAAAAAAATGTCCACAAAGTCTTCAAGCATTCACTTTATACTATATATAATGTCTTATATTAATTTTATTATTTCACACAGCTTCATATGAAAAAACATCAACAACTAACTCTGCGGTAACGTTGGTAGGTAGTTGAAGCCAACATCGGTTTCTCAGAAGACCCGACCATAGCTGCACCCCAATGATGCCGAAGATGAAGAAGACGAAGAAACACAAGAGTAAAACGTTTCCTAACATTGGTAAGGTGTCTAAGAGAAGATTCACTAAGATTCGTAAATCTGTGGGACGTTTTGAGGGGTCTGATGTTTTTCAACGTGTTAAATTATTTTATTGTCGGCCTCTATAGCTCAATGGTTAAGCATTAGACTAATTATCTAAAAGTTACCGAGTTTGATCCCGCGTGGGCCGACACCTGTTCCACAGTGCCTTTTCGCTACATTAAATTTGTAGCAAGCACTTGATAAATACCGCATTACATTACATTGTGTTTAATGTTAGTATAATAAAATGTGCGTTTTTTTATCATTATGATCGTTTAATAGACTTATTAATCATTAAGAAATATGCCTCTACAAATTGTTTAAAAATTGGAAGATTATACTTTTTAAAAACATTTCTACCCTGAAAATTTGGCCCTTTTAAATACTAAGTTATATTTACCATGTTTAAAGACATACAAGCGGTAAAAGAAGACTTAAAAGCTTCACGGTGAAAGTCCGTGTTCGGGTTTAAACATGGTAATTTAATGACCGTATTGTTGAATTTTTTTTTCAAAAATTTAAGGTGTAGCCATTAAATTTTTTTTCGAAGCTAAATTTTCGTTCGACTGTAAAGATCGTAAAACGACTTTAAAAATCTTGGAAGGTGAACAAAATTGTGGAAAAAAAGAATTTAAAAGACTGAAATTTAACCGTATATTTTTAACATAAAATATTTCTATGCAAATATAAAATCTCAATTAACAAAACGTATTAAGAAAATTATGATTAATCTGAACAAAAGCTCAACCGTATCAAATATCTTGTCGAATATGTGAACGGTATTTTGCAGCAGTTAAAAACTCGCCTACTGAAGCGTCGCATGACAGATTATTATTGGAGCCACCTTTCTCAACATTATTAACTGTGTTTCAAATCTTTTCACAAATAAAATCAAAAAGATTCCATTACTATTTTGAAATCATATTCACAGGCATGTCATTTGTGTTTCAGTTTTTTGGTATACAACGAGTAGCGCCTTGTGAAACTGTTCTGTTTTTCTGCCAAAACCCCACTGATGGTTTACATACATTTATCACTAAAAGTTGTCTCATTATACCCCAAAACAAAGAAATTTATTGGAAAAGTTGTTTTTGATTAGTCGATATGAATGGAATCTTTTCCATTAAAGGCTCAATAATCTAATGAATGTTTTTATTAAAAATTTTCTCGACCTTTTGTTACATTTACTAATGTTTTGGCATCGATTTTTAATCAACTCTTCACTGGTGGCACATTCAGTTTTCAAACATTTAGCCGGCTTAAAATATAATATTTTAAAAGTATCCTTTTTAATCTTTCCCCAAAAATAATTAATTTAAAATTTATTTAATTTTGTATTGTATGAAAATTTGCCAACCAAATGACATTTAATGAATTTTCAGAGCAAAACTTTGCAGCAAAATGTGAGGGATTAAGGAGAAAGCATTAAGTTTTAGAAATCATTTGAAAGCTTTTTTAATTTGTGCTCTTTTGATAGCAATGATACATTCATCTTTATTTTTCTCAACCAAAAATAAGGTTTAAAATTAAATTAAATTTCTTTCAAATCGCATTTGATTCAAGAATGAAACTCGAAAAGTTTCAAAAATATTGTGAACTTCCAAAGCGACAAAAAAATTTTTATCACCCAAAAAGGACGCTACAAAACAATTCCAAAAATTTTATTTATGTAGGGTTAATTCCTGTAAACGTTTGAAATGGCAAGTAGGCAAAAAAAAGTTGTATACACGTAGAAAGTTTGACATGAATATTTAAACGTAGTTTTGTCAAGCGTTTTGAATCGTTTTATCTGCCATTACCAAATTATACTGTTTCATTTTCTAACTATTTTATGAGTTATATAGGAAAGATTTTGCTGGAAAGATCTTAAATGTATTACTGTCATTTTTTCTGGCTCTTTTTGATAAAGTTTAATAATTTTTTGAGTTTTTTTTCGAATAAATTTATTTGAACTTTATTTCTGCGAGTATTATCAATCATGGAATTTCATCACCATTATTCTAGGTAAGTATGTGAACCATCAGGTCGCTCAAAATTGGGAATTCAGTTGCGCGATTGATAGTTTTCACAAGACGCTTTTAATGTGTAAATTTTTCTTAATTTTCGCTCAATTCTAACACTAAAGTTTCGATAGACTTTTGAGTTTTTATCTCTGTTCAACTTCTCAAAAATTCTTCTAATAGTTTCAGATATGTATCATAAAAACAGACACAATCTTCATTAACTATTTCAATAAGATTGCAAAAAATATAACTTCAACACTTGAAATTTTTCTTTTAAAGCATCGTTATTGATAACAAAGTACTTGTTTCAATTCGAAGTTACAAACCAATTAGTCAAATCCTTTCGACTTATGAAGGTGCCATAATGAAGCTGGAGTTATCAATAATTGAAAAGGTCTTAAGCATTAATGCAGTTTCAATGCTGCTTTTTAAAAGTTTGTAAGAAAATTATAAAGTTTTTATGCAAATAAACCATTAATTGTCACTTTTTAATACTTTTTTAAAATAAAGTTTTCTTTAATAAAAACAACAAGTAAACTCAATGAGAATAAAATAAAGATAAAATTTAAAAGATACAAACTCCGAATAAAATACGAACTTGGTATTCTGTTAATGGCTCTAAGGGGCCTTAAAACCCGAACAGTCCTGATGGCTGAAAGGTGCAAATCTTGTACGTCAATCATGTATTCAAGCAGGCTTATGGGGAGAAAATTAAAGCATTTACTATTTAACGTTGAAAAACCTATAAAAAGTTCTTGTCTTTAGGTGTGCTTTTGTATGATGGATGGTTGGATTTTTATTTAGAATACACTATATTGTTGTTTTTTGGCGATTATATATGAATTTATTATTTACCAAATAGTTAATCGATCTAGAAAACTATTTATGACGCACATAAACAACGGTCCATGAATCATGACTAGCTCACTTGTCCAGCTATTATTATTACCTAATCGAGTCTCTTACGTAGTTGAATTGTTCATTTTATTATCCAAATATTAATGGTTCATAATTGTAAAAAACAGTGAAATGGTTATTAGATTAACACGTTAATATTATATGCGTTTATTAAATGGGTCGTGAACTGGTTAATCAATCGATTGTCTATTCATCGATTGAAATGTTGTTTATCTATCATATAGTTTCGTTTACTTAAACTTAGAAAATATTTGAAGATTCCCTAATCAAACGTTTCTTGACAATAATCACAAGTTCGTTTTGAAAAAATTTAAACTTTGGTTTTATTCAAAGAAATCGCTTTAAAAACCGTTACTGCACTGACCATAAAAAGTTTTGAAAAAAACTACATTGAAAATCTGTTTCCAGGTTAATGTTGCTTCATTGAAAACTGAAATGTTTCAGAGGCAATTGTAGAAACTTTTTGCATTAGTTGCATACAAACCTTATTTGAGTGGTATGATGGATTTTTCTCGTTTGTTTAATACCTGAAACTATTGGCCAGCACAATAACCAGTACACATAGCATTATTGCAAGCCATTAATAATTTTTCTTCGTGCGAGCTTTTTATTTTTAATGGTTTAGTTTTAGAGGTTAACTTTAAATTATTGAGGACATTATACCTTTGCCCTGGTTCAATTAGCATATATATTTTTTTTATTCTCAAAAAAAAATTCTAATTTTTAAAAAAATACATGAAATTAATATTTATTTTTATTTTATTTCTGAAAAAAAAAATTTAATCTTAATACTTCAATGAATAAAAAGCATTACAAACCCTGATAGTACGATGAAAAGGTCGAGGCGGTTCCAAGGGTCAGCCAGGTAGGTCTTCGATCCGAAAAGGCCCATTGCAAATATTTTGATAGTCATTTCAACAAAGAAAAAGAAATAAATGAAGTGGTCAGCAAATTCTAGTATCGTACATCTGAAAATAAAAAAATATGGGAGAATTTAAATGATTTTTTGAGAATATCTGCGTAATAGCAGCGAGTAAAGCCAAAAACTCGTGCACAACGTGACGGTCAGTGGTCAAATTGTTTTAAATCGTTTACTCTGAGAGTCTTCATTTGTATAACTAAAAATAGATATTTAACGTCACGATCGGAAAATAGATCTGTTTTACGCGAGGTTCTAGTGAGTATCAATGGAAAGTTGTATTGAAGGTAGTACCATCGTTCTATGAGAAACAATTCAAATGTTTAGAGCATTTGATGGTTCAATTTTGTTTGAGGTTAAAGTTTAAAAATCTTTTCAAAGTAGATCATTGTTTTTTGAAACATTATAAACTATATTTCGGAAATGTGGAAAAAATAATATAATTTTTAACATTATTTAGTATTATTTTTATTATTTTCTGGAAAAAAATATGATTGAAGTTTTTGATTATTTAAACCAATTAAATGAAATCAATCTGATATTAAAAATATTCTCAGCGGCGTGTTTGCTCAGCTCTTAACTTCTGTTTATTCGTCTCAAAATAAATCAAACAAAAAAAATAAAACAAAACTATTTTGAAAAATTCACTATAACATTTTTAATGTTTCCAGCATTTACTGGGACGATGCTGGCATTGAAAATTTCAGTTGTGCAAACAGGAATACCGTTAAAAGCAGACCCATATATAACATATTATGTTCTATTTGCTTATAAGATTTCCCAAAATTAGTATAGTATTCTTTCATGATCCTATTCAAATCAAATTTTCTATTTCAACAAACTACAAAACACAAGTTTATCACATATATCTATATAAACTTCAATAATACAACAATACTCTTGAAACTAAATACAACTAGCTTGAACATTAGACTGGAATGCTTGTTCAAAAGCTTATCAAATTTAGCATTGAGGTCTGCAAATGCTTAGCATCATATGTATTAAACTCTAATGAGTTTCATTTACAACGTTTTTATCATAACTTCTTCTTTGAAAAACAAACGAACTTTATTGGTCTAACAGATAAATATTTTTTTGACCAGTGTTTTTCTTGGATTTTTTTTTGGAATTTATCAGTTAATAATGTTAAATTTCCATATTAATATAAATCAGAATTTTTTAAAGAAAGTAATTGGTGTTCTATAAAATTATTTTCGAATCTAAATTGACCTTAACACTGACACTATGTTTCACTGTAATGCTCTCTCGATAGCCTTCAAAGCTTCCTTTTTACACTCCACAAACATGTTCTTCACTTTTTATACTTTTGAAAGGTTAAAAAATTGATATTCCATGTACTGTTTTCGTATATTTTTAACATATTCAATCATTATCAATTATTTTTATAACATTATCATAGATTTACTTAGTGCATCAAATACATTTTGAACATAAGATTTATGACTCTGTAAAAACACACGCACTCATATTTTCATTGGAATCTCGCATATTATCGCCGCATTAATATCTCACATAATAATTTGGTAACTTTTAGACGTTTTTGATTTATTATAGACCATAAACAAAAGTTAACAAAAATACTTAGATTTTAATAGAATTTTAAAAAGATTTGTTGTATTTAAGTTAGAATTCTAAGGAAAGAAAAGAGCAAAAACCAAAAAAAAGAGGCAGAGAAATTGACTATGGTTTCAAGCATTTCCTATTTTGAATTGTTTAATGTTACGAAAGTTTACACACTGCTGTTTTGACTTTGAAATATATAAACATAACTATGAGTAAAAGCATTTTTGAATTACAAGAAATTGCTCTGACAAGTTTTTAATTCTCACGCCAAGATAGATAATTTTTTTGAAAATGTGCTTATTTACAAATTCTTATGTCAGTGTTTAATGATATTAATTAAAAAATAAAATGATATTAATGATATTAATTTAAAAATAAAAAAAAAGAAAATATCAAAAAAACTTTAAAACTAAAAAATATAAATTATCTCTAAAAATGAGTATTCTAATCAAAAAAATTGCAACACAAATATAAACTGCTTTCCATAAATACTCAAAAACATCATTCATGATAATAACAACCAATAACTATAATCTAATTTATACAGAGAAAAAAACTAATTAAAAAGTATGTTAATTCTACACACAGCATAAAATCTATTAAGAATAACCTTGTACTGAGACAAACTTCGTCGGAACACGGCTTGTAGAGGCCTAGAGTGAGACAGTTGAAGAGAATAACTACTATGCTTATTCTCTCGAACCACGTGGATTTGATCGTTAAGGAAGTAAACATTTTAAACTGTTTATCAGTATAGTTGAAATGTAGAAGTGTCTTGAAACATTAAATGGTTAGGGTTCATAGTCTTGTGAAAACTTTCGTAAAGTTTTTAATGTTTTAGTCAGCCCTTATAGCTCAATGGTTGAGCATTAGACTAATTGTCTAAAGTTACTGGGTTCGATCTCGCGTGGGCCGACAATTAGCACCTGTTCCACAGTGTGTTTTCGCTACATTAAATTTGTAGCAAGCGCTTTGATCTATAAGAAAAAGCGCCTTATAAATACCGCATTACATTACATTATATTAAATTTTAGAGGATTAACTATAAATGGTAATTTATTATAGGGCCATGAAAACATTTGTAAGGTTTTGAATACATTTTAAAAAATTTTAATACAAAACACTGTAAGACTTATAAATGAGATATAATGTTTTGTCTGTATAAATGGATACGTTACTAATGCACAAGAATCAAATTTTAAAAATATCTTGCTCAAACAATATAAGGTTTTAGGGGAATAAACTGATTCAAAATTCAATGCAAAAATTATATTTTTTAGGTATTAAATAGGATGAAAGTTCTGTACTTTGATGGAATTGTTGAGTAATTTGATAGTAAAAACTTCCAAGGTTTGTGTAATTGATTAGGTTTCTTATGTTCTATTTTGAAACTCCAACTTAAACATTTATCTCCATAAATTATACTTTTCCCAAGTATAAATGCAATTTAATGATATAATTAGTTGGAAATTTGAATTTTAATTTGAATGAAAGTAGGAATCAATGATGGTTTTTAAATAATAATAATAATAATAATAATAATAATAATAATAATAATAATAATAATAATAATAATAATAATAATAATAATAATAATAATAATAATAATAATAATAATAATAATAACAAAATTGAAATCTCAATACAATACCTTCATGATTATATTATAGTGGCATGAGCTCCAAGAGCTTCTATACCACGTAATTTTAATATAAAAACAAGGAATTTTTGCTCACCAATGGAAGTTGAATTTGTGTCTTTAAATAACAAAAACACTGGAAGCTCTATATAATTATAATAAAGTCATTCATCATGCTTTTACAACCACCGACATAAGCTATCAAAGAAGTTATGTTTAGACGTTAATTATTTGCTAATAAGAACGTTAATGTAAAAAAAGTATTTTGAAAAATTCTCCTATATAGGCATATTTCTCTTATATAGTAAAAAATTTTTAAAACTTGGTTTGAGGTTAATAACAGTTTTTAATGTAAATTCAGCTGTGTAGTTTTTAATAGAATCTAAATTTTTATTGAAAATTATGAAAAATGTGATAATTTTCAAAAGATGCTAATTATTCCTCAGTACTGTGATGAAAAAATTGATATTTTCATCATGAACTTTTATTATTAGAAATTATAACTAACTAAAAGTGAGAGCATATCACTTAATATTTTTGAGGTAACAAAAAACACCTTATGACTTCCAAAAAAACCGCGTTCAATAACTCACGAGTTAAATAAACTCCTATTTACCAATGTATTGTTGCTATTCATGTTTTAAGAGTTTTGTTTCAAATGATTTATTCCAACCATATTGTAAAAGATTACTCTTACCGTTATTTTTCAAAAGCATCCTTTGTATCTTCGATTTCCAAGTTTAAGTTTTTTATAAAAAAATTTTTAAAAAAATCTGAAAAACTTCAAAAATCTCCACAAAAAAACAGCTTTCAAAACTTAAAATAGAATAATCGTACTTCAGGTATGTCTCAAAGTTGAATAAGCGCTAAAATATTCCAAAGTAGATCTCTCACCTGATTGTTTTATGTGTCGCCCCTGTCTTCCTTTACACCTTTTTTACGTTATCGCCTTCCCATATGCCTTTTATTATCTTTTCCAAACAAACCTACAGCTTCAATCTTGCGATACGTTTTGCTTAAAATTTTTCATTTCTTACACATAAAGCCACTTGAAAATTATAAAATAAAAGTGTAGATTCTCTAAATTCCAGTTATCACTGCATTCATTTTAATGTTGTGAGTGTTTGATAATTGGAAAAAGAAATCAATTGAGATGCTGATGGTGAAGTGAAACTCAGGTGCTACAAAGTCTCGTAAGACAGATAATGCATACTTACGAAAATGCTTAGCAAGATAAACACAGTCTCTGCATCTAAAGCCATGCTTAAAAACTTTTTAGATGGATAATTGACTCTTATAGAAGAAGAAGGGTCGATTAAAACATATTTTTTAAAATATATAAGCATTTTACACCATGAAAATTAGCTTTAAAAACTTTTCCGCATCTTATTAAGACTAGAGAGGCAGTAAGGAGTTGTATATCTCCATGGGATGTTCACGTTTGAAAAAGGGAAAGAATGTCTATTTTGAAGCGTTTTTTAAACTTAAATTTAGTTGATTAAATGATTTTAAATACTTGTTATTTAATAAATGCCTTTAAAAAAATTTTTTGTAAAAATTGCAAAAATTTGAGAAATAAAAAGTATAAACATTCATTAATTGAAAAACACCCAAAATATCATTAAAAAAAATTTTTTCTGTGCTTTTTATATATATTTCATCTCTCAATAATGAATTGAAACACTTATATTGAGTTTCTCAGGGTTAATTTTTTAAAATTTACTTTAAGCACATTGTAAATGATTTTATTTATAAAGATTATCTACTATTAAACTTAAACTCAATGTTTATAAACATAAATAAAATATAAATTGTCCAATATGACTTGAAAACCGTGACTGCAAGTAGTGTTATGGTTTGAAATCCATAAAGCAATATAAGAATAAAAAAACTTTCTTTGAAACTTATGCAATGTTTTAACATACAATTCTATTGACGTAGCAGAAAACATACATTCTTTATTTACGAGCATTACCGTTAGAACGGCTTGGACCTTAATACATACATAAAAGAAACAATAAGTAACTCAAATTTTTATCTTTTCTATAGCTCTGATATTATTTTTATACAGATTTATCTTCTATAGGTGAGTTTTCAGAGTAAATTTTGTGAAACTAAAGGTTATTCATAGTTTTACTGCCAGTTTTAATAAAGTTCAAATGAGAAACATTAGCCTTTGTCTAATAAGTGAATTTTTGAATATAAAATTTTCTTTCTTATAGATATTCATGACGATATATACTTATCAAAACATGGCCAAACAAATTAACTAGAGTTTGAAATATTCGCTCAATCCAAAAGCCATACATCTAGATAAGAAAGAAATTAATTTTCTATTGAGAATTTAAAAAAAAACAAAATTAATTCAAATTAATTTAATTTTCCCAAAAACCTTCAATGAATTATACAAAAAAGTCATTTATATTTGAAATCACTTGATAATGTAAGATATTCTTACGAAAAGCTTCATGTAATAAGTTTTTCAATGAATCATAATGTTTGTTCCTATTATATTGGTTTCCGGATATTTTACATCAAAAATTCCAAATTGACCTCTCAAACTGTTGAATTTTTAAATCAAGAGAGGCTTCTAAAGTTATTCGTAGTTTTTAAAGCTTAAAAATGATCTAGAGTTCAGATTATTATGGATCAAATAATATGAGAAGAATTCTGACGCTGTAAGACGTTTATTCAATTACGAAAAACTCTGATAAGCAGGGTTTTGGTTCTAATATACCTTCAGTTTTGTTGAATAAAAGTGTCTTTGTTGTTGTTTAAAACCTTAATTTTTTAAAACTGAATTTTGAATCATTTTTTTGGATTTTATATAAAATTAATTTAATATAAAACTCAATAAGTCTTTATTAAGCCTGTTTCCTATCAGCTAATGCATCTCATTTTTGTTTATTTTCATTCATATTTGAACAATAGTGAATAATTACATGAAAAAACATATTCATGTATATATATTTAAAAAAAAGAATAACTATTAGCCATAAGACGCATTAATGTATGCATCAACATAAAATGGATTATTTTTTACACCATCTTATTCACAATGACGAGCGGTATCAGTGCAAACCATTGAGGCCTCACTAAACGTCGCATATGGATTCCTATCAAATTAGTTCACTTCAAAAGTAATTTGTTGGCGAGGACTTTTATACAGTTTGGAAAAAACCCATGTTAGGGTTGGTTGGTGGAGGGAATGTATTGGATTATTGTAGTAGAAGTTTGTCGAAAATATGTTTTTGTTTTTGGTAAATTGAATAAGTGTGCAATTTGAATTTATATTAATTTACACCGAATTCCATGTCTGATTTTTAATGTGAAACATCAAAACCTCTATGAAGCTTTCTTATTTAATTAAATACAAAAATTCCTTTTGCTTGATGCTTGTCACGGTATGTGTGGATGCGCGAATTTATACTATGGTAGAAAATAAAAAACAGCTGAAAAATGTTGGTTGTTTTTTCATGCCGTTTAAAAACGCTTTGATGAAAGCTTAATGTTAATTGGAGAAAAATACTTGGCAAAACCTGTAAAAATGTGTTTAAACTAAGATAAAACGACTAAAAAAACTACTAAATATTTACAATATCTATTGATGAAAGAAGGCAAAAACAAAGGATATGACCATGTAATCAGTTTCAGACACCAATACCTGGGTTTGGAGGATTGATTAAAAAATTTGAAAGTAACAGGCACGTAAGCGGGAAAGAGGTTGTCAGGGTCAAGAGGGGCCCTGCTGCTCGAAGTGCTACTGCGAGTCATGCGACTGCTAGAGCTGGCACGCCGGTCCTTGGGGCCTCTGCAGTTGCTCTCTTGAGAGATTTTTTCGTTGTTTTGTGCTTTTGTTTCGCCACTATTTTGAAGTTTATTGTTTGAGTTTTCTATTGATGAAAACTTTAGGTGTTCATTCGTTTCGTTTTTTTCTGGGTTTTTTGTTTGTTTTTTATTAAATTCACACGAAAAATTTTGGATTTTTTCGTATTCATTTTGTCTAAAAACATCGTTTTTTTCTTTTTCATTTTCAACACCATTTTTTCCATCAATAGTTGCTTTCAAAAAATTCGTTTTACATGCTTTATTTTCTCTATCATAATTTTCGTAATCAAAGTAATTAAATTTTTTCATTTCAAATTTTTTCTCTGAGTTTCCATTAGTGAAGACATTTTTATTAAATTGATTGTCATTGAAGTATGATTTTGATTTTTTTTTGGAAATTTGGAACGTATTGCAAAGAAAACTTTCACAAGTAGGTGAGTTTAAATTAAATGTGTTCATATTAATTGTTCCATGCGTATCTTCGGCCTGAGTGGGAGATGTATCAAAAATAGTGCGAGCTTTTGTAATGGAATCTTCCATCGTTACATGTGATTTATCAAACTTTAAGCTGTTTAAAACAATTTCTGATTTCTTTTTTTCTTTTTTTTCTAATTTATCTTTTGAACTCAGCCGAAGAACACCATCTGCAAAGATATCCCTGTGTGTTCTTGTGTTTGTTATTTCAGGTGTTTTGAAGCTGCTGAAAACCCCGTTTTCAATTGATCTTGAAAGAAATTATATAAAAAATTAATTTTAAAAACCAAAAATGAAATTTTAATAATATTTAACTACCTTTGATGGTCTTCAAAAAAAATATTTTTATTATCATCGGTAATAGCTTTGGCTGATTTGTTAAGATCTTTGAAGTATTTCGATTCAACGTTTGGTTTTAAAACTGATGTATTTTGAGTTGTGAAATGGTTTTTTGAATAAAAAAAAGGTTTTAAAAAATTATCACAATATGTTGGAGTTGTGCTGGGATGCTTGCTCGGAAAATTTTGTAAACCATTATCTATTTTTTTCTCTACTTTATCTTTTTTTGAGTCGTTTAGAAAGGATGTCAAAAAATCATTGGTTTTGAAGGATGAAAAGCTTGATTTCAAAATGAAATTATTACTAAAAGATGGTTTGGTGTTGAAAGATGATTTGGTAGTAGTTTGTTCATGCGTTAAAAATTGCTGCTTATAAAAGCCTTCATTAGAAAATGAATTTTCTGAAATATTGTTTGATGCATCTTTGTGGTAGTTTGAGTGGCTATTTGAAAAATAGCAACTATTCGCTTTGGTGATATTGCTATAAGGAAGTTGTGGGTACAAAGGAAGCAGAAACATTGAACTATATATTGTTTCTTTAGAATTATTGCTTTCATTCATATTGATTGACCGGGAACTAAAAAGTTTGAAGTTCTTTTGATTAAAACAATTTTCGATTGAGGTATTGTTGACATTTTTTGTATTTATTTGTTTATTCCCATTTTCATCTATAAAAGAAAGTTTTTTATCGTCAAAAATATTATCAGAAAAAGGATTTTCTGTTAACGTTTCGGATTTGTATTTTCTTTCTAGTTCCTTACTGAAGTATGGGTTGTTATCGCGGAAGTCACTGCCTGCTCTTGCTTGAAAAGTATTTTTTAAAGAGTTTTCTTTAGAAGTTTTTTTCCAGTTCATACTAATACTTCTTTGAAGTTCACCAGAATCACTCGCCACAGCATTTGCATCGTCTTTTCTCTTTGATAACCTCTTTCCATCAACCTTCCTTTTATTATGATCTGAAATAATTCTGGAATATAACTCATAATTTCTCTCAGTTTGATTATCGTTATAATTTATCGGTAACTCTTTAGAATGTTTCCTTTGTTTCTGATGAATGACACCAAAATCCCCTAACCCACAACTTGCTTTACCCTTAACAAACTCACGACTTAAACCAGTCTTACATTCAGTAAAATTAACTTTTTCATTCAACGGTACTATTCCTTTTACTTTTTCATATTTTTTACTGTCATCAAATTTTTCCATTATAACTCAGTTAAAATTTGATCACAAATTTTTATTGTTCCGTTTCCAACGTAATAACTTCCAAGGTACTTGGTCGTAGCAGTCCAACCAAATACATTAATATCGTTTTTCACATCTGTCCTGGGTCCAAGTCTGTTTTATCTTTGTGTTACTTTTAATAGAATTTCCCAAATATGGTTCAAATTTTATATACACCAACAACAAGCCACCTGAGTTTTTGAAGGTTTTTAGTGTTTTTGATGAGTATTTCTATAACAAATATTGTAGATCTACTAGTGCAAATGTATTTGATTGCAAAAATAACAATTTTTTTCCATTTTTTTTTCAAATTTATTCATTTATCATTAAAAAAAGTCTCGATTAAATTTCAACCAATTTCTTAAACCAGTTTAATAACTAAAAAATTATTTCTATAAAATTTCAAACCCCAGTTTACAAATGAAAGATACAATGTATGTATGAAAAAAACTATTTTAGTGTCATCTTATACTCTCGTAATTGGGCGCTTAAGTAGATTTAGTTAGACGTCATAGTTGCATTTACCGGTTCATCGTAATAAAATAGAGGTAGTAGTTTTTAATTGAGAAAAAGTGACATTTAATCAACATTATAGCACGGTATTGATTAAATTACTTCTTGATGTTCATAAAAAACAATGTTATTGTGTTGAATTAAAATTTTTTTTTATTTTCGATTTTTTTTGAGCCATGCAATAAACCAAATCTTTTTTAAATTGAAATTTTTTATTTTTTTGGAAGAAAATCTGAATAATCCATCTAAAAAGTCAAGTTCTTATTATCATAAGCAACTGTAGACTGGAAATGTCTGTAATTTGTGTGCTACATCATTCTTTCAACAATAAAAGAATTATAAAAAACTTTTTGATTGTTTCCTATCTTCCTATTTGTAAATTTATCTTGAAAATATTTCAAGCGTATTTTTGAGTTTATCATTTACATCTTTATGCTATAAAAACTAAAAAAAAAAATTTTAAAGTGTAATTATTTTTAACTTTTTTATAAATTGCTTATAAATCTATTTTCAGTAGATTAATTAAAAAGGTACAAACTGGTTCAACAGTAATTAGATATAGAACTACTCACCTCAAGGTTGTTATCTCAAACGCCAGTACATTTCACTCCATATCATTACCATATCCAAAAAGAAACTTTTAAAAATAAATTATTTTAATCTATCCGCATGAAACAATAGTGAAGAATACAATCTGTCATTTCTTTAAAGTTATTGTTATTTATACAACGTTTCACGATGCTACGCAAGGTTAATATAACAGTTTATAAGAAAATTGAAGAACTATATGAGTTGCTTTTATTTTGCATATATGAGTAGACTTTTTGTATCATTTGGTCTATACATCTATGCATTTCACTGGGGGTTTTATGTTTTATTGATGATGTGTTGCACCCTCTTTTGAAGCAGACACCTAAGATTCCAACGATTTTTTGATTTTTTTTACTTTATTTTTATGCGTTTTTTACTCTGACACCTATACAAATTGAACTTTTTTCACTATGTTCAACAAATTTTAACAATTTCTTTTTGTCGTGCATCTTTAACCTGTATGATAGTTATTCAAATAGTCATGATACACCAGTAAGATTAATGAAATTTTTAATTAGTACCTGAATGTGGTGACATAGTGATAACAGACTTTTATGGGCTTGCCAGTTTTCATACATTAGGATTAGTTAAAAAATATAATTCAAATTGAAGATATTATTTGAAGGCTATTTTTTACAAAAAATATTTTGTTTAAGCTTAGTACGAATTTTTTTGTATGTTTTCAAACAGATTTGTGAACTTAATTGATTATTTGTTTGTTTTATATTCTTGCAGATTATCGAAAAAGTGAGTTTTAAAATAGTTTTTGTTTTCTACCACAATGAAAAAAGCTGAACGTGTGTTATGGATGCAGTTCAGACTCCCAACGACCAATAAGAAACATTTGCAAAAGATTATATCAAAAACACTCGATTCTTTATTGTTAATTGCTATTATGAATTCATCTTAGAAAATAGAAAAGACTGTTTTGTATTGAGTTAACACGAAAATATTGGGATAAAGTTGGAGTTTTCGAAATGATTTCTCTTAATTTTAAGCATGTCTGATCATCTATTATTTCTAAAATCTCAATTAGCATTGATTAATTTGGTAAGATAGTTTGATGGGTGAAGGGAATTCTTTCGTTGAAAACTTTTCAAGCCGCATTTTATCAAATTCTTCAAATTTTATGAGAGAACAAACTAAATAACTATGAAAAAATTGATGTAACTTTTACCTTGTTAAAGTTTACTGACTGGTTTGAATGTTTTGAATAAAAAAGTGAAATTCCTAAAAAATATTTGAACTTCCGAAAATATTAAGTTTTTTATTGAATCTTTTTGATTAATACTTATATCGCATTTTATTTAAAAAAACCTTCGATATAAAATTTAAAATTTTTTTTTTGAATTCAAAAATAAGAAAGTTATAAGACAAAATGCATTCTAAACGAGGCATGTGAGGCAGCTTGACAGAATGATCAAAATCTCGATGCTCAATATCCTTCGCACTTTTTCTTCTCTTTCAATTCATTACACTCCTACACTAGTGGCACTGCTTCACAACACCCCAACCCATCGTGATCTTCAGTGGAACTCTAACGTAGAAAACCCTTTGGTTTGTCTAGTGGTTATAGCAGGTTTTGGTTTTTTTTTTTATTATTGGTGAAGCTCGAAGAGAAATATTTGAAGCAAAATGTGATTTTAAACTGGATTGCTTCTGCTTTAGTGAACTATGTTTGAAATAATTCAAACCAAGTTAACATTCTAACGTGAGATGAATCTATATAAATATTGTTAATTATGGATGTAATGTCATGAATATATAGAGCGAATATTCTAAATTCATTTAATGTATAAAGCTCAAAAAAGAAAAGCACTTGAAATCTTTTATTTAATGAAGAATCTTCTTTGAGTTCATTCTTATCATATAAATTTAGCCTGAAATTTAAAAAATGCCAATAAAGATCATGGTTGAAAATGCTCTTTCAAGCTTTTGCTTATTGGGTATTTGCATTTTGTGGAATGTTATTTCAAAAAAAAAATTTAATTTAAAAATTCTTAGCTTAAATAGTTCAGATCAGAAACTAAATATCTGTAGTTAAAGATCAATTTGAGTTTGAATGTGTGTGGGTGGTAAGAGCGTTCAACTAACACTAATGATACGCATACCATTGTAAAATTACAAAGTTTAATATAAGGGAGTAAAGTTAACTTTATAGAGCATCTAACAGTGAAATAATTGAATGAAAAATACTAAATGCTTTGAATTATTCGAACCTTTAAAGGTCGTATAACAATGAAAAATCAAACATTTTTGTAAAATGTACCAGGATTAGATAGGTGTTGTGTTCATGATGGTATCAATGAGATTGATCTTTGAAAACACTGAAATTATAGATGTTTTCTTAGCAAACTTTGGTTATACTATATAAATTCCAAAAGAAAATTCTAACTGTATATGTTGTATTTATAAAAAAAATGCTATTTACGATTTTAAGATTTTATGGAGTAACTTAGAGTATAGATTTTTGAATGCTATTAAAAGACGATATTGTAAAGGTAAGGCTTCTAATCATTTTGCAGAGATAAAAACTAAAAGATAATTAAATTAATGAGTAATTTAAGAGTAAAAATTATATTTTTGGATCAGACAGACTGTATAAATGGAACATATTAACAAGCCTATATCTCCATGCACCCAAGTATGTGAAACATCTTTAAAAATTATACAACTTCTTTGAGTTATATTAGCTGATTGTATACTCAAAACATAACCATTATACATTATATATTGAAGGATAAAAACAAGCGTAAAAATTTCCAACGTGAACTGCTGCAAAAAGTGAAGCCCGGCTGAGGTTTTTGATTTTATTTTATAAATTTAGTTATTACAATTAAAAAATTTTTGATGTTATTATCGAAGATTTTTTATAGGCTTTTGAATAAATCTGCTACTTTCAAAAGGCGCTTTTATATACATCTTCTTAACAATTACTTAGGGTTGCTTTATTGAAGGGGAGAAAATATGAGCAATAAACAAGCCGCCATAATTCTCACTCATTTTTTTTATTTAAAGTTCAATATTTGAAGTTTTAGCGATGTTCAAGCGATGGGTATCATAGATCACCCAACTAATGGGCCTTGAAATTGTTTACAAGCTCATTACCATGCGCGTTGAATTAGCGAAAAACTGCTGAAAAATTTAAATGTAGGAAACACGAAGAGGAATTAAGAAGAAAACACTTTAAAGATCCGATTAAAACGCAAATTCATTAAATTTGAAGCCAAAAAAACTAAAAAATTGAAAAAAATAACAAGCAACAAGAATATTTCTCTAAAAAGAAACTATGTTTAATAACATTACACACCACTACCATAGACCAGCATTTATCGAAGGCTAGCCTGTAGTCATGACAGAGTGCTTGCATTTGAAATTGAGAAGGTCTCAGAGACAAGAAGCTTGGGGTTTCAGAGTCAGCAAGGATCCTGCCAACGGCCGTCTCTTTGTGCATAAGGTTTGTGTTGTGTGGGAGGAGAGAGAGAGAGTGGGAACAGAGTATGTAATATATTTATTTATTGAGTTTGATGGTTATTAAAAATTTTTTAAAGATTTTACACAGTTTGTTGTAAGTGAAGCATGTGTTAGTGCGTTTGGTTTTATTTGAATTTCGTTTTTACGTACTCAATATGTTTTGTTTAAAGCTACCATCATGCACCATATCCACTCAAATGTTGCTAAAGAGTTTTATATTTCAAGCATAATTTCTGATTGTTTTATTGCTCACAAATACTGATAAATAAAACCTTCTAAAATTTTGCAAAACATGCACAAAAAAGCTTTCAAGGAGTAGTGTGGCAGAAAATGGAGGTTTGCAGATGGAGGATGAAGTAAAACAGGTTAATGGCTTCAACGTTCATGAGAACAGTTGTGAAGAAATAATGGAATTGATTAAGAATAGCAGAATGGAGATGGATCTGCTAATTGAGAGGTGGGTGTAAAATTTATAGAGATTTTTCTCATAATCATTAATTAGTTTATAGTGAAAAGGTTATCAGATACTTTTCAGAGACATCGTATGTATTTTTCTATAAAATTTTGTAACAAAAAACATTAAATAGGAATTTTTAATACATTTATATACGTTAGCTAACGTTTTATGATAAGGCTAAACTTATCGAAAATTAGAGCTTTTGATTCTCAATAAATGTATCAAAAATTTCTCTTATTTGATGTTTTTTGTTGAAAAAAGGTTATTATTGTTTTTAACATACATCATGTAGCTTCAAAGAACAATAAGTTTTCGTTTTATAAAAATGATTAGATGTATCAAGATTAATTTATTTATAAAGATTTGATGCGGCTAACAATGTTTCAAAAAACGTAGGCATAAGATTTTTTTATGATTTAAAAATTCAAACCGTTGCAACGGTTTAAAGTAAAAAAAAAAACGATAAATTAGCCGATAAATTTTTCTCATACCACATTACTCTGAAGATGTTAAAAATAAGTCAAAAAAAAAATTTTTTAATTTTTTTAGCAAACATATTTTTATAGACATTGTTTATCGCTAAGAAGCAGAAAAAAATATTATAAGTATATTTATTTCAATTTTTCAGAAAATGTTCCCAAAACTCAAATGATTTTTTTCTAAAAAATCAGCTGCCTTTCCTGAACAACAAGCAAGAACAATATTTTGGTCAGTCACAAGATCCCACACTTACACACCATCACTCACAACTGCAAAAACTTCGAGATTCATTTTTTCAAAATCAATGTTTAAATTCATCAACGCCATCAACAAACGCTAGAAGCAGTTTCCAACAAATTTTTCACTCTTCACAACCTAATGGGTATGAACGAAAAAACGCAGAAGAAATTCAACAAAATCAAATTCAAATGAATGAACAGGTGATTAATCAAGGCGCAAAAATTGAAAATGATCAAAATGTTTATTTTAATCGAAATTTCGAGTCTCGTTTTCCTCAAGAAATTTTAGCTAACAATCAAAAAATTCAAAACCTTTCAGTTTCACAACAACTGCCACAAAAGCCATTGGAAGAAAGCTCTAGAGACCGTTTCAACTCAAATCTTCAAGAAAATTGCAAGTCACAAACTGAACAGCCAGTTTCAAACCTAGCACCAGCTCGATCTCCAGCACCGTCTCAGCAAGTTCAACAAGGGCCTCACGCCACTGCACAAGCTCATCTCGAACAAACACCACAACAATCTTGGAGAGCAAGTTCAATTATCAACGAAACTCAGTCAATTGAAATTTCGAATAATTCAAGGTCTCGTGTAGAAAACGACCGGCAAAATTTTTCTGTCCCGCAACCTCAAAATGTTATTTCATCTCTCACTCCAGGGAACGAAGTTCAAAAAATTGATAACCATCAGATTCAAAATCAAAATTTTCTAAACAATTTCAATTTTGGAAAAAGCTCTCTTCCCCCCTCAGTTCCAAAAAAACCTATAATTAACAAGCTACCAAATCCTGTTTCTCCTGTTCAGTCTCCCTTTATTCCTGTAGAAACGCCCAATCAAATTGAACAAACCATTCAACAACAAAACTTTTTACAAACACAAAACCAATGCCACTACTCAACATCTCCATCAGTACAAAATATGCCGCAATCAATCCCTCCGTCGCAACTGAATTCTCCATTCGATTTTGGAATACCAAACGCTCAAAATTTTCCTTCAATACAAACTATTCAAAATAATTTTGACATCCAACAAAACCCTTCCACACACTCCATTCCCATGCTCATTTTGCAACAGTTGCAGCAACAACAACAGATCCATATGCAACAACAAATGTATCTGAAAGAGTTACAACAGCAGTTGGAATATTTCATGAAGCAGCAACAAAACAGTTTGCCAAATATTTCTTTCCCTAACCCCTTGTTCACTCCAAATGGTCAAACATCTGAGAAACTACTCACTTTAGCACAAAATAATTTTAACAATGGAAATAGTTTCCGCCAATATATAGACCCAAATTTTATTTCAAATTTACCTTTGTTTCATTCTCCTTATTCCCCTTTCGTGGAACAGCCCCCAAGACATACCTTACAGAACCAATGCATGCAAAACTCGATTAATCAAAATCCGTTTATGCAACAACACCAAGCATTTTATGAAAACGATACACTTAAACTCAATTGTCAAAATAATGTGTCAAACCCAAAAGAAACAAACCAAGAAAGCAAAGGTCCAAATACTATGCCATTAGATGAAAATAATGCAAAGTTTGAGCAGTGTTCAGTACAAAAGCCGATAGAATGTGAAGATTCAAATGTTAAAGACGTAGATTCAAGGTATTATAAAAAAGATAATGCAATATTAATAGATAAAAGTAAAACAAATGAAATAAATCAAGTTACTGAAAACCAGAAAACCCTAAGTAAAGATTCATACGCTGTAGAAGTGGATATACCCATAAAAAGAGTAGAAAATGAGATCAATTCTGAACTCGTGAATGATTTTGTGAGTAAAGTTGAGAAGTCAAACAAATTACCAACTATTGCCAAAGATATTTCATTTAATTGCTATATCAAAAGTAATACATCGTCTTTGTCAAAGATTGAATCACATATCAACAATGAGAGCCAAAACACAAGTCTTAACGAAAATTTTGATTGTTTAATGAATAATAATGTTAAAAAACTGGGATTGCAGGAAGGGATTGAAAAAGAAGTGAGAAAAATTAATCATAAAAACAATATTGACAATTTAAACTATGGGAACAATGAAACAAACGAAGAGATAGTTTCAAAAGAAAAAACATTTCAAACAGACACAAGTAATGATACAAATAACGATAATGATAGTGGTGTAGTCAATACATCACCAACGTTTTCTTCGTTTTGTTCTTCTCCAACCTTGTCTTCATCTTCTTTGTCTCGCAATGTCGCTTCTCCCGCGCTCAACCCATCTCCCGTTTTACGGCAACAAATTCAAAACCCTGAAACAAGCAACAATATTCAATGTGATGTTCAACAAAAATTTGCTAAACTCACAAATCATCCATATCAACCGACCCACAAAATATGCAAAAAAAATGACCAAAAGTATCCACAATCTGATCTCCCGTCACAGACTCCCCCGCTACCCCCTGGTCCTCCCCCTCCCATCCCTCCACCTCAGCCTAACATCATCGAACAACTCAAACAACTTAAAATGCATAAAAACATCAACCCTTCAGTTGATAAAATACCTAGTATTAAAAACAAGTTTTCAAACTTTCCAAGCACTAAAGAGATCGAAGAACAAAGTAAAAAAATAAGACAAAAGTGAGTTTTCTTATTTTCTTTCATTAAGATTTCAATTTATATTTTTTTGAAAATTGAATAATTCATTTCCTTTTTATTTTTTCAGAATGATGAAAAGAATGAGTATAAGCAACCTAGAAGGCTTATTATGCGACAAGAACAATGCTGAAGCCAGCAATAATGTTAATTTTTTAGCGCAGTTTAAAATGAAAAATTCAAAACGTAATAGCAATCCCGACATTAGCAAATATGTAACACGGAACATTGACGCTTCAATGGTTGAGCAACATCCCAATGAAAATATCAATTTCTTTTATCATAATTCTGTGCCTAAAACTGACCATTCAACAAACAACCCAAAGAATTTTGTAACTTTAAGAAAGACCAATAGTCAGTACATCAACAATGGTTCACAAAACATAAATGAAAGTAATGTAAATGACGATAATGAACACAGCAACATATCAAGAAATTATTTTGGTTTGGTTACTCTGAAAAAAGTTTCAAAAGTCGAAAAAAGTCATAATAAAGATGAATCAATAGAAAACAATTCGGAGGCTCAAAATCTTGATGATATGTTTGTTAATAAGCCCATAAGATCTAGAAGATTTTCAATGCTTGAATGCTCGTTAGAGAAACAGTCTACAATCAGCCCTGCCAATGATAAAAGTTTTATGAAAAATAAACAAAATAATTTCAGCCAAAATTATATGAATAATACCAACGTTTGCAACAATAACCAAAATTATCCTCAATATATTAATATTCCAGTTAATAAAAACCAGAATAATATGAACAAGATTCCAAATTATAATGCAAGTACATTGCCTCCGTTGAAATTTCCAAAGAAACATGTCAAAAACACGGTTCCTATTCACAAGAACAACAAGAACAACAATAACCAAAACCACACAAACGTTTCTCACAAGCCAATTGTTGAGAAAAATTCTTATCCCACTCAAAAAAACATTGTCACAAACAATTATAACTATCCTTCAGAAATTGTTCAGAATAGTGCTGACAACACGTTTCCCAATTATATTGACCCAAACAACACTTCGGACAGGCACTTTGGTAACTTTAATGCCTTCAATGGAAATATGTTAAACAGAGGTTATCTAAGTGGTTACAACAATTTTAACATGGAAGAAAATTCATATGATAATTATCAAAATCCTTATTCCAACCAAAATTCCTACAGTATGAGTATTTTTTCAAATACTGCTAAGAATTATAAAAGCAATCCTCAATTAGTAACGGGTAATAATAGTTTTTACAATGGTTGTAGTGATATACTAGCGAATAAAGAAGTGAATCAACATTCATCCATACCTGAGTTCAACCAAAATGGTAGTTATTTGAATGGAGGGCAGTTCGTAAACAATTATAACAACCAATACAATCATCTAACAGACCAGTACTTTTGCGATCATAACAGTAACAATGAAGCGAATCAAAACTTCAATCCTTCAAACCAAGGAGGAAATCAGATCAATTATTACCCTTATAATCTCGACAATGGTTTCATGAATAACACCAAAACTTATGCCATTAATAATCAGAATAGTTTTGAAGGGCCCATAAAAAATAATTACCAGCAAATCTTGGAAGCAACATATCATACACAAAAAAATGGCTTTGACCATAATCACTACTATGGAAACAACTACGACCTCAACATGAACACTTTTTGAAGATTTGCCTTTTTAAAATTTTTAAATGATTAGAAAAAGCTAAAAAATTTATCAAAAATCCGAAACTCAGATGAGCTAGCCATAATTAATTTGATCTGATGTGAACGTTTTCATTTCATTTGTGGAAACGTCACAACATTATGATTTACATTTTTAGAGAAAGCCCCAGAAATCGTATTTTCGAATCAATTTCGCGCTTGACATGTCCTTAAAAATATGCTTGCAAGTTATATTCTTTGGAGAAATGAAATTAATTGTAGCATAATTTTAGTTCGTTTGAGATTTCATGAAATTTAGATAGATTTTAATAAATTGAGATGAGTTTATACTTTCCTTGCTTGAAGTCATTCAAAATTTAAGTTTTCAATGGTCTCATTTGTAAAATTTTCAAAAATCCTTGTAATGGGATTTAGTTTGGCTTTTCACAAACAGTTTTTTTATTAACTGAAAAATAAGAGTTTGGGCAAAATTCGTTGAATCGGCTAAAGATTTTAATTAACTTTCATTCAATAAAAAATTGCTTCTAAAATGATTTCAAATGTTTGTTTCCACTGCAAGGCAGTGATTAATTGGCAAGAGAAATACAAATGCCTTTTCCATTGATTTTATTAAAATTCTTTTATTGGTTGTAGGCATAAATTGGAAATAAAATTATATGCCTTTGACAAATCTCTCTAAATAAGCCTATATATTAAATTTTGTACAATTCGTATGAATGAATATACGGATAAAGAAAAGTATTTCTTCTATAAAGATCTTTGTTTCTTTCAAAATTATGTCGAGTCATTACTTTTTAAAAATGTGTTACTAGACGAAAAATCATTCAAGAAAACAAAAATATGAAAGTATTGTTAAAAATGGTATTTTTAAAGTTTGAAAGCCAAGTTTATGGGTCGCTGTGTCCTCACTTGATTTATTGTACGGCCATTCTATAAATGAAATACTGAAATTTACTTTATAGTCTTGTAGAATTAAGATTTGCTGGATTTTTGATAACGATTTAATATTTTGAATAAGCAAAAACTCAATCTTGACAACAGAGATAATTGTTTATTATTTGTTTATGATAGTCAACCCAAAAAACTATTAACAGTTGGAAAAAATATATATTCATTTCTAGAATGTATATTGCAGAATCTGTAGATAAACTTTTAATACCCATAAATGGTTCTCATCAAAAAAATTCCCCCTCAAAGCTCAATTATGTATTTTTTAAACTCTTAAATCTTTATTCATAAAGAGCATCACTTATTTAGTAGCTGGTGTTTTGCTGCAAAAGATCACTATGTTTATCAAACTATAAATTCAATTTACTAAGAAAGAAAGTTTCAATTTTCAACTTGCTCATAAACTTGAATGTTTGAAACCCTATAAAATAATGATTTAATCTGTCTATAGAACATCTTTTCTTCTATATTAATAATCCTCTATCAAAATTTATTTGAGGCACAGTTCTATTTGGAAGTCAAAAAAATACAAGATTTATGAACATTTAAAGGTTTTATGAAAATAATTTAAAAATTTTATTTGTACTATGCAACTCCACTTCATGTGAGAGTAATTGTGGAATTCAGAATTCCTCAAGAAATGTCCTTTGAAATTCTTTTGTAAAAACAAAATTCTTTGATAATTTAATGATTCTCATGTGCAATAAAGACTGCAACGTTGCAGATGTATAAGCCATCTCTTTTTTTGCTAACAACTCTCATTGAAAATATTTCTATTAGTGGTTTAATTTCAGCATTGAAAAAGTAAAACAAAAGTTATACAAGTTGTATATCAGCGAAAAGGTAACGATCTTCCTTGAGTTTACCAATGTTTATATATTGATATATTCCAAGCTAAATATAGCTGGGTATAAAAGGCAAGCGAATTTGCGTGTATCCTATATTTGGAGAAAGCTTGAAATGTTATGCTTCGAGTCTAGCTCTCTCGAGGTTCGTTTGTTTTCAATTAAGACTTCTGATAATTTTATTTACAATAATTTTTTTTCCATTGCTTTATTGTGATATGTAAAGTGTATTGAATTATGATAGCAAGTGTTGTAGTGTCTTTTGCCATGAAAACAGGCTGTCAGATGTTGTTGCAAGTTTAAATTTTTTTGAAGTTTTGGTTTTTATATTCAAAATCCAAATCCATAAAATGCTAATGTTATCTTGGTTTTTATAAAATTCTAAAAAAGCACAATAAATTAGCACCAATTCATTTGAAATGAGTTTTATACTAAAAATAATAAAAATACTAGTGATTGTTTTATTTTAATTAACAAAAATTTTATCATTAATATTTTACTAGTAGTAGTAGTAGTAGTAGTAGTAGTAGTAGTAGTAGTAGTAGTAGTAGTAGTAGTAGTAGTAGTAGTAGTAGTAGTAGTAGTAGTAGTAGTAGTAGTAGTAGTAGTAGTAGTAGTAGTAGTAGTAGTAGTAGTAGTAGTAGTAGTAGTAGTAGTAGTAGTAGTAGTAGTAGTAGTAGTAGTAGTAGTAGTAGTAGTAGTAGTAGTAGTAGTAGTAGTAGTAGTAGTAGTAGTAGTAGTAGTAGTAGTAGTAGTAGTAGTAGTAGTAGTAGTAGTAGTAGTAGTAGTAGTAGTAGTAGTAGTAGTAGTAGTAGTAGTAGTAGTAGTAGTAGTAGTAGTAGTAGTAGTAGTAGTAGTAGTAGTAGTAGTAGTAGTAGTAGTAGTAGTAGTAGTAGTAGTAGTAGTAGTAGTAGTAGTAGTAGTAGTAGTAGTAGTAGTAGTAGTAGTAGTAGTAGTAGTAGTAGTAGTAGTAGTAGTAGTAGTAGTAGTAGTAGTAGTAGTAGTAGTAGTAGTAGTAGTAGTAGTAGTAGTAGTAGTAGTAGTAGTAGTAGTAGTAGTAGTAGTAGTAGTAGTAGTAGTAGTAGTAGTAGTAGTAGTAGTAGTAGTAGTAGTAGTAGTAGTAGTAGTAGTAGTAGTAGTAGTAGTAGTAGTAGTAGTAGTAGTAGTAGTAGTAGTAGTAGTAGTAGTAGTAGTAGTAGTAGTAGTAGTAGTAGTAGTAGTAGTAGTAGTAGTAGTAGTAGTAGTAGTAGTAGTAGTAGTAGTAGTAGTAGTAGTAGTAGTAGTAGTAGTAGTAGTAGTAGTAGTAGTAGTAGTAGTAGTAGTAGTAGTAGTAGTAGTAGTAGTAGTAGTAGTAGTAGTAGTAGTAGTAGTAGTAGTAGTAGTAGTAGTTTTGGCTGCTGTTGTCAATGTTAAAGTTAATTCTAACATTGTTATGAAAGGATGATAAACACAGGTTGACCATAAGAAAGAGCTTCATAAGTGTGGGACTTCGTGAGAAAAAGAATGATTTAAAAACGAGACTGTGCAACTAAAAACTAGCGTACAAACTGTTTGGAGAGTTGCTTGATAAAAAAGATTGTATAAACAGGCAAACTGACAGGCAATGAGGCAAAATAATTTGATCTGGGATCTTTGAGTGAGTGGTAGTTTTGCATGGGATCAAGACTGGAGGCCTATAACAGCCAGCTGAAAAAAAGATTTTAAGCGCATGATCAAAGAAAGATTTCCTATTTAGATAACATATAGTTTGGCAGACAGCAGAAGAGATCGATGAAGTAATTTAGTCTGAAAAGAACAAAAAAAAATAGAAAAAACATTTGCCGTCTAAGAACCGAAATTGTCGTATGTGTTTAAGACCTCAAAATGAAAGCAGTTTAGGAGTATTTGAGGAATAATATAAATGGAATTGAAAGATCTACTGTAACACCTGTTCTACTGAACTGAGTGCAAAAAATGTTGAGCCGCTGAGGGTTGCAGATGTCTGAAGAGAGAAATAGAACTGAAACACACATGTTTTCGTCAACTAAAAATTTGAAAGTTGAATTTTATTTTAAAATATATCAACCTGTTTCAAAATATGATATCAAAACGATATAAAAATACAAAAGAAAAAATTCATTCCATCTATAATTCAACTTTAGTATCTCGCAGGTGCAGATTAGAAGTGAATTTTTAACTTTTTGATGTTGATAGTACAAAGCTATCATCACTACACCTCGCATCTTGTATATAGTGAATATACTCAACTCTTCCTTATATTGTTATATAAATAACTCCATTCTTATTAAGGAAGTTTACTTAATTATACTCTTTTATATTTTTCTTGACAGTTTTAAAAGGTTTTAATAGCAAAATGTGATTTAGTGACGAGGAAATTGATTTTTTATGACACCCAGTTATTTAGGGAGATTTTTAAAATTTTGATGTTTAGACGCATGTGACAGGGTCGTTGATGTTGTTTTTATAGTATAAGTTTTTTATGAATTTTTTATAAACGTCGAAATTTTTTATAAAACTCAAGAGAATTTTTAATATTTCAAACAAAATGACTGAAGAATAATGCATGCAGAGGGCAGTATGAAGGAATTGACTTCTTTTCACTTTGATGCGTCCTACCCAATCGATCATCTAAGTTGTTTGTGCGCTTGTTCTACTTATAATAACTTTCAGTAGCATGCAAATGAAAATGCTTATAGAACTATGTACTTTCAAAATATATTGAAGTGAAATGATTGGTTAAAAATAAAGTATAATGACCATGAATTAAATTACTAAGATCAATTTTTAGTGAAAGTCTAATGTAATAAGATTTGGTGTCATTTTTTGTTTGAAAAAATGTTGGTGAATGAATGCAAAAATTACTTTGAAAGCACTTCAATTACAAAAACGTTGCTAAGCTTCCAATACAGCTTTCTTTAAGTAAAAGTATAAACCGATTGCACAAAAGTATAAACCCAGATTTTTTCAATTAAAAAATTTTTTTACTCAGCTAAATTTGTTAATGTCTTTGAAAAAGAGAAAATTTTAAAGTATATTTTGAGGATTCAAGTTCATCTTTCTAAGACTTTCTTTAATTAATTAAGACTTTCTTAAAAGAACTTGGGTTAATAAGTTTGCATTCTCAATGGCTGTTTTCAGCAAAACGTTGGGAAACTCGTTTAACAGAGTAAAGAAATTCAGTTTGAGTTCAGTTATTTATGTGGTCTGGGCGTTTCATGATCGGGGGGTTTTATGGGCAAGTTATGCATTAGAAATTTTAAAATATGATCTGCATAATCTTGCGCTAATTTTCACAATTCTTTGTTTCATTCAAAAGACTTGTTTTGATTCTTTTCTTGGTACAAGAAACTATTAAAAAACTGTCAAGCCAGCACAAAAGGTGCAGTGCATACGAAGAAAGCTCGCGACAGAAATGTTGAGTCTCACTTATGAATGGTGATTTTTATTTGCGGTTTAACTTATGTTACGTGCACTACATTCGTCTTTGTGTAAGAAAAAAAGGTTTTTATATTTTTGAAGCTCACCGTTTTCTTTTCCTTCACAAAAATGTGTGGAACCTCATTTCCTTTCAACATTGTATGGGATCACATAATAGTGTAATTTCAATGCAAACACACTTTTTAAAAATTTCTTGTAGAATTTCTAAATTTTTCAAGTCTTACCAATTGATCGATTAAACATATTTAAGTCTTGTTTCAATTGTACCCTTGTATAACATTTTATTGCTATTCAAGTCACACCCGATTGCATCTGATTTTAATTGATCACTGGGCATTATAACAAAAATCAGGAACAACCAAAACTCTTATCAATTATTCAAGCACTCCATTTGTTTCTAAAACCCGTTTAATTGCGCAATTCCTTTGTAAGCCTCAAGCAAAAATTTAAAGATTTTTTATAGCTTCCAAATTATCCTTTTCTCAAATGAATGACCCATCTATCAATGCCAAATGATCGAGCTGAAATATTGCTTTTCCACTTCCACTACGTACTTCCGCTATTACTGTTATGTATTTATCACTATAACGTCATTGCTCCACGTATTTTCATTCAATTTTGTATTTATAGCTTTTACATTTTATACTTGTTTCTTTGTAAATATCGGTCGTGTATACTTTATGCATTTGGTTATGTACCATCTTAATATATGCGCTTTTCTACATCAGTCACATTGGGATTGTGAAATTGGCCTACCACATTGATCATAATTAAATTAGATCGGTGCCAATGTGTGCATTGTTACTTTTAATACAATTACAGAGGTGGAATTAGAGAGCTAAATTTCAAGCTTCTTTTTTCATTAACCTTTGGAAATGTAATTTTATTATCTTTAAATTGACAACCTTAACCTTACAAACACTGTCTATTTTATAATTATTTCAAAAATATTTTTTTATTTATAAAAAATGAGACAAATGATATAAAGATAATAAATAGTATAAGAGATCCCTAAATATCATTTACCAAGCGTAGTGTTTGTCTTTTTTTTATCAACTTTATTACAATAATTTAACTTATTGCACTTTCCTTACACCATACCTAATACCCACATCGCTTTGAAATTCCTTGTTGTCACTGAAAACTCTACTTATATTTCTTTGAAAACATAAAGGGCACTTTCATCATTATTTCCCAATGTTTCAAACATCTTTATTTCGGCTTAGTTTTTGCATCACTACCACCATACTCTTCCTTTGTTTCTATAGAAGCACTTCATATTGATTTTGTCAGCAAGCTTAGGTGAACACTAGTTTTGTGCATATCTGAGCATACAACTATGAATATAAAAAACAAACTTTCACGCGCATCAAGGAATCTCTTAAGGAGCGAGTGGATTGTAAATTTTAAATCTTCAGAAAGATTTATTGATATAATCCGACAAAATTTTAATTTTTTTCCATCGAATAAAGATTTAAGATTACAATCAACGATTTTAGAACATTAAATAAAAATAAATAAATATAAACATTCAAAAAACAAAACCTACATTTATTTATACCGTTGTTTTTAGTGTGATTTGAATATCGATGAATCTAAAAGCCATACATCACACACACAATTGATTAAAAGTATAATTACAAGAAGGATTGATAAAAATTCAATACTTGAAATTTTTAAAATGCTTATGTAATTAAAATAGTGTTTAATTATATAAATTTTCATTTTAGGAATTTATTTATTAAGCGATGAAATATAAGACAAAATGGGCCAGAAAAAAGCAATTTCCAAATATACAGAAATAAAATCTCTTCAATATTTTTAATTGGAATTAAACTTTTTTCATAGTGGGAATATATGAGCTAAAAAATTAAGGGAAATCTTAAAAGTTATGAAAGTATAATTCCTTCGGATATTTGTCTGTCACGACCGCAGAGTAAGTAACCCTCTCTATTGTATTTTTGTGCCATAAAAACACTACTCAAAGCTTTTTTTGCTTTTTTAATATTTGTTTTATATTTGAATAAAACGCTATCTTATTGAAATATTGTTTGAATATGCATTATATATCGCAAATTTTTTAAAAGTTTAAATGGATTTTGTCTCATCGTTAAAAGATTTTTCAATCTTCTAAGAATTTCCAGAATAATGAAGATATTTGGCTTAATGGCCTTTCTTACGCATTTAATGCTTTTTAAATCTCATAATTAATTTCATGCTTACAAAACTTTATGAAAACATAATGAGAAATTTTCTATAATCAATTTAGCTGTAATGTAATTTTGTATTTGGGGAATTATTTGATATTTTTCAAATTCAATTAACTATTTATAAACATTTAAAATATTTCAAAATTGTATTAAGACTTTTATCTTTATCTTAATTATTAAACTGAGCTTAACGTTTTCTAAATTTACTCATAAAAAGTGAAAAATTACATCACAACAACATAAAAAAAATGGGGAATTTACTTATATATGATTCATGAAACAAAAGGTTTCGAAGTAGGAAGAACATCTGAAATTAGCATGAAAACAAACATGTGCCCTTTTGCAAGCGTGTCCAAGAAAGCTGAAGCTTAGAGTTATTTTTAGTTTTAATGTCCAGCCAATCAAAAGCTACCATTTGGCGGACATTTCAAATACAATTAGCGTAGACGTTTATAATTTATCTTTTCAAATGCCACGCAGACATAATGAAAAATGAACTTAATATAAAAATTTAAAAATATTTATAAACAATAAAACTATTTTATTTCAGTTGTCATAGAATCAAGAAAACATTCCTTTTAATAATGAGGCTTTATGGCTTCTGCAACGATTTTCGATGCCACAATCAATTTCAATGGACGTTTATATGCTGTATATTACAAGCTTTGAGATGTTTATCGAAAGTTATCATCATCAACCATACACGCTAGACATCCACTCAGTAGAGAAAATGTTTGAGCTTAACAATAAACGACTAAAGGTTGAAACTTGAGTTAAAGCATTCTTCAAAAGTGATAGGGTGGTTATGAAAACTTTATTTTTAACGTCGAATGATGGAGAGTGCAACAGAGCAGAGTCTTCATGGTGTGACTTGGTACATCCTTCATCGAATTAGCAAATTACGTGCATTCATGTTTATTCAAAGACTTTTCTTGAAATTTGCAATTATTTTCCAAGTTTTTCACAACTTCCAAGTCTTCCTTCACTTCCTCTTCACCATTGTCGTTTTACATAATTAGGAATTTTTTCAAAAAATTTATTATATTGAAAAGTTGCATTTTTAAAATTAGAATTTTATCAAATAATTATGCAATTTTTTTCCTTCACTTTTTGATCCCAACTAATTCATGAAAAGTTCTTAATTTTTCTCATTAGTTTATTCATTAGTTTCTAGCACTTTGAAGGTATCTTTTATTTTTTATTGCTATATTTGCATCTATTATTAATAAGCAGCCCCCGATGATCGTTCTTTTTCAACTCGTTTCTACGCGTTCTCAATTATTTAAGTTTCAATGTTAATTCATCAATAAATACGTTATCTGTCCTAGTGACCCCATTTCAAGAAGTAGAAGTTGAGCAAATTCGATTAGGCATTTCAAGATTGAGATACATCTAATTTAAAATCTCCAATAAGATCCATACTTTTAATTAGCAGAAAAAAATTATTCTTATGCAGACACAAGCTTTTGTATTCTTTCTCGAAAGTTCAAATTGATTTTGGTTTCACACGAAATCTAAGAATTATGAAAGATCAGGTATAAGCAAACAAAGAATTGTTCATTAACGTCTTCGGAAAAGCTTAAAATAGAAATCTTTAATAACTAAAACTCTCTTTACAAAATTTCATTAAATCTCAACAGAGCCATAAAAATATTCAAAATATCGTAGTATTAAAATGTCTCCTTTGACAGATACGATGAAGCAATTCATAAAAGTAAAACAATTCCAGCTCCACCATGTATGAACTGTGTGCAACTGTAGCAAGGTGCTCAAAAGATAAGGCTCTCTGGATTACTCGGAATAAAAAAATTTTAAAAACTTATATGAATCTTATTAGTTGGAATAATTTGAAAGCGAAAATTGCCATAATAACGTTTTTACATTAAAAATCATTAATGTAGGTTTAATTTAAAAATTATTTTGCTTTTATTATGAAATAGATTTTTACTTTTATTTGCGTAAGCCCCTACACTTTTAAAAGACTATATAGTCGCACACAATACTCGTGCCAACACTATTTATGGAAAAAATACTTTTTAATTTCCGGTTTTTTCCAGATTACTTTTATTAATTTAGAATATTTTATGATTAAAAACGAAGATTTATTTAAAGCTAGAAAAAACTTAATCAGCAAATGCATGCGGATAGATTTTAGAATAATTCTTAAAGATTAATTTACCTTAAATAATCTGCAGCACCGGACTGTTTCATGTATGCATCAATCATTATGAAGAATAACGTTAGTACCAAAGACAAAAGTATTCAGAGGAAACAATGAAGAAGCTAAAAAAGTCGTTAAATAAAATAATGACCTTGTTTATTTCCCGAAAACTCCAGTAACATTTTCAAAATGCATTAACAAAATTAAAACAAAAAAACTAATTATTTAATTTAAATAAAATTTAAATTATATAAATAAAATATATTAAATACCCTTACAAATCTTTTAAAGCCTGCAGTGGCAACCACTATAGGAATATGCTTACTGTTCCAATCATGTCTGACATTAAAAACAGCCAAAGCTCTTCCTCCGTCAAAAGCATCGATTTAATTACCAACAAAAACGATGGAAAACTTTCAAGTAGAAGCACCAGACCTTTTCTGTGGAGCGACAGGTTCGTACGAACATTCTCGAAAGTTTGGCTTCTTCTGCACGCTTCCTCCATTTTCTTCTCTACTCTAGTGCAAGTTAGATTATTTGAGAACTACCCGTGTAAATTTTATAGAGATTTTAATGATACCAATAATTCCATTCTAGTAGATATTTTATTTGATGTATTTTTATTGATTACTTTTAAGAAAAATTGTTTATGTTAAAATGCTCTGTGATTTCATATAAAAAGAAACTAATTTGTTTTTAATTTTATTGTTTAAGTTTTGGAAATGTGCAATTAAATTTTATTTCTAAAGCGTTGTTTTTTATGTTCCTTTTCAAGTCGGTCTCAACGATTCAGCCCATGAAAGAAACCTTCCCGATAATGGCAAACAATATCCACAATTACACTTCACGCCAAAACTTTTACTACACCCTTAACAAATCATATGTAATTGATAATAGAAGAAGGTTCAGCAATGGTCAAAATGAAAATTACCAAAAGCGTTTGAACGATGCAAATAATGTAAATGGCTTTTTTAAAATTTCGACCAAACATGATAGTATCGATTACAACCATCTCAAGTATTATTCCAGACGCTTCACGCTTAAAAAACACAAGGAAGAGAATGAAAACAAAGAGAATAGAAGGGTTCATGGAGGCTTGAAAAACAAAAAAAAGTTCGTTAAAGACTTACGTAATACTAAAAATTCACAAAATTTCGACTTTTTATCTGAAAATAATTCTCATATAAGAAACTTCAAAAAATTCTATGCTATGAATAACGCCATTCGTAAAGGAAATTCAAATAACTCGATTGAGAAGGTTTTGGAAAAAGAGTTGATAAGAAGACAAGTCAAAAATTCAAAAAAGGCTTTTCCATCGTCTATATCAGCACCAGCGTTGTTCTCGTTGTCATCTTCCTCATCGTCACAGACTGTAATAAACAATCTTCCACGTCGCAGAAGATATTACATATCAAAAAGTAATATCGATAAAAATAATAAGAATAGCAACACCAATAAAAACATCAATGAAAATATAAATGGTATCAAAAGAGAAATTTCTCAAATGAACAAAAACTTCGGCAATAAACAAAAAGATGGACTTGCCAATCAAAATCACCAAAGCGATCTCTCAAAAAGCTATCCATCCCACCATGAAGATGACAATGAAGAAGTCAACTACTATATTGAACCTCAAAAACTAATATTAAAATCTGAAAAACCATCATCATCAATTGAATCCTCGTATAGTATTAACAACAACCAGTATGTGTGCTCATACAGCGGTCATGTTGTCACAAATAAAGACTGGTATGGGTTTTTGGCAAATTTATCTATAGCGGGAGGAACTGGTCGGATGGAGTTTGAGTTTAAGTTTCCATCAGAGATGTGTTGTATGAATGTTTTATTTTACACTGAAGATCAACTGGGTATGATGAATTCTAGCATGAATTGCTGGCAGAAGGAAAATCTCGCAACCAAATCTTCTGACAAGTTTTTAAGGTTTTTCAACGTTTCAAAACATATTTTAATGTTGTCATGCAATCGTTTCACTTTTTTTTTGCTTACATTTTTTCAACCCAAAATGATTTTTTTAAAATAAAGTTTTATTGTTTTTGATTCCCCTTTTGATTTTTTTAATATCAAAACTGCCTCCCGTTTGAATACTTTATTTTGCTTGAGGCAGCGTTATCTGATGCATCTTACTTAGCCCTTCACCTTATCTCTTACTTATTCAATACTTATTCTACTTTTGATATTAATCCAAGTGCTTCAATACTGATTAAACAGCCATCGAGTATGCGTTTCTTTTAATTATGATTTAATTCATGTTTTATTTCAATAATTGATTTTAGTTATACGCCAAATGATGTTGACACAAGTTTTGAAGCATTAGCAATAAAACTTTTACCTCACAGTCTGACTCCAAACTTTAGTTGGTCAGGATGCAACTTAGAACAAAACAATTTCCACTGCAAAGGAGGCAGAAGTTTTGTGGCTCAACGTTTTAGACACGCTTTTTACGACACGCATCCCGACAGACCTAGAGACGCAGCAAATTGGTATGTGGCCATCAGCAACTGCGACGCTATGCGTGGTATCGACATCACCTTCCGTTTCATTATATACGGGCACTCCATTCCATGCAGTCAAAACCATGGCAATGAATTTTTTGTCAATAATCTACATCCACCCCCCTTTGTGGAGAAGCAACCCGTTGCTCCTTCTCTCCCTTCGGCTGTTGAACCCGCCAAAGTTCCTGAACAACCCTTCCATGGTAATTTGCCTGTGTGCAACATTGAAGGGTACGTCAACACCACTAACAGTTGGTTTGGTTTCTTGAAGAATATCTCACTCAAAGATGGAGGTGGTTTCAAGTATGTGTTCTCTCTGCCATTTTCTATGACGGTGAGAAGTCAATATTTTATATATATTTTTATGTAAAAATATATATAAAAATGAATTTGCACAATCGAGTTTATTCATAAAACACTCTCGTCTGCTAAAGTGCTTTCTAGCTTCTTAAATTCTTGGAACGCCTAGAAGCAAACAAGGTTGTTTAATGAAGACTTAGATGAAGTTTTATCAATTATAATATTTTTTACATGCAACTTGATACAAAACAGACTCAATTATGTAGAAAAACACTCAAAATTAATCATAGCTAAAAATAATTTTTTACGAATTAAATCAGGCTATATTATAGGGGTTATCCAGTTTTATCACATTTTTTTCTTTCAAATTTAATGCACTGTGATTATTTTTGATAAAAAAACGAATATTCAAAAATTGCTCATGATCCAATGTGTGTTTTCTGAAGTTTAAAAAACAAAATTATTGCTAAAAATTTAGACATAAAAGATAAATGGAGCTTACGCAGAGGCAACATCAAAGTGAACATTGTGACCAGAGCACACAATTTCTATTTAAGCCACTGATAACATAACTCCAAACAAAAATGTTGAAAACAAAATCACGTATACTCATGCATAAAACATTTTTTCAAACCATCCCTGAAACATAAACAACTGCTTCACAATAAAGCTTGTTACAAGGCTCTCTTAAGTTTCACCACCCACTATCCTTCTTTCGCTATTTTCTATTGATTCCAACTATAAAAAGCCATAAAATATACAATTTTTTTAATAGTATAACAAAAAGTAAATCTCACAGCTCTAAAATTACTGATAAAACAGTCTAGAAACCACAAGAATGGATTGTTTTTATTTGTAATCTATTTACAAACTTCTTTACTAACCATCTAAAAGCCGATTTATCCTTACTAAACAAATTGCTTTTGAAGCAGCATTTAACATTTGGAATCATATTTGAAAAGTTTTTTATTTTTATTTAGATGACATCTGCATGATATACATGTTGTTTAACAAATGATCTTTCTGAGCACCATTAGAATAATCTATTTCCCAAACAACAGTTAAAAATCTTTAAATAAAATTTTTGGAGAAAAAAAAAGATTAGAATTTTATTTATTAAACATTCATCTCTTAAACACACACAAATTATTTTTCACACATTACACGCGAATTACATTTAACAAATAAAGCACACCATTAACAAGGTTAACCATTTATTATACACAGCCAATGAGCGTATACTTATATCATAGTGAAGACATCCGAAAACTTCGATGGGAACAAATCTGCTGGATAAAACATGGCGCTATTGAGTCGAGTCACGCAGAAGAGCGAATCATCACTCTTTCCACTAGGTAAACCTGATCTCATGCAACTATTATATCACTTGAAAAAGCCTCGTTTAATAATTTAAGTATCCCATGTATAAATATTCTTCGTTTCAAATCTTTTATTAACACTCATGAGCTTAAATCAAACTTTGGCAGATTTGCTTTTCATTTTTTTTGTTTTCTCAGTTGTTTTTATTCACTTTCTCAATCTTTAACTTTATTATAAAAAAATTAACACTGAAAAAGTAAAATGCATTTCATCGTATTTTAAGTTTTTTGCCCTTTTTTTGCTCGTTAAATTTACTTTCCTTATTCGGAAGCTTTGACGTATTGATAAAATTTGTGTGATAAAACCGACATGTAAGTGAAAGATGCTCAATTGATTTTTCAAAACTTTTTTTAAATCTGAAGAATTTTAAGCAGCTTCTTTTTCAATCATTTCGACTAGCACAAAGACGTTTCATTATTAAAATATGCTTTCAACATTAAAAATTTTTCAAAGTAATTGAATGGATATATTTTCAAAGTTTGTTTTCGGAAATAGCAATTATCTATTAAAAAGTAAACCTTAATTTTATAAAAAGTCTTTTACTCTTGATCTTTTATCCTAGTTTGTTTAAAACATACTTGTTCAAGTTTTAAGCGCTTACACCTTTTTTATTACCATCGACGTTACTAAAAACTTAATTATTTTACGTTTAGTTTTATGGAACAATAACTAGAGTTTTCTTTAAAAAGTTATAAACCATACTCAGCCGCTTTATATCTCTCTTAGACATACTTGAAGCACAGTTTGGAGCATGCCCGATCATTATCTCTTAATTTCTTTAATATAATCATAGGATTTATTTTATGAAAAATTCTTTTGATTTCGTTAAATTAAATTTGATCGATATAGTACCGTTTATGCGGCGATCGTTTAAACAACGATCGCTTCAAACTACGTAAGCGCAAGCAGACGCACTCTTAAAGGGCTGATAAATATCGGCCCTAACAACGCTGTTTGAACCGGTTACCGTCGGATTTGAGTCTAAGACTCTTCCAATTGATTTATATGAGACCGAGAATATGAAAATGCATTTTTAAGGCTAAAATCTCTAAGCTCAACCTTATCATAAAACTTACGTTTATCTCTTTGAGTCTTATTATAAGGTTGAATTTATCTGAAAATAATATCTTGCATCTAAATAAATGCATCTACATTTCTCATAGTCAGAATCTTATTCATCATTAATTTTCTTTTTATTATTAAATACTACAACTAACATTTATTCAACCAACAGTTCAGTATTCAGTGGTTGTGCTACCAAGAAAGGAGCAAATATTGAAGGGAATAACTTAACATGCAAAGGAGAAAGGATCTTTCGAGGAGATAGGAACATTTATATTGCAGTAGGCAACTGCAGAGGTGGTAATGGAGTGATATTAAAGTATCGCTTAGAGGTTTTCGGCTATAAAGCAAACACATTATGTTCAGTCTCTTCTTATGCTACTTCGAGTGCAATCAGCATTCTAATTTCTCTACTTGTATTCCTTACAGTTTCATCCTGAAGCTTTTAGTCAACTTATAGTGGACCGGAGAAATGTTTATATTCTTTGGTCACCAGCATTATTATCATAGTTATTCTGCCATCGGCAGGTACCTCAAATCAGGTGTAATTCTTAAATACAATTATTAAATATTATTTTTTATAATTAAAATCAACAGCTCAAATCGATTGGCACAATATGTTAATTGATTGAATGATTATAGACTTATGAGACAAAATTTGCTTAAGGAGATTTGTAGTATGATCAGATGTGTAGATTACAGAGAACCTTTTAAATATTTTATCAAAACCATTATTGTCTCTGCAAAAATGTATTGTATTGAGCCCTCAATCGCAATAATTGTCTCATTATCTTTTTTAAATAAAATAATTTTTCAAATTTTTTTGACCAATTTTTTATCCAAGCGAAATACTTCTGATTTTTTTACAAATCGATAATGGTTTTAGAGTTCTTCCAAAACAAATCAACTACTTGACTAATACTCAAATCTTTAAAAAGTTGATTAAAAATGAGTTAACATTTTGGCTTGTGAAATGGTGTAAAAACATTATGTGGATAAAGTATGTTAAATATATTGTAAAATAATTTCTATTTTCGTTTCTAATGTTGCTGTACAAAAAATTTATTTTGAATTTTTGATGAAAGAAGAATAACTTTATTATGAGTTTTAAAAATGAATTTTTTTGAAAAATTTTCATGATTAACTTGTTTTTGTCTTTTCTTAGAAAGCCTTTAGCACATTTTTACTGGTATTTATTGATATTATCCTCTCTTTTATTATGGACTTTTGTCATTTTTAGTGCTACTAAATTATTTAAAGTTACTTCGAAGAAATAAAAACGAATTCTTTCATGATCAATAGATACTTAATGAATTGGTATAGCTTTAGAAATTATAATGCTGTTAATGTTTTACAATTATAAGATTATTATTATTTCAAAATAGTTTGAATTGCTTACAATTCTTAGTAATCTAACTTGGAGAAGGGAAAAGTTTTTTTTAAGTAGCTTTTACAACATGAAAGTTCATTTCTATTTCTTTTTCACAAATTGTTACATAGCATAATTGGCTTTTTTCTTGACAGTATGAAATTGCTTGGTACAAGACTACTTGAGTTGAGCTGTTTTAAACTTTCATATCATCGAATTATTTTGAAACCGTGTTAATGCTTACTTTTTACTTTTATTTATCATTCCTGTATTACAGTTTTGACCTTTATATAACATAAGTTGATAAAAGTCTAATTTAATTTTTGCATTTTTTTGTTTTATAGTGATGAATAAAAGGGAAATGTTAACGCATGAAAAACAGTTTTCAATGTTTGGTGCGTGATTTTTTTATCAAAATAATTTTGCTTTGGAAAAGATTATCTAGCAAATAAGACGTTCTTATCCTTTGAAACTCCAAACCATTTCCCCAATTAAGCATCATCAAAGCATTCTGTATGAATTATAACCCAAGACGTTTTTTCATCTTTTCAACGTCTGATTTTTATGATTTATTTTTATCTATTTTTCTAGATTCCGATTTTAATTGACCATTTTCGAATAATTGATCCAGTTTATTTTTTTCTTTGTTGAAACTCATTGAAACATGTTTGATGTTTAAGTTCTCACAGATCAACAAACATAATATCAAGTGCGTCTTTGTCAATTTTGCAATAGGATTACTGCAAAGCTTTTTCAACGGCTCAATATTTTATTTATGAAACATAATAACTTAAATACTTTTATCATTTAGGAAATTAAACTTCTAAAAATACCCAAAAAACATTGGATTTCGCCCCACACAATCTTGCATCCGGGAAAAAGTCTCGAAATTTATTATTCTGTCTGTCCGAGAATTAATTGAAAATTTACATTATGATAATCAAAAGTACTTAATTTAATGTAAAATAATTTTGCATGCAAATATTAGTCTTTTGAACAATATAGAAAATTTATTGCTGTAAATTTTAAATCACAACTCAGATTCGAAATGGTTTAGATGTTTTTGATTTTTTAATTATCGAGAACACTTTTACCGTTTCATATTTACATGCTCGGCATACAAAATTTCAGATTCGTTATGAGAAAACAGCTGTTAGTGCATCAGGATTTTGACATTTATTTTAAGTATTAAGCATTTTAATTGGTGATTTAGAATATATCTTTTCTCAGTAAGAAGATAGAATAAATGCATTTAAAATTTTCACTAAAAGGGGGAAATTATGCAACGTTGTGTTTCTCTTGACTTTTCGCGAATAAATTATTGATTTTCTTATTTCATTGACAAATAACTTTTCCAGTTACTTTTAAATAAACTGATCAAATTTTAATCAAAATAAATTACTCAATTAAAATGACGGAGTACGTTAAAACGCAAAATTTCAAGAATTTTTACGCGAAGCATATCAATCTATTACATAAATCGACCCAATTAAATTTTAATTTAATTTAAAACATCTGCTACCTATAAAAAAATTTTTGAAAAATAAAAATTTATTTTCAAAACCAGGTTTATTGAAATACTTTGAAAGATGTTAAACAACATGTGTCATAACTGATGTATCGCTTGCATCAGAGCGGTGCATAGATGACAGCCACATTCGTCCTATATTACACTAACACTCATGAGAGTTATACAAAAACTTTAATATTATATAAATTTCCTACAAGATATTTTGCAAAAAAATGCATTGAAACAATGTTATATGCTTCAATCAAATGCATAAACATTTTCATCGTGGCTACCATTAGTAGACATGGGTAATACAGAGTTATAGTGAGCTCCCAAGCGGAAAGCATGTAAATGATACCTGTAGAAAAATAATAATCATGAAAAAATGTTTTTAAATATAGAATCTTCCATTTGTCTGGCTATCTGGAACAACCAAATGTAAAATTTGATTGAAATTCTAGGACTTATTGAGATTGGAAACAAGCTACGAAACTTCAGTTTCAACAATAATTTTTAAATAATGCAAAAAACTAACGTAAGAATGAGTGGGGTTTTATTATGGAAATGTTCTCCTATGACTAAAGCACTGCCAGATGCTTGCATTATTTCTATTGGAGTCTTATAGAGTTCTGAAAGAGCTCTCAACTGCAGATTTCAAAATTTACAGCTATAACACAAAATATTTAATATTTCTCGAATAAAAAATGTCGTTAAAATTTAATGATAACTACATTATTATAAATACGGTTGGAATTAATTGGCACAACCTCAAACTCCCCTCCCCATTCCGAAGTACACTCCACCTTTTTGCAGTACTCTTCAAAATCGTCTAAGTGGTCAACGTTTAGCTTATAAGCTTATTAAAACGTTATTTTATATATTCAAATTTTTTGGTATTGAAAAAATGAATTCGTTAAATATTTGAATATAAAAATATTTCTTCACAGAGACATGTATATAATAGATAAAAATATTTCTTCAAGCATTGATAAATATGAAATCTCTAGATTCGTGTAATAATCTGTATATAACAAAAAACATTGACTCAGTAAATAATGCTATTTGAACTAAAAAGTTGCTATTAACTTTTAATTTGAAATAAATAGTTCTGAAAAGGTTCAAATATGTTTTATACTGTGGTTAATAACTTTGGTGATTTATTTTATTTCCTTCATTATTAACAATGATCTTACAACTTTTTGGGTTAAATGACACTATAAAATTTCGCGTGATGATTCTGTTGCTTAATACAATGAAGTGAAATAAAAAAATTCTCTTGCGAGCATATAAAAATCTCAATTAAGATTTCTGTGAGCGTCATATCACATTATGTAACGTTACATGCATGAATATTTTCATACCATCTCCAGTGTAGTAGGGCATGAACTGTTCAGCATTTTGAAGCATGTACATTGACACGATCCTGCGCAGATTCTGCACACTAGTCTGTCAGCATTGAATGGATTGTATAGTAAATATTTTATACTATCAGACATTTCAATGAGATTCTTAATGTCCGTATAACAACATAAAAGATATTTGATCCATGAGGGCATATCTTATGAAATTATGCATCCTGTAGATGATTAATACAGTAAGTGGAAATGTGCTTTAAAAATCAATTCGACAACAGTGAAACAAGACAGTAAAAAATGAACAAACACTAAAAATAGAATTGCTTTAATGCAAAAACTTAAAATAACGCTTCAAAAAATGTCTTTAAGCTATTGATTCTTCAAATAACTTATTCAAACCTATTTACAGAAGTATAACCTATTATGATGTACAATATTGTTTGAAACGACATGAACGTCGTCACTTGAAATAAATTTTTTCATTATTCAGAATATCATATAATCATAAATTTACATTTATAATCACAATTTAAGCATTTTTATATGCGTAAAAAGCCTCACGTTGTTAATAAAACCCCTATAACCATCATAATACATAATAATTAAAATAGAACGCCAATACAGTCATTGAGGCGCCCTCAGCCCCTGAGCACTGCACAGGGGTGGCAGAGTGACTTCAAGGTGACAAACACTCGGAGAGCAAGGATGATTACTCATCATTGGGCACCTCACTACATCATAAAGGTTATATGTAATGATAGCATATACATTTACTCAAGTGAATTGATATTTATACACCTTTATAGACCAATCGTATAAAAAAGACAGCCTTTTATACTTCATCAATGGTATATTTTGGTGCAGTTCTTTAAAGTTCAACACCCAACCGAGAGTATGCCATATAATCACTGCCTGGTAAAAGCTAAGTCAGATTTCGTTAGTATTAAATATTCTGAATTAATACAAAATTTGTAAAAGAAATAAAATGAATAAGAATAAAAAATAAATTTGAAAAAAATTGCTAAACAAATTAATTCAGATAGTTGAAGTTTTTCAAAATTATAAAATAAAAAAATATGCAAAATAGAGACTATGCGAGAGAAAAATCTTTCATCAAATTTAGAAAAGTATTATTTTTCAAACAGTTCAGGTAGGCATTTGAAACTACGTACAGTCATATTTCAAAATTTCCAATTTTTTTATTGATTTAATCATTAAAACTTGTAGAGCGCACAATTTACAAACAAACGTGTTTCAAAAGCGCTCAAATGTTTTTGAAGAATTATGTATTAAGTTGTTCCTGGTAAAGGTGAATTTTCAAGTTTGCAAAAATTTTTGAGAAAAGGTGATAAGTGCAGATTAGACAGAAGAGAATTCTACAGACGTGGGACATGGTAAGAGAAAGAGGGACTTCTAAACGAGTTTGATGAAACAGGTTGATAAAACTGGAAGCCAGTGTTCAAGGAGCTGAGTGGTTGGTTGATGTGCCTAAAAGACAAAAGGTCAAAAATAGACAGGTTGATTAAGCTTGAGAACGCAAACGATAAACCAAAAAAATTTCAAATAGCATTTTTCGAGACTGGTAACCAGTGCAAAAGATCAAAACAATCACTGAAGAGCAAAAGTAATCAACTTGAAGAACCATTTTTGCCACATGGTTTTGGAAGGATTGAAGCTTGCGCAAAAGAATAGTTTGGCTGCCTGCAGAAGAGAGAAATGCAATATTTTAATAGTTTAATTATTTAAAATAAAAAAAAACAGAAAAAATGAATTTTATATAACTTATATTTGATAAGCTCTTAATGACTAAAAAAAATATCATTTACAATTTTTCATATTCATTATCTGTTTTTGTTAATTTTCCACTTGTTCGCCTATTTCCTCAATCGTTTTTTGCGTAATGAACTTGCATAATTCACTATTTTATTCATGCGGCAAGTCTATCTCAATACATTATTTCAAATTTTGTTTTCAAAATTGCTCATCCATTCCACTTGAATTTATTCTTTCCATATAAAGATATTGGGACTAGTCATTTTTCGCACTATTAATTATGTTGTTAGCAATTATGCCTTGTATCACACCCAGACACGTAATGCATATCATATGTCTTAAATATACTCCAAAAGAAAAAACATATATATAACAAAACAATTAATCTTAGGCATAAGGTTCATTGTAACACAATTATCGGTATAATGCCATTGTTAGCATTCAAATTTTAATACGAAAATTCTAATTAGATGTAATAGAATATATATATATATATATATATATATATATATATATATATATATATTTATATAAAATTTATTTATTTGAAAACAAACTGCAAGTTAAAAAGCATGATAAAAATGATATTTATCATACCTGAGTGCCTCGTTGTTTGAGCTGATGACTAAAAGCTGCATACATGCTTTAAGTGATGTAAGTCCATTTAATGCTTGTTCAAATATAATCATATAATTATATCAACCCATTTGGAAAAAGATGCAATACAAGAAGGATTCAAAGTTATAAGAAATTTTCTTATTATAAAACTCATATTAGTCGTAAGTGTATATAGGATGTTGGTTATTTTTTGTAGAATCAATTTGATAATAACTTTTCAGAGACACCTTCTGTGTTTTTTTAAAAAATAATGCAAATGTTTCATGGTAAAGCCATACTTACCAAAAATCATAGCTTAAGTTTTAACAAATGTATCAAAATTCTATAGATAATTTGATAATACTTTGTCATTAAAAAATTATACTGACCAATTTCCATCTGATGCTATCTGTAGATTTATTTAGAAAATTTGAAATTAAAATATATAAAAAAACTAAGAAAAAATTTATTTTGAATAATGCTTTAAAAAATTGATTTTTAGAAATGTGCTTTAATCAATTAAAAAATTCTGTTGCATTACATTAATTTATACAAGAGATAAACATAGGAAACTCACAGGAAAAAGCTGAAGTCCTCTTTCTTGTAGTTTAGTACTCAGTGCTTTTTCTTCTTCCAGCTTTTCTATCGCTCCCATGGTTTGAATATCATCTTTCAATAATGCTTTTTCTGCCTCTTTCTTTGCTTTTTTATCCTGCATTGAATCATTATGATATATTGATGGAAAATTTCATTGAGATTATCAGGTTCAGATTTTGAGATTATCTTATAATTCAATTTTGAAACCTAATGATACATTATTTATATAATTTATAAACTAATAGTCTTGAATGATCAACTAAAAATAGCACTTATTATTATAAACTCAAAATCAGCATGAAATACTAAACAAAATGATAAAACAAATATTTTTTTTCCAAAAAATAACTCAACAATAAATATGTATCTTGATATTTGAATATTTTGAAAATCTGTAAAGAAGGATCAAAATACAAGTATAAGCATACTTTTCTTTTTTGAGCCTTAGAAATTTTAACTTGAGTTTCAGCTAAAGGCTTGTTAAGTTTTTCTTCATTTAGATTAACTTTTTCTAATTCATCTGGAATTTTTTCCTGAAATAAAAGTAAAATTATTATTATAAAAAAGTTGATAACGCAACAAGCTTTTGAAAAAAAGTATGCTACCAAATTTTCCAAATTTTTTACCTCTTCAGTGTGTTTTTTCGTCAAATTCGATTCCAGAAGTTCAATTTCAGCATTCACTTCTTTACGCTTTTTTTTATCACCTTTGGGAACCGAGGATTTGAGTTGCTGAATGTGAGCTGTTTGAAAAAATTTAATGATATTTTTCAATTTATGAACAATGAAATTCTTTTTCTATTTTTTCATAAAAGTTCAACTAAATTCACCCTGTAACTCCTTTTTCTCTTTTTTGTGTCGCTCCAAAATAGTATCTTCTGACATTTTACATACTATCTTTTAACAAAAATAGAACAAAAATTATTTAATAAATAAAGCATTTAACTTTGATTTTAACTTTACATAATTAATATGAATAAAAACTAATGACTCTATTGTCACTATCAAAGAAAGCACAACTAAATAAACATGAACCAATTTTTTTAACCAAAACTTATTTTTTAAAAAACTAAACAATAAAAAAAATATATGTCTTCATTTTAAAATAAAGTAAAAATTATTTGTTTAAACAATATTTTTGAATGATTTAGAGCTTTTAATAATCTCTCATTTAATTTTCATAATTTTGATGATGAATATCCTATTAGTAGCGTAAATGGTTTTAAATGTTAATTAAAAAATTTTTGTTCTTTAAATATAAGTCCATACAAATTTAGATTAAACTTGATGTTTAACTTCGCTTAATCAAGGTTTATTTCAGATTCATAACAAAAAAAAAAAACAAGTTTTTATGGAAAAATAAAAAAGAAATATAAATATAAAGTAGCACATTTGATGATATACAAAAATAATTTATAATATTGGTTTAAAGGTTCTATAAATTGTTTTATCGTTAGCACACATGTTTTGTGTAAATAAACAACTTATGTATAACTTTCCAAAATTATTTTAAGCTTCAGATGGAAGAAAGAAAAAAATTAAAAAGAATTTATTTTCCACAGGTAATTTTTTTATTTATTTAGAATGCTTAAGTCTGATAAACACTGAATATATAATATTATCAGAGTTCTCTCGTGGAAAACAATTCTTCAAATCATTCGTTTGTTATGATAGATTCCATTGTTGATATACTTGAAAGTATAGTTCTTTCAATAAAGTGCGGACACGCGTTGTTATTGGAAGGTGTCACTGGATGTGGTAAAACAACAATAGTTGAAGTTATTGCTTCAAAATTAAATAAAAAACTTGTAAAAATGAATTTAGGAGATCAAATGAATGCGAAGGTTGCTTTGGTTATTCATCTATGATTTTAACTTTCATGACAATTAAATTTTAATGATTTATTAGTCGATCTTAGGAAATTATTGCTGCTCAGAAATACCTGGTAGATTTATATGGAGAAATGGTTTAATATTGGAAGCTATGCTTAATGGAGATTGGCTACTTTTAGAAGACATTGATCAAGCCAACACAGATGTATTATCAGCTCTCATATCCCTTCTTGAGAGTAACTTTTTGTTAGTACCTGGTTTGGGAAACTCCAAAGTTATTGCAAAAAAGGGCTTTCAACTTTTCACAACTTCAAGGTAAGTTCTATATTATTTTGTTTTATTTTATGAGTATCTCTATATAGAAAAATTCTTAATATTATTCTCAAATACTTCATTCAGATTGGCTTTAACATCACAAGGATGGTTTGGTTTAACTTCAAACTTTCATTTAAACAGCAGCTATAAACATTTCACTAATATTTTAATTCCTGCTATGAATGAACAAGATCTTAAACAAGTATCTGATTAATTAATTATAAACCATTTCAATGTCAATCATATTTCTAAATATATTTCAGGCAATCACACTTCTGTATCCAAGTCTGAAAAATTGTGTTAATAAAATTGTTAAAACTTATTTGGCTGTATCCAAAAAAGAAAAAATCAACAAAAAAACTAGCACTGATGATAAGGATTCTTTAAATGTGCTCTCCTTCTACACAAATGATTCCAAACAATTAACTCAAAGGTTTCTAACTTAATTATTGCTAAGATTTCAACTAAAACATCATTCAATATCAATCAATTTAATTCTTTTTATAGAATTTAACATCTTGGAATCTATCATATGATTCATAGGATATTTTCTTCAAAAACCTTTACCTGATATTCACCTCAGAGACTTGTTTAGATGGTGTGATAGAATGTCAAGTGATGTGTTGTTGAAGGAAGAAAAGGCTTTTGCAGATGCTGTAGATTGTTTTGCTGCCGCCTACTCTGTGGTAGCCAACCAGAAACAGGTGGTGTCTGTTATTCAAGAGGAGCTTGGAATCTCTAACCTTCAGGTGGGTGCTTGTATTGGGGAAGAAAAACAGGCTTTGTTGGGTTTTAAGCGCATGTTTTAAATAAGGTCATAGAGAGAAATCAGTGGCTTGGTGAAAATGGGGAAGATGTTGACTTTAGTAAAATAATATTTAAAATCTTTAAAAGGTGTTTGCAAAGATTTATGAAGTGGTTGATTGGCATTATAATTATCTCATTATGTGTTATCAGACTTCATGTTGAGATTTTGTTGCTGGTTTACTTTATATATTTTTTTATTAAAATTCCCTTTGAGTATTTATGTGTTAAATGATTTCACAAATAAATAATTATAATTTAATTTTTTGTTTTCAACTGCATTTAGAATAAAATTGTGAGAATAATTTTGCTCATAAACAGCAAAACTGAATAAATAAGTAATTTTTTCCATGTATCACTAATAAAAAATTCATAGAAAAAAGTACTAAGCTGGTTTTGTAATTCACATCATCGATTACTTGTTAATACATAATAATCTTTATTAGACAAATTAAATACTGAAAATTATTTGAACACTAAAGGTAATTTCATTAAGTACACTTTGTTAGCGAAAAGCTTTGTACTTAATAAAATTACCTTTAGTGTTCAAATAATTTACTTGTTAGTACGTTTAGATTGAGCACAATATACAAAGCTTAATGATGTTTTTGCATTAAATCGAAAAGCTTTATGTTATGGTAAACTTTTAAAGCATTTTTCTTCAATTTTATTATATATTAAGTCAATATAAGCTTCCTAATTATTACAGTTACAAAAGTATCTGGCCACCTCAAAGAATGTCAAGGTACATGTGACAGGGGACAAACTGGTAACAGGGAGATACGCCATTGATCGCATCCCTCTCACTAACCTTTCACACAAATGGTGAGTAGAGTTGTTAGGCATCATCACTGTCGTTGTTTAACGTTAGTTCACACTTCTCACGAAGAGTTTGATAATAGGCGTGTGCATTTATTAAATGATAATAAGTGTGTTTTATTCAATGATTTGATGGATACATTACGAGAGTTTATCCGTAAAATTTGAATGTCATTTTTATTCATTTATGCCATTTTCTAAGCTGAATTAATATTTTTGAAGGTCTTTCAATGTCTTCCATCAAATTAAATTACAGGACAGATAACTCATCAAATTTTGCCTTCACGGATCAAGCTGCTTTTTTGTTGGAACAACTGAGTGGTTGTGTGCTGAAGAATGAGCCTGTGTTGTTGGTGGGGGAGACAGGCACTGGAAAAACTTCAGTCGTTCAGTTTTTAGCGAATAATTTAAGTGGGTTTATGTTGCAGCTCTAAGAGTATACAATGATTGTTATAAACTGTAATTAATATACTTACTCAATCTTTTGATTTCATTCGAGAAGCATGTGTGATATAACTAAGAACAAAAACTATTTGAAGGAGTGAAAATGCATGTGATCAACATGAACCAGCACAGTGATGTGTCAGATTTGTTAGGAGGGTATGTACCGTTTGGCTGTTTAGGCGCCTCATTTGCATTTTTTGACGCCATAGAAATTTTTGTATATTTGAATGAATTTTTCATAATGTCATATTTTATGAATGGGAGAATAAAGACTAAACATTAATAGTGGTGATGCTATATCATTTTATAACTAAATAAATTTTAGGATTTAGGATATAATACTTCTTTTTATTGTATTTTTATGTTTTTTCTTAAATTAATATCAGATCATGAATTGATAGGCAACAATCATATATCGCAGTTACAAGCCTGCAGACTGCAAAATACACAACCGCATGCTGGTTGAGCAATTCGAAGATGTATTCAAGAAGACGTTCTCTAACAATGAAAACGCCAAGTTTCTTTCACATATATACGTTAGTTCTGATTTTCAAAAAAACATATACCAGTTGTTTAACTTTATTGAGCCATTTATTCTAGTTCTAATAATCTTTTAGCTTGTAAAATTTAAACATGCATTGAAACAGCAAAACCTTAGGATTGGGCAACTAAAGTCCATTTTATGATAACACGATACTTGACTTTTCGGCCCGTATAGCTCAATGGATGAGCATTAGACTAATTACCTAAAGTTACCGGGTTCTATCCCGTGTGGGCCGACAATAAGCGTCTGTTCTCCAGTGTGTTTTCGCTACATTAAATTTTTAGCAAGCGCTTTGAACTACAAGAAAAAGCGTTTTATGAATACCGCATTACATTACATTGACTCGAATGACTAATTCTAGGAGCTGTACAACAAGAAGCGATGGAAAGACTTGTATGTCCTCATGAAACACCCCTTCAACGTGGTGAAGAAGAAATTCCCTGAAGGTTTCTCATCTGCCTTACACCATTCAACTTTTATTCATGAAGCTTTTTTATTTGATGGTCTCGCAAAACTCACTTCAAGCATAATGGTTTTTATTCAAACTGTACTATAAAATAAAGGAGGAATCTTGTATGATGAGTGGTTGAATGTTATGGACAAGGCGGACCAGTTGAAATCATTTGCTGAACAAATCGAAAATAAGCCTATCTTTTCTTTCATTGAAGTGAACATAATTTTTTGCATTGTAAAATAACTACAGTTTTTGCTTAAGAAAAATCGAGAATATCTTGAATAATTAACCATTTAATGTAAAAACTAATACTCTTTTCATTACTTTAATTCAACCAATATTAACGACGAATTAAATTCTTATTGCTTCAGTAATATCTCACAAATCTGACTGTAACTATTCCACCAGGGAGTGCTGGTAGGAGCTCTGAAAAAAGGAGACTGGGTGTTACTGGATGAGATCAACTTGGCTTCATCTGAAACGTTACAGGCCCTCGAACCATTGCTGGAGTCGCCTCGAGGATCTGTGGTGCTGTCCGATCGAGGGTATCGTCGTATTAGTTTTTAAGGCACTTAAAGTACTAAAATTAATATAGTTAGTATTTTCTACTATAGTATTTATGTATAGTATGTCAACACAAATTACTTAGTAAGTAAAAACTATGGCCAGTATTCAAATGATTTTAAACTATTTCAAAAGTATTTTGATGATGATATCTAATTTATTTCTTACAGTGACCTTACACCCATACCTCGACATCCTCAATTCCGGTTGTTTGCCTGCATGAATCCTGCTGTAGATGTTGGTAAGAAAGATCTACCAATAGGGATCAGAAACCGGTAAGCTGTTCAATCAAGCATTATTTATCGAGAATTTTGATACTTCATTAAAAACAATAGTTATGAAAGTAGCGTTATTTATATTGTATAGGACATGTGATTCTTAGAAATGCTTCACTTTCAAATCAAAATCTTCGCAGTTTCATGGAGTTTTTTGTTGATGAGTTGACAGACAAACGGAATCTCACCATCTTGGTCAATGCTTATCTCTCAGGCAGCATAGCATCGAACGTCGTAGCGGGCATTGTTGATTTCTACTTAGATGTGCAGTTGAGATGTAGACGAGATTTGACCGATGGTGTTGGAAATAGACCGCATTTCAGGTTTTTTGGGTTTTCATTCACTATTATTATGTATATTAGTTTTCTTTGACCTTAGCCGTTTAATCTTAAAAACGGAATATAGGAATGTTTGAAATTCAATTTATTATGTTTTAGCTTAATTTTTTAATCAAATTTTCGAGCTTCACAGCATAAAACCATTATCTCCAGTATGCGCACTTTGTGTAGAGCATTGAGACTGACAAAGAGGAAGGCTTTTGGCACTGTCAAGCGATCTCTTTATGAGGTTCTGCTTACTTTTCATCAATGGATATTTCATAAAATTATTACACAATTATTTCATAATTTTGTTTCTTATTGTTTCTTTATAAATTACGAACAAATTATAAATGACAATCCAGCAAATACTTTCATAACGTAAACATCGTCACCCTGCAGTCTTTTTGCTTGAGTTTTTTGACTCAGTTGGATCGAAAATCGCAAGGGATAGTGTTGGATTTGATAAAGAAGCATCTCATTCCACAATCCAGAGCACAAGACCTCAGTGCGTTGTCTTCCAATGCATTTGGAGATATGTATGTCATGTGTGAAGGTGAGTGTATTCGGGCATTTACCATACAACTTTCATGTTTTATAATAATGTTTTAATAAGAAAAACTTATGGAAAGCTTAAATGTATATTCAAATAGCTATCATTTGATTTTTGATCAGAACATCTTGATGTTTGCGGTGTTTATAAATTGATTTCAAATCGCCATAGGATACGCCATATTGAAAGGGGATCAGCAAGTAAAGACTGACGAGTCGTACATCATTACTGACAGTGTCAAGGAGAACCTCAGGCAACTGGCGAGGGTAGTCTCAGCTAGGTTGTAGCAAAGCTTTCGTATTATGTCCATTACTATATATTAAAATGGTTTTATAAGTATATAAAGTTTCTAGATTTCATTTTCACGAAACAATATTTGTTAAATAATTAGTGTGAAGAATGACTAATGCTAAATTATTTATTCACACCAGAGATCTGCCTGTGTTGTTGCAAGGTGAAACCTCGGTAGGAAAAACTAGCCTGATCTCATACCTCGCCAAACTTACAGGTTTTATATCAATACAAAACCATTGGTTGATATCATGAATATAATTGCATTCATAATTGCATTCTATTCTATCACCATCCTTACACCTGCTTGCATGTTAGCATGGATTGAGTATTGATGAAAATCCCGTAGTATATCATTTTTCCATATTCCGTATAACATACTCACACACACACGCACACAGGCAACAAATGCTACAGGGTGAACAACAACGAACACACGGACATCCAAGAATACATTGGCATGTACACGGTCAACCAAAAGGGCAGTCTGGTCTTCAAAGAAGGTTGGTTGTGTTTGCTGTATTTGTGCATAGTGTTGTATCTAACGTTTCAAGTTCATGTTTATTAATTAATTTTCTTTTCAATTATGTTGATTTTATTCAGCGAATATTGACAGAACAAATTTGTCGTATATTATTAATATTATTGTTAAATTCAACTAATTTCAATATAAAAGGCGCCGATAAAGTCAACTGAAGCGCATATTAATAATGATGCATGCTATTAGTAATACTGCGTTGTCACACAGGAGTTTTGATAGACGCCATGAAGAAGGGTTACTGGGTCATATTGGATGAGTTGAATCTGGCTCCCTCTGATGTGCTTGAGGCTCTTAATAGAGTGCGTGTTGGTTGTATAATGCTAGTTATATGCTTGTTTTTTTCTATCTATATGCACTGCTACAATATAGAAATGTAATAGTGTAGACACCATCTTTTACTTAACGATGGCTCCCACAGTTATTGGATGACAACAGGGAGCTGTTCATCGCAGAGACCCAAGAGGTGGTGAAGGCTCATGATCGCTTCCTTCTCTTCGCCACCCAGAACCCTCCTGGACTTTATGGCGGCAGAAAGGTGATTCTTGATACGTTTATGATTTCTATACTGTTTAAGAAGACTGTTTTTGAACGAATTGATTATGTAAAATTATGGTTTTTTGAACTCTTAGTTTATCTTCTGATGAAATGACAATCTGGGCTCAAAATTATCAGTTTAGATAATTTTATAATTCAATTTGAGTTTCTATTAAGTTTCTATTGGTCAGATTATTGTTGGCTTAATATATGAAACCACATGAACCAGGTCTTGTCTAGGGCTTTCCGCAACAGGTTTGTAGAGTTGCATTTGGATGAGATTCCTAGTGAGGAGTTGCAATACATCCTGCACAAAAGGTGCACTATTTTTATTAGTATTTAATCTAATCTAATTTGAGAACTTGTATAGGGCCTAGTTATTACTAATTATAGTTCGGTAATGTCAAAGATTTCAACAAAATATTTGGCGATAATTATCGATATTTGTTACGTTTTGTAATAATATGTTTGGAGTTTAAAATTTAAGAAAATTTAGAAATAAAACGCCAAATTTTGATAGATGCCTTTTGGCTCCCACTCATGCAGCCAAGCTGGTGGAGGTGATGCTCGATTTGCAGGTTTTCACACTTTTCAACCTTTATATTGCTATTTCGTTACTAATAAAAAATTCGATTTCATATTATTTGGGCTGAATAAACTTGTATATTATATATTCTTAATTATGAGTGAGTTGTTTCAAGCGTCAAACTTACCAGGCTTATTCATAACGACAGAAATGCAGACGTAGTTCAAGTTTGTTCGTTGGTAAGAAAGGATTCATAACTCTGAGAGAGTTGTTTAGGTGGGCTGAACGTTACAGGAAGGCTGTGCAAGCCTCCGTTGGTGAGGCTGATTGGTACCAAGAACTGGCTAACCATGGTCTGTTGTGCTCTGCCATTGTTTAAAAAGTCTAATTTTATTGTGACTTGGATTTATGTCATGATTTTATAGGTTATTTTTTATTGGCTGGCCGAGTAAGAAGACAGGAAGAGGAAGAAGAAATAAAACATGTTATTGAAAAGCATTTGAAAAGAACCATCAATATAGATGAGATTTTTAACCAGTTACCTGGAATGTCGAATAATGACTTTTCCAAACAATCAGCTACATTGCCAACAAATCAACCAGAACTCATTGTAGTTTCTAAAAAAGAAAAAAGAAAATCGAAGAAACTGGAAGATAACAAATCGAAAGTGGAGAAAAAGAAAGAAGCATGTATTTCTGGTTTTGAACACGTGGTCATGACAAGCAGTATGAAACGGATGTTGGTGCTCACGTGGCAAGCTGTCAAATACCAGGAACCACTCTTATTGGTCGGAGAAACTGGGTCAGTCCAAATATTATAACTTTCTATTTCAACTTTCAAGTATACGATTAATAATTTAGTAGTTTTTTTATTTTGGGAAGTTTTATTCTTTAAATTAATTTTTTTTCCAAATCAACATGCTCAGACTGGGCAAGACAACTGCTTGTGAAGTGGTGTCGAAACTGTGTGGTCTTGAAATGGCCTCGATCAACTGCCACATGCACACAGAGTCCAGTGATTTCATTGGAGGACTGAGGCCTGTCAGACATCACTCACAAGTACAACTTTATTCATTATTTCTCACATAATTCAATAATTTCAAAAATTGATGTTTTTTTGTACTTTTCAAACAGGAAAATTCAGTGAAGCTGTTTGAATGGTGTGATGGAGTGCTAGTTGAGGCGATGAAGATGGGAAAAGTTCTTTTGGTTGATGAAATCTCATTGGCTGAAGACTCAGTTCTTGAGAGAATCAACAGTGTTTTGGAACCAGAAAGAAAGTTATTACTGGTTGAAAAAGGATCATCTGAACAAGCTGATGACGAATCAGAAGATATCGTTGCAAAAGATGGCTTTCAATTGGTTGCAACAATGAATCCTGGAGGTGATTACGGCAAAAAGGAGGTCAGTGGACTTTTTTATCTTCAGTAACTAATTATTTGAATGTTAGAACTCGCTAGGTTAAACGCCTTTAATATAATTTGTATTTATTTCATGTTGTTTTAGTTATCAATTATTCCACAGTTTAGCTATAAGTGTTATTCTATTAATCTCACAAACCAAATAAACTGCAGTTGTCTCCAGCCTTGCGCAACAGGTTTACCGAGGTGTGGTGTCCAGCTGATAAGTCATTCCATGAGTTCGAACTGATCATTGAACATAATCTCAGAGACGATTTGAAAAAAACCAATAGTTTGTTTTACATATCAATTTTTTTTGTTTTTTATTGTTGTTTGAATCCTTTTGTAAAGTTGGTTCTATGCTAATACCGAATTTTTTTCTTTCAATGGCAGTGAGATTTTTTTTTTAGATTTTATTCTCTGAATGAAAACTTGATTTTATTTTTAAATCTATATTCCAATGTTTTTAACAACATTAAACCTCCATTAAAGGTGACTACAACTTCAGCCATCACATGTGTCAGTTTGTGCAGTGGCTTATTGAGGGCTCCAACGTTGGCAGGTATTGTAAGATTATTATTGCTTTATCTATTACATTTTATCGTTTTCAATTATCTTTTGTAGAAATATCTAATAAAATAAACATTAATTTATATTTTTTTAAAATTTTGTATTAAACTAACGATAGGATAATATATGTAATTTTAATTTCATATACGTAATAAGAACTATGCATAGTAATTGATTTTGTTGTTGTTTTGAAGGGTGCTAGTGACGATAAGGGACCTGTTATCATGGACATCATTCATGAATTCAACTGCTGATGGTTGTGTTGTTAATTACCACACTGTTGAAAAAATCAATATAGTTTGATATTATGAGTTTTACTTAAGCTTACAATTTTTGTTTCTTATAATAATTTTTTTAGTAATTAAACTTCATTTTGTTTAAACTCAGAAAAAGGGCCTTTATATCCAAGGGTGTGTTATATTCACGGAGCCTTCCTCGTCTATGTTGATTCGTTCCAATCTAGTTAGTTCAAATAATGGCATTTTCGAATTTTGTCAGTTATGATGTATACTTTTCAGTACAAAGTTCCTTAAAAGAAAACTGTTTGGAATTTCTACTGAAGCAACAAAACTTATCAAGGGAAAGTCTTTGTTTAGACTTGAAAGATAATTTTTCAAACCTGAAACATGATTTCACCATTGGGCCATTTTTTCTACCAAGAGGACCAGAAGCCCTCAAAAACGATCACTTCTCGTTCAATGCTCCGACCACAGCCACTAATAGCTTGCGAGTTATGAGAGCATTGCAGTTGCATAGGCCTATCTTATTGGAAGGGTCTCCAGGAGTGGGCAAGACCAGTCTGGTCCAGGCATTGGCTCAACAAGCAGGGTATTCCGTGGTCAGAATCAACCTCTCCGACCAGACTGTGAGTGCTTGTTTGCATGATGAGTGGTTTAGGAATTATATTATTTTTGATGTTCAAAAACATTGTTTAATTTTAAGTTTGAATTGAAATACATGTTTCACGTTTTTAAAACCTTCGAAATTCTATTTTAAACAAGTTGACAACATCACTTAAGGATATATCAGATTTGTTCGGGTGTGATTTGCCTGTGGATGGAGGTAGGTGTGGAGAGTTCAAGTGGAGGGATGGGCCGTTGTTGAGTGGTCTGGCCAAGGGAGCATGGATCGTGCTAGATGAGGTTGGCCACTTCGTTCCATGAAGTTCTATTGAACACAGATCATATCATTTATCGTAACTTCATGATAATTTCCCAATCATTTATCAAGAACCATGCTTTAAAATTGAATCTTATAAAATATTTTTAAAACAACCTTTCCCAGTTGAATCTAGCCTCTCAATCAGTGTTGGAGGGCTTGAACGCTTGTTTCGATCACAGGGCGGAAATATACGTGCCTGAACTCAACCAGTCCTTTAAAGTCAACCACAAACAAACTCGAATATTTGCTTGTCAAAACCCTCTTTCTGAAGGTGGGGGTAGAAAGGGATTGCCAAAGTCCTTCCTAAATCGATTCACCCAAGTTAGTTTCATTTTAGAATTTTATTTCGTCTAAAAATTGAGTTAATATTTCAATTTTATGTGGCAATTTCATTATTAATTAAAATGAATTGAATTTCAGGTATATATTGATCAACTCACTCGTAACGATTACTCCTTCATACTTCAATCCATTTATCCATCTATCCCACCACCCTTCATTGGTCAAATGGTTGAGTTTAATGAAAGGGTAAGTTTTTTAAATATATTTGTCCAGAAATGAAGCTTCTCGGGCACCAACTAGTTACATTTAATTTAAATGGATTTAATATTTTTTCAGATTAATTTTTTGTTGGGTAGCAATGCCAAAACAAGATTGCCTTCAAACCAGTTTGACTTCAACCTCCGAGACCTGATGAGAGCTTGTCAACTTGTGCAGGTGGGTCTTTTATGACATTCATCATGACTTTGTAAGGTGTTGAATAAGCATATTAACAAATCTTTCAATAAGTTAAATTTCTTTCCTATTCTTTTCTTCATTATTTTTCACTCATTCAATCAACTATTCAACAGAACAAATATGATTTTGCGGAAATTATTTATTTCTCGCGCTTCAGAATGCAAATTCAAAAAGACGTATCTCTGCAAGTGTATCAGCAAGTTTTCGGTGACAAACCACAAGAAGACATAGCAAGTAGAATGTCTTTTACCATCACAAAAGATGCTGTGACTTTAGGTGGTTTGGAGATGAAGAGGAGCAGAAGGAGTAACGTGACAACCGTGGTAACCTGCAACAACATGGAGCAACTGCAACTCTTCACGCACAATCGACACCACCTTATCACACTGGCACAATGTGTTAACATGAATTGGTTATCGATTCTTGTAAGTATTATTAATAAGCTGAAATAATATGGATATTTATACAATTATATTCAAACAATGTAAGGTGGGTGCTTCAGGCAGTGGCAAGAGTGCCCTGGTGGAGGTGTTGGCCCACCTCACAAACCGCCCCCTCCACGTGATGAGCATGAATGCCTGTATGGATACCACAGAGATTCTGGGCACCTTCGAACAGGTCTTCAATTATAACTTTTTTTCTTAATTTATCAATTATGGAAACATTATTCACCATCTGTTTAAAATTAAGAGTAGTCTTTCAATTAAATTTCATGGTTGATTGTGAGAAATTGTTTTACTTCATAAACAATTTAATTTAAATCTAATTTTTTTTCATTTTCTAGATTACCTTTCGTAAAAATATTGATGATTTTTGTGAAATATTTGGCATTCAACTTGAAGATCTCAAAAATGATCTGAGTGATTCGAATGAGTTTAAAAATAATAAAGAAATCTCCGGATTATTGAAAACTATAGACCGTTCATTTCAAAAAATGATTTCTAAAAAAGATGGTAAGTTATCTATTAAGTATTTTTTTAACTATTAAGTAGTATATAATTATGAGTTTTTCTATCATACTATATAATTAATATTTGTTTAACGAATTTTATAGTTTTGATCAAAGAGAAAGAAAAGTTAGGAAAAGGAGTCAAAGCCAAAAAGTATGCTACAGATTTAAAACAAAATTTACAAGAATTATCTTCTGTCATAGAAAAGAAACTTGAAGTTCCAATAATCACTAATGAACCAATGGAAGTGGATACTGAGGAAAAAAGTTTCGAAAACACATCGTCAAGCACTCCGAAACAATCAGATAGCTGGTTCAAGGTGAAAACAGATGACATGATAAATAGGTGTACAAAGGTGGAAGATGGAAGTGAGGAGGAGGAGGGGGGCAGGTTTGAGTGGGTGGACAGTCTTCTAGTCAAGTGCCTCAAACTGGGCCACTGGATACTTCTCGATAATATTAACCTTTGCAGGTTCTAAAAATCTCTATTTATTTCAGTTTTATTCAATTAAAGACATGCTTTCAAGCTTTGTTTTATAATTAATATCACAGTTCTTCAGTGTTAGACCGCTTGAATGCTCTGTTGGAGCCTAATGGAACTTTAAAAATTCATGAATTGGGGGTTGCAGGCAGTGATGTTCCCGAAGTAAGGCCTCACTCTTCATTCAGGATGTTCATGTGTATGGATGCCAAGTATGGAGAGATATCAAGGGCTATGAGGAACAGAGGTGTTGAGATTTATATTGGTGCCTTGAAAGGGGTTTCTTATGAGACAAAAAATTCTGACATGGACTCTCAAATCTCGAAAATGAACCTTGATTTTGATAGCTATGACGACGAAGAGGTGTCATCATTGATATATCAAATGAAGCTGCCTCACAACGTGTACTTGCCGCTTCTCAAGTTCTGGTCTCACATTGGCACTTTCCATGACAGAGACATAAGCAAGTTTGTGAAGGCGTGTCAATTGGTGAAATGTTTGACGTGTGAAGAAGGTCAAGAGGCCATCCAGTCAGTGCAGACTGCCCTCACTGTGCTGTTCATCATGGGGTGCCATGATTTCAAAATCAAAAATGTACGTTTGAAACTGAAAATAATCAATGTTAAATACATTTAGTTTATTTCATTCAAAGGAGATAGAGAAAATAATATCTTCATGCACAACAAATACATTCACTGATAATGATGTGAAGACGTTTGTTTCACCTCGTGTGAGCTTGCATCAATGGCTCACTGATGCGGATTCGAGTCTAGTGCAGACTGCATTGTTGCTCACTAAACGCATCACCTTCTTTCTCGATGAAAGGTTTTTTTGCTTATGATTAATATGCATATGGGGTTTGTTAGTTTCTGCATTTTCTTTTGGTTCAGTTTTATTATAATTTTTGCTTATAGTAAAGTTGAATCAGTTTATGTATGGGTCATTTGTGCATTCATTCAAATAAACTTAAGCTATTTATATTTACAGACACGTGATTCCTTCACCAAGGTTCCTCAACCAATCGGCCCATGCCTCATGCATTCATCAATCACTTCTCCTTAATCTGCATCTTTTGAACTCATCACATCTTCCATTGCTCAGCAAAGAACTACAAACATTAAATGAAGATAGTTTGAAGGAAAATTTGAGATCTGATTTAAAGCTTTGTCTCAAGTTTCTAGACTCTTTCACTTCCCATCTTAAAACACCTCCGTCATCCCATGAGTTGGTTGACTTTTTTATTTGTATTTCCTATTATGGATGTTTAATAATCTTGAAACTAGTATTTATTTAAACATATATGTAATCATTCAGTTTTATTTTTAGAATTGTTCATCAACTTGAAAAAATGAAATCCTGATTCAAATTCAATCTATCCAGGTTCCAACTGTTGATCATATTGATCAAAGAAAGTTTGAAACTCTCTGAGGCAGTTGAAGAAACCACTAAGACAACACCTAAGTTTCATCTCAACACCGCTCCCTGTCACAATCTGCTTCAACTTTCCTACTCTTTTAACCAAGGTTACTTTTCATGATTGTTCTAATTTTTCAGTATATTCTTGGATAGATGCATTTTATTCGATATTAATTCTTCGATCCAAACGTAAATATTAAATTGAAAACTTTTTTGGGAGTTTATTTTATTCCACGAAGCTTTTCGTAAGATGAACTTACATTATCAAGTGGAGGTACAAATATTTCTACCTCCCTTTGATAAGTTTCGTGGAATAAAATAAACTCCCAAAAGTGTTTTCAATTGAATATTTCATTCGCTTGTTTTATAGATAGCACTCATTGCATCGGTTTTTCGTTTAGAATTATAATGTATGAATACAGGATCAGTGCCCATCAAATATTTGACCTCTGAAGCACTACGCGTCATCCACCCTTTCCTCATGTCATGCATGCACGAGTTGATTGCAGCTCGTCATAAACCTCGGCATAGCATTGTTCAGAAAGATGTTATCGAGGTTTGGCACTTGTGTTACTTGGTATAATAGAAGGATTGGCCCTTTCAATTTATTTTACATCTTGTCTATTCGTTTTATGAATTATAATTTGGTTTTCATTAGTTCATCAATTTGTTTATTCTCACTTTTAAGTTTTAACTTTGGTAAAAGTTGTTAAATTCGTTCTCAAGATAAAGGAGTGTTTGATCTGGTTGAGAAGGTTTTTATGGGTGTGCTTGTTGGCAGTCAAAAGTGATCAGTTCAAAGAGGATTTCTTGATGGAGCTGTCTCTTGTGTGGAAGAGGATCAACAAACATGTGCTGTCGTCATCACATTTTGAAATGAAGTATGACTATATCCCTTTTACGTTCTAATTCTTGCATAAAAAATCAGGCTTATATCAAACTTGAGAAAATGAATTTTGTAGGAATTTTTCTAAAAAGATGAAGAAGATGATTGATGTGTTTAATACTTCTCTTGGAGCATCTCATCGTCTGCAAGAGCTTATGAGTGCTTTGACAACATCTTTTGAACATTCAAGTTACTTCAAAAATGAATTACAAACCCAGTACTACCTCAAGGTTTTTTTCAAAAATATATAATAATCCTACTACCTACAACCATTCCAAAACTTTTTATACACCTTAATTCATTTTTTAAGATAATACTTTCGTTTAAAAAGAATTCAATCTTTTATCAGGCGTTGTCATTATGGAGGGGCAATTTCAAAAGCGATGTATTATTGCATGGCACGCAAACTGACTGGCAATGGATAAGAGTTCTCAAGTTTTTGCTTTCTCTTGGAAATCGTACTGAATTTGATATAGAATCTCCTATAACCAATAATGGAGCCATTAAAATCAATGAGTTCAACAATGGAAAGCAAAAGTCTTTATTGGAAGAGTTAAAAGCTTTGCGTACTCTGACTGAGGTGGCTCTATTGAAAATCTCAAACAAGGATGAAATAACTTTGAAACATATGGAGAGTTTAAATGATATTGAAAATAGAATGCGTAACGTTGCAAGTTTTAACGAGAATATTGTTGTAGTTACCAAACGTTATGTTGATGAAAACTTTGCGCATTTGTCTGTATATCACACTGAACAACTTTTGATATCGTTTCTGTCTCTTACTCACAACTGCAGCCAATCGGTAGGATTTTTTTATTTAGGATCTGTACAAAATAATATCATATTTGAATGCTCATTCATGTTTTAATTTACGCAGATCCATGCAACAGCAAAACGAATGGCAAAGTTGATTTCCTCAAACAAGAGTGATCTGTATGATGAAATATTCAACAAAATTTTGCGTAATGATGATGGAGAAAAGGCATTAAATACCATTGGAAATAAAGAAATTCAAGAGGTTTGTATAAGAATATAAAAAAATTTGAAATGCTTTTGAAACTTCTTCAAGTTTATTAATAGATTCACCGTATGAAAAATTCATAGTTGCAGACATATTAATAAAAACCTTTACAGCACTCTAAGTTCTCATGTTACTTATCTAAATTACTGACACCAATGTTGCGATACGCTCTTCATTCAAACGATGCGATGAAGAGTGTAAAGAACGATGAAGAGGATGATGGCGGTTTATGGTTGTTGAGTGAGTTCCCTCTAAGCGTTTTAACACACAGAGATCGTGTTCTCAATAGACTTGACTTCTCCTTTGATGCCTTTGCTAAGCTTTTCGATGATGAGTATTATCAATTGTGAGTTTTGTTAATTTTTTATCTATTTTTTTTAATTTTTGTCAATTATAGATTTATTATGGCTTTTATTTATATTTTTCAGAAATTTAGTCTTGGTTAATTTTTGTTCAACGTTATATGAAGTTTGTTACAAATTGGATGTATTTATCAACAAAAAAGAAGGAATTAGCAAGGAAATCAAATCCAACAGTAAATCTATTGAAGAAGTGTTTGAATTTTTAGAGAATTTCATTGAAGGAATCAAAAAGAATGATCGCAAAGATGATGAAGATTTGGTTGGAGCATTATTCCAATGGTACATAGGGTGGCTGGAAGCCTTAGAACGATCTTCGATGCATGCTAAAAAGGCTTTTGAACTTTATAATAGCCTTAGAGCAAAGGCTACCACAAAACAAGAAAGAGTTGGCTACAATTTCAAAGGGGGTTGGAAAGTCTTATTAGAGATGGGGGTTGGCTGGTTGAACCTTGGTGTGCTCCAAGTGATGTTGTTTAAGCTGAATGGTGGCATGCTTGACCCTGTGAGAGATGTTGTGGTTGAAAATGATGCCCTAAGAGAACAGGTTTGTGGTTTATTTATGACTGTTGTTAGACTAATTTTATTATTATGAAGAATATTTAATAATCAAAATTTTTTTAGATTGCCAATTATGTTGATGAGTTGAAATTAAGAATGGAGAATTTCATTGTACATTACGGCTACCCTGAAAAATATGTTTTGCCAACTTGGTGTGAAGAATGGGCACTAAATGAAAATAATTTTGATAAAGATTTCAAAATTAAGCATCTGAAAAATAGAATATTATTCTTGAAAGAGAAAAAAAGTAAATTAGAGAATGAAATGGCTTTCAGACCACAGCCATCTCAGTACCCTTCGCTGTGTAGGAATGTTGAAGTTTTTATAAGCAACATGTTTGCCGGGGATAATGTCATTAAAACCGCCTACGAAGTTCAAAAAGCTTTTGAGAAGTTTGAAGAACAGGAAAACAAGAAAGAGAAATCAAAGCTTAATAATTTAAGAAGTTATTTTAAAAATGCCAGCAATGGTTGCATGAAGTTTTCTCAACAGCTTCACCAAAACTACCCACTATATACCGATGTCACTAATAATATTTCTGCAGCCATGAATCAATGTGCCTTTTCATTGGATATCATTCATACTTCCTTCAACAATCTTCTGCAACCATATAATGAGTTTTCTCAGGCGTTATATTCTCTCACTAAATTTCCACTCAACTCATCATACAGCCATCCGTTGATTTTTGACAAGCAATCTTTCAAACAATTAACTCAATTTGACAAACGACAATTCAAATGCCATTTATTACTAATGCGAAACCACCAATTGCTTGGTGGGGTGTTATGTTATCAAAATGTTTGTGCTGTGATGGATACCTATGTTGGTATGTGGAATAAAGATGAAGAAGAGAAGAGGAAACTCGATATTGAAAAGGATAGCTTTTTTAAGTTTAAAGCGACTGCGTCGTCTTCACTCTCGGAAGAGGAACAAGATGCTTTGGAAATAAAGAAAAGGTTCCAACAATTTATTGAGGTGGTTTGTTGTTTTTATACGATTCGATCATAAGCTAGCTAGTATGTTTTTATGAAAGATTTTTTTAATACTATAAACTAATGTGAATTTTAATTTTGTAGGATTTCATTGATATCAGACCTGATTCATTACAAGAAACATGTAAAATTGCGAGCAATGAACAAAAACTAAACAATCTCAGTAATGCCTTTGTTCCCTTGATGAGCTCTAAAGCTTACGAAACCGCAGCCATGACACATATCAGTTTAATGATGAATTATATGAAAAAAGAAAAATACCAGTTCAATGATGTAAATCAAAGTATATGGATGGATTACTGGCAATCTTGTTATCAAACCATCCTCGATATACTTGAAAGCCATTCCAACAATATTGGTAATAATCACTTTCTTCCACTAATTGTTTAGTTTCATCGTGTTATATAAAAATTTTTTTATTATGATGCTAATTTTTATGTTTTGTTATCAATAAGTATTATCCTTTTATAAACAACTTTTTTCTTGTTCACACCTAGCTGAGGGGTTAGCGTTGGGGTCGATTGACCCTTACGCATGGGGTTCAAATCCCGTCAACAACCACCTCAAATAATCTATAAATATTCATCATATACTAATGTCTATGATCTAGTGAGGTGCCTAATGATGAATAATCATCCTTGCTCTCCGAGTGTTTGTCACCTTGAAGTCACTCTGCCACCCCTGTGCAGTGCTCAGAGGCTGAGGGCGCCTCACTTGACTGTATTTGCGTTCTATTTCTATAATTATGTATTATGATGTTTAATTGGGTTTTATCTCAATATTAATATTTTATAATATTTATTTCTCTAGTTATAAAGATTTTTATTTGCTTGAATTTTTCAAGGTGCCAGTATGGATTGTCAGTTGTTGAGACACCATCTCTTGGCATCCATCCTTCTTCGATCATCTCTCTATTCTGATGGTGGCAATGAAAAAGTATGTTTGTTCGTTGGAATGTTTCTAAATTACTTTATTTGATTAGTTGAGAAGTTTTTGTCAATTTATAAGATCTGTGAATAATAGAGTATCCAGGAGTTTCTTCATAATTAAAATGTTTCAAGATAGCTAAATTCACAATTAAGTATCTATTTCATACGATAATTATAATCTCATCAATCAATCGACATACACAATATGCCTGTTACAACGTATAACACATACAGGAGTTGAACGTATACAAGGACTCGGACATGAAGAATGCATTGAGGTGCATGAAAGTGCTGGAAACTGTGCAGGCAAAGATAAATGAATGCCTCAAAGAATGGGTGGATCATCCCACTCTTTTGCAAGTTCGTATTTCTACTGTTTAGCGTTGCTTCTATTTATGAATTAAAATAATTTTTGATAAAAAAGGAAGTGTGGGGAATTTATTGACAAACAAATACTAAAATTTTCGATAAGTATGGTCTTACCATAAAACGTTAGCATGGGAATGTTGTAGTCATTGTAGTTAGTGATTTTCATCCTATATTTTAAATGTTAAACAAGACATTAAAATTATTTTTTCATGCTTTTTTACAGATGTTGGCAGTCATCAAAAGAATAACATCATTTCCAGCTATAAGTCCTTTGATGAGATTCGTTAATGGCTTGGAAGCTTTGTTGAAGTTAGCTGAGGATTTTCAAGACAAAAGATCATCCATGTATATTCTATTCAATGAGCTTCAAGAGGTGTTGATTCTTGTTAAAGAATTTAGAGGGTTTGAGCTTAAAAACTGGAAATCCTCTTTAGAAGAAGTGTCTCATTCAATTGAAAGGGGGGCTAGCAGGTGGTGGTATCATATATACTCACTATGGATCGACTACTTGAACAAGTTTGAAAACGAAAATGAATTTTGTAAAAAACAAGTGTTAGGTACTCTACAAAAGTTCATAGAGCACTCAAACGTGGGTGAGTTCAAAGCCAGGATGAACATCGTGTTATGTTTCTGTGGGCATTTCGATTTGTTTCTCAAGAAAGCTTTGCAAGAAGACGCTCAGGATTTGTATGCTTATGTCTTGGAAATCAAAAACATGTTCAACAATATATACGAGTATTATTCGCAGTTTGTACAACAAGTCGAAGAACACATAACAAACAATAAAACTCCTATTGAAAAAGCAATCAAAGATTTCATCAAGATCACCAAACATTCTAATGATCGAGATCTTAATTACTACAGCGTACAAACCACTGCAGCCAAAGCTCATAAAACAATTCATAAGTTCACCAAGCAATTCAAATTGGTTCTCCAGCAGCCAGTTCAACCAGTATTTATTCAAAACCAAAACCATTTAAATGTCAATGGAAAGGAGGAAAAAAACGCTAAAGCTCTGTCTGAGAAAACGCAAGACTCACTCGATATTGAAAATTTTGTGATCAAAATTCAGTTCTCTTTTGACCAACTTTATCTCAAAAAAATGAAGCAGTTTTGCAATAAAATTTTCAAGCATTCATCTCTTCCTTCAGCCATTTCAACTGTCAAAGACTACTCAACTTCCATTATAGAAACAGTTTCAGAACTTCAAGCATTGACGGCCAATACACTTGATGATAAAGAGAAGAGGTTGAAAGAGCTGAAGCAAATACAAGTGAGAAAAAAGTATCATTTGAATGTTCTCTTCAAGGAACTCAAGAAGATAGGTCTGTCTCATAAGAAAGGTCTTAAGCATTTGGATGTAGTGAGCAAACATGAAGAAAAACAGAAAAAGACTCCAGAGTCACTAGAAGTTCAAGATATATCTTCAGATATGTATGCATGGTTCTTGTCGGATCCAACAATTGATGTAGAAAACAGTAAAGAACCACATATGGTGGGCCTATCGGTTCTTTGGAAGAGAGCTAATGAATACATTTTAAAATGTTTCACAAGAAGGAATCTTTTATTAGTACTCAATCCTCATCAAGAAATCAATTCAGCGATGCATGACCGCATGAAAGGCTTTACCGAGCATCTGTTTGTCCTTCTACTTGACCAAAAGAAACTTATAAATAACAATTTGGAACTTTTGATAGACATCCAGTCACATTTAGCTAAATTGAAAAAATTGTCAGAAGAAAAAGTACTTTCTAATTTGAAAATTCTTTCGAAGTGGAAAGACTGTTTACTCTCTCTTATGAACGATGCTAGGCAAAAACATCATCGTTTAATTTTTTTCATCGACTCTTTGTTATCTCCTTGTGCGTCTGCAAAGTCAGCAGAGGATATTAAAAATCATTTTAGTGGTAATAATCAAATAAACCATGATAATGAAGAAAACAGACATTATTTTGAGGTTGAACGAAGAAAAAAATGGACAGAAGCTTTGGAGATTTTGAAAACAAATTGGAAGTCTTTGATTCACATTAGCAATATGGAAGTCTTCAAAAGTGAACTAGTTGTCAGCTATTCAGAACTCCGTGAGCCTTTTGAGATACTTTTTGCTGTTGGCACTCTTTATGCTGGGAGCCTTGAATTGCTCAGACCCACCATGAAGAATCTCAACCATCCTGTTGATCCAACAAGCTTTGAAGATGTTCCTAGACTATTTGATGATTTCAAGAAAGATGAACTTCGATTTAAAGGTATATCTTTATCATATACAAAGTATATTTAATATCTATTTTTTGCAATTGATCATATAAAATTTTGTTTAATTATTTTTATTTAAAAATTCATTTTTTTAAGGTTTAATGGATAGTTTAACAAAACATCTTGAACTACAAAATTTTGATGATGAAAAATTAAAAAATGATGGTTATGAAGATATAAGTAAAACTTGCCAATCCTTGTTCAATAATAGTTTGAAAGCTGTGGAGTGTTTGTACAAAAATAATTTCATAAACAGTGATCTCGACAAAAATATCTCCAACCTTGAAATTGATGAAGAAAAATTAAAAAGCGAAAACGTCGATGAAGAAAATATTAATCTTTTAACGAATAAATTAATGCTGAAATTAAAAGTAGAGATAGGTCTGTTGAAAATGAATAAAATCCGTGAACATCTCATATCCATATTTTCAAAGTTTTATGAGTTGTCCAACGCCGATAACTGCCTTTCAAAGTCACTCAAACTGAAAGAAAGTATTAAAGATTTCAAAAAAGTGTCATCAATAGTTGAACAGTATCAAAACTTATCAAGCTTCTTTGTTTTACAACACGTAGCAGCTTTGAAGGAGTCTTCCAAAATGTGTTCCATCCTTATGCAGTTGTTCACTGAATTGTGTGAGAAAGGTTTTTGTTCTCCGGCCGAATTGCAGGATTCTGGAGAGGGTGGAGAAGGTGCGACAGAGTTTGAAGATATTGAGGGTGGTGGCATAGGTGAAGGTCAAGGTATCAAGGATGTCTCCGATGAAATCGAGTTTGAAGAACAGGTTTGATCGATTATAACTTTTTTCTATTTAAATTTTTTACTCGTTAATCATTCGCTTTTAAAGGTTGAGGGAACGAAAAATGAAAAAAAGGAGGATAAAGACAAAGGAGATAAAAATGAAAATGAAGAAGATAAGGCCATAGAAATGAGTGGAGATTTGGATGGGGAATATGAAAAACCGAAAACAGAATATAATGATGAAAATGCTGATAATGAAGATGACGGAGAAGAAGACGTAGAAAAAGAAATGGGAGACATTGATGATGACGAGAATCAAGAAAAATTAGATGAAAAAATGTGGGGTGGAAATGATGGTGATGAAAAAGAAGAAGATGGAAAAGATAACAAAGAGGAAAGTGGCAGAGGTACTAAAGAGGACAGAAGGATGGAGATGGGGACTAATGATGATAACGATGGGAGTGATGATCTTGATGATAAAAATCAAACTAAGAATCAGCATGTGCCTGATTTCAGCGAATATAATGATGAAGAAGATGATAAACTTGCCAAGCAAAAAGAGCAACAAGGTACGGAAGTTAATGAAGATGATGGCGATGAAATGGAGATTCCCGATGATTTGAAGTTGGATGAGGGTATAGAAGGGTTTGAAGAGAACATGGAAGAGATGGATGAAGATGATAGAAAGAATGATAAAGATGAGGAAAGTGAGACAAAAAAGGATGATGTACAGTTGGATGGAGATGTCAATGAAGTAGTTGAGGGAGGTAATGAAGAAAATGAGTTAAATGAAAACGATCCGAATAATGAAACTCCCAATGATAATAGCACTGAAAATAAAGATGAAAATAAGATCAATGAAAATGAAGGTGAAATCGAGAAAGAAAATTGCTCAGAAGGTGAAGAAGCTGACAGAAAAGAAGGCAATGAAATGGATGTAAAAGTTGAAAGTAAAAAGGATAAAAATGATGCCAAACAAGAGGATTATGAACAAGAAGAGAATAACAATGAAGATAATCATCTTGAAGGTCATCAGGAAAATGATGAGAAAGTAGAAAACACACATAATGAAAATCTGGAACAGACTGATAAAAACTTCTTTGAAAAATCTCGCTCTACAAAAATGGAGTTCACTCAAGAAGTAAATTTATTCCCTTTGTTTGTATTTTTCCTCAATTTAGTTATAATTAAATTGTTTTTCAAATCTTATTTAAGGTATTATTTAAAATACTTATCTTTTACAACATTTAATTTCTTTTATAAGGGAGGGGAAGGAAGTTCTGGAATGGCGATGAAGAATGAGATCAATACTAAAGAGGAAGATGAGGAGATGAATAACAAGGTGTCAATAGGAGCTGGCAGGAGAGACCAAAACAATAAAGTACGCATTGTTTCCTCCAACAAGTTTCACAATCATTTATGGAAAAGTTTTTTTGGTTTTTTCAGATTCCCAGAAACTTCTTATTTTTTATTTTTTATTAATTTTATGTTTTTTCAAAGAATTTTTTAATTAATGAACAATATTTATTTGTTAATGAATTGCAGAAAAGACCTTTAGAAACGAAAGAAGATAGGAAAATAGATGAAGATGAAAATCAACATGTTAAGAAAAGGAAAAAAGTCCTTGATAACAAAATTCATAATGCTGAACAATTCAATAAGGTAAGTTTTTCTCATTAAATAATTTCGAGTAAATTTCTCATTAAATGTTTTTAACATTATATCAAAATTTCAATTGCTTGTGAACTTCATAATTTTGTAGAATAATGAGGATTCTGACGCCTACATGCACCAAAAAGATGACGTTGAAGAAAGTTGTGTGGTTCAAGATGATACCACTCTGCAACAACAACAAAAAGCTCAACACCACTTGTCCGATGATCAAAGTGATGCCGATGATAATGATAAAGTCGATGACGTTAATGATGAGGAAGACTTTGAGATGTCAGAAGCTAAAGTTAATGATAAACTGAAACCTAAAAAAGTCGAAGGGGATGAAGATAATGCTGATAAAAAAGACAATTGTGTCAATGAAGTTGGAGAAGATAATGATGGCAAATTTGTCGAAACCTTCAATGTGCAAAGAGCTCCAATACCAAAAATAAATCAACCGGAGAATGTATCTATGATGGAGAATTTCAACCACGAGGAATTGATGGAGAAAATTATGCAAAGCGCTCCGTTGGAGTTGATGCAGGGGGGACTTGAAGAAAATCAATGGAGTGTGGAGGAAGACAAAATTTCAGGCTTGTGTCAAGATTTATGTGAGCAGTTGAGACTCATACTCGAACCCACCATGGCTTCCAGACTCAAAGGAGATTATAGGACGGGCAAGCGAATCAGCATGCGTAAAGTGATCCAGTATATTGCTAGTCAATTCAGAAAAGATCGAATTTGGTTGCGAAGAACTAAACCATCCAAAAGGCAGTATTCCATAATGATTTCTATTGATGACAGTCAAAGTATGGATTTCAGTCAATCTAAAGAAATGGCTATAGATTCTCTGTCTGTTATATCAGGAGCTCTCAACAAGTTGGAGACAGGGGAACTAGCAGTCTGTTCTTTCGGAAAAAAAGTTACACTTCTCCATCCCTTTGAAAAACCTTTCACATCTGAATCGAGAAATGAAATTATAAATAGATTAACTTTTCAACAAAAGTCCACATCGGTTTTGGAAATGATGAATTCTGTAACCAAGCTGATGATGCACCAATGCAGTAGAAGCTTAGGAAATGGCACTTTCCATCAATTACTATTGATTTTATCCGATGGACAAATATTAGATAATCCAGAAAAGGTGTTGCCTACAATCAGGACGGCCACAACTTATGGAATATTTGTAGTTTTTGTTGTGATCGAACACCCAGAAAACAAGGTTTGTTTCAATTTATTATCAAAGTATCAACTTTTATTTGATTATATGTTTATTTCTAAACATGTTTAAATTCCTTATTTGCATACAGTACTCGATTCTGGACAGAAGAGAGTTCGTTTTTGACAACCAAAGTAACTCATACGTCATGAGAACACATGAATTTCCGTTTCCTTACTACGTCATCATCCGAGACGTTACTCAGCTCCCTCGCACCTTGTCTGATGCTTTGAGACAGTGGTTCGAGTTGGTGACGTGTGATTGATACATATGTTCATATTAGCACAATAAAATAATTTTTAAAAAATTTTATTCGTTCAATTTTGATCATCGAATTTGACAGCTTTGCTGTATGAAAATCTGTATCAAAGTCAATGTATTAAAATAAAAGTGATAAAATCTTATGATAAAGATAACTTAAGAATAATAATAATTATCGATTATTTCAAGGAAAAAGTATTCGGCTCTTTAATTTCTTCATAATAGTCGCCAGGGATTTCGTCATATTCTTTGTAAAACCTAGAGTACTTTGGATCTTTGTCGTTTAGTCCCTCGGTGCTTTTTGTTAGAAGATTGACTAGGTTGCTTTTTTCTTCTTCGGTCATTTTTTTCAAAGTTGTTTGAATTATATGATCTGAGTACATAGGCTCAACGGTTTTTGGTCGCTCACTGTAGGGATCTCTGTAGTTGTAAGGATTGGAACTTTTTAAAGAATTTGTAGATTTCACAAAACGGCGTGAGTTGTTGGTCATTTCAACTATAGGACCTTTTTGTCTTTTTCTATTTCTTACACAAATATAAATTACCATACTCAAGCTCAAAAGTATCAGTAGGGCTCCAACGGTTGAAGCAATTATAATTGGTATAATATTTCGAAGAGTTGTCACACTTTTTTCTAACCTGAATGAAGGAATTTCACCTTTGAAAAAGATTTCTATAATAATCGTGTATTCTGTTGAGGATTTGAGATCAGAGATTTGATGTTGCTTTTGATTATTAGAAAATGTTACATTCCTTATTTTGTTTTCTCTGTTAGGTGATTCAGTGACTTGTAAATTAATTTCTTTATAGTTCTCAACTTTTGGTTCTACGTTGATTAAAAAGCTGTTATGAGTCACATCTGTAACGCTAACTGTGATGAACGCATTAGTTGTGGTGTGGTGGGGTGGACGAGTTGTCATGATGCTTTCACAAGGTTTTGATACATTTTGACAAGGTGAAAAATGAGATTGTTTTAAATCTTTGAATAGTAGATCTTGGGCATAGCATTTCCATCGTAGAGTCGAAATCAATGCTAGTTTTTTTCTATCTCTCCGTAATATATTTAGTTTATCAAAGAGCCATTTCATGTCGCATTCACATTCGAGAGGATTGTTATCTAACTTTAAATCAAGTATATCCAAGTTTTTTAAAGTTCCAATAGAACATTTGTCAATTTTTGTTAAACTATTGCTCGATAGAGATAATTTTTGAAGTGTATTTTCCAGCCCATAGAATGTCAGTTGAGTGAGTGTACTTATTTTATTCTGATCGAGATAAAGATTTTCTAAATGTGAGAGCTTTTGGAATGTGAGATCAGGTATGTTTGACAATTGACAATTGGATAACTTGAGGTAATTGAGGGAGGTCAATTCAGATATTGTTTCCCACTCAAATCCTGTCAGATTTGAAGAGCTAATAAGCAATTTTTTCAAATTTTTTTGATTTTTAAACGTGTTTCCATTGAAATTGAGAGTTTCAGTGTTTTCCAAAGTGAGTGTTTGTAAAAAAGGAAGCCTATGGAAGCTGTCTGGATGTAGATGAGATAAAGGGTTTTTTGCCAGATTAAGTTCCCGTAAAGATTCCGATATTAGATTTTTTGATTTTGTGTCAATTGTATCAATCCTGTTATTCTCTAAATTGAGAATTTTCAAGTTTGGGAAGTTTTTATTAGAAAAGATACTTATGTCTGTGATACCATTGAAGCTTGCGTCTATTTTATTGAGATTTTTCAAAGTGATGATGCTCGCAACAGTTCTATCTTTCCATTTGCTTAATGAAAAATCAATTGTTTCCAAAAAATCCAAGTTTTGAAAAATATTGTTTTCGATTTGACCCTTTGAATGATCAATCTTCAAAATCTTTAAACTGTTTGATGGTTCAAACACTAATGGTAACTGATTATGATCGTTGGAACTGAAAATCAACGTTTCAAGGTGTGAGAAGTCTTCGATAGCTGGCATTTGTTGTATGGCGTTGTTAGACAAGTCTAAGAATTGTAGAGACCCTTTGAAACTATCAAAAGCTACAGAATCAATCTGAATAATAAATCCATGTGTAAGTTCCAAAGTTTTTAAAGATTTTAAGTTTGAGAATAAATTTCCTTGTATATGATTCGTAGAAAATTTTGATACAATTAGTTTTTCAAGTTTTGATAATTTCGAAAAGGGTATAGACTCCAAAGAGAATTTTTCATTTTTTAGTTTTGACATTAAAAGTTCAGTTAATGACTCTTGGATAGTGGAAAAAGCATTTTCATCTATATACTTGATGGGGTTTCTCGATAAATCAATCGTTTTAATACCGTCATGAGATTTGAATGAATCGGCTGGAATACTTTCTATATTATTGTCAGTAAGTATAATTTTTTTTACGTTGGTATCTGGATTTTTAAGCATCAAGTCTGGGAAAGTGTTTAGTTCCTTGTGGTCACATCTTATCGTTATTTTACCATCAACATCAACTTCACAAACACATTTATCGCTTTTAACACATCCTGTTGTCAATTGAAGTTGCACAATAATGAAGAGAAAAAAAAAAGATATCATTTGGTATACTTGATGCAATTGTAAAACCAGTCAACTCCGAGAATAAAATGTCAACTTTAGATGTTGATAAGTTTACAAACAAAACTAATTTTTAAACTCGTCAAGATTTACTTCTAAATCAGTTTTAACAGTTCTCATGATACGACCTGTTTTGACTGTTATGATTGTATCAAAATATTTTCAATTCTAATGATTGTTTTCAAATATTTTTGATTCAACGAAAACAACTTGAATTTTTAAATGAAAAATATCAAACATAGTTTCACCTGTACGTGTTTTCATTCAAGCTATCAAACAACTTAATATATGACAACTTGAATAGCCAATAAGCAATTTATCATACAGCGAAGTGCAATACAAATCTATAGTCAATAATACATTAATGGCTTAGTGTACAAGTTTAACTCCATTATTTTCTATGTTTTGAATTAATTCTGTAATTTTTTCGATCTTTTCACAATAAAGATTAAAGACAGATTGAATCGATCGTGACTACGGAAAAAATATACCAATATTTTATGATTAATTTACTTAAGATTTACGAAAATTAATAATTTTACAGAAATATTCTAGAATCTGAAGCATAAGAGGTTTTTGAGCATTCCTACAAGATTTTCTATATTTTCTCTAGACATTAAATTTTCTCTAAACGTTAGCTTTTAGATATTAATAACTAACAAATAGTATGACCAATTGATCATGTTAATTATTATAGAAACTTATATATATAATTGGTAATGAACAAATCGTTTGATGGGTTGTAATGATAGTAATTACAAAGCAGTTCCTTTATCATGAATAATTACTGGTAGACTTCATGAATTGGTATTCAAAACTTATAACTTAGAACTCATATGCTGGTTCGAATTTAAAAAGTCCTCATAGAACTTTTAAATAGAAATATACAAACAAATAATTTTTATTTGAGTTTTACTTTTATTCGTTTAACTTTAAAATTACAATAGGCTTTTTGTTAAATAAACTGAATGAATCACTACGAGATATGTTTGTACCGATGAAGTATGATTGCTATGCTTCCTATATAATTTCAACGGCAAATAGATTTTTGAAACAAGTTAATTGTGAATAAGGTTTCGGGACAACAATTTTGTGTACTATTTTTGTATATCTACCCAAATATTCGTAAATCTTTGTCATTGGTTTTTTGCTCTGTTGGAAATACATCCAGCTTTAGGCTAACCGATGAAGGAAATTGAATGGTATAGTAAAAAAGATCAATAATAAAAGCAAAGCTGTTGTTTTTTATGAATCGAAAGTGATACTTTAAAGCTTTATTCTTTTACATTTAATGAGATAAAACAAAATTTATAAAACTCTATTGGATTGATAATCATGGAAGTTATCATGATTTACAAATTGTTAACAAAACTTATATTTTCAATTGATATTTTTAAAAATCCCAATTCGCCATGTGAGTTATGAAGCGATTTGAAGTTTCTTTTTTAGGTTGACGGCTTCATCTTTGTTACTGCTTCGCTTGTCGCGTCAATTTATTTTGTAATATGTGCACAGTTTTGATTATTTTCATTCTTATCATTTTTTTGAGGTTTGTGTTCATGTTTCTAGATCTAAAAAAGTTAGAAATGTGAAACTATATATTCCAAGGCTTTTGGGGCTTTTGCAAAGCATTGTGATAAGAGTGCTTATTGGTTTTCAATTACTTTAAGAAGTACTTAATAAACCGCTTTTTTAAAGAATTTTCATTTTATCACATGAAGTGGCAAAACAGTTCAGCTTTTTCCACCCATTTTTTGGTTTATAGGTCTGATTTTCAACATGGTCTACTTTTTTTGGTTTGTAATTACATGAATGAAGTTTGAGTATTCTCCAAAGTGGGTTGTAGACACAGGTTAGGATATTGACGGGTGAAGGATTATTATTATTATTATTGTATTTTGGTTTGACAGTTTTCGCTATGTTAATTGACATTTTCAATATGACAATTTAAATAAAAATTTATCTTATAAAAATTTTCGAGATTATGTTATTACTGTCATTGAAATTATAATAGGCATTATTTCTAAAAATTCAATTGATAGATTTTAAAGAAATATGAATTCTTGGTTAATTTATTTGAATAAATAATTATTTATGTTTTTTATTATATTAGTATTTATAAGAATATTGATTCTATTTAGAATGGAATTATATATTTTTATTGAGTCCTCAACATATTATAGAATAAAAGTGGAAAATAATTTAATGATTTGAATGAGCCATCACCTACAAATTTCACAAATGTTTATATTGCTTTTACGAAGATGGATTGGGTTGAAAATAATATAGACGATGCAGTTAAAAAGTCGAAAATTTTAAATTCTTTATTTATTGTTTTGGTCGAAGGTATAGATATTTTTTCTAAAACCTATATTTCATGTAAATAATTTGTTCTAGAATTTAATTCTGGTTTAGAGTACAGTAGTAATGAATTAAAAAGGCGATACTTGCTTTTTTCATGTTTCACATCATGTTATGGACTTTTTAGAATAAAATCGTTGCAAATTAATTGTTTATATTATACCAAAATATCATCTTTTTTTAGAAAGCTAAATGAGTAATCAAAACCCTCAAGCTATTAAACATATCTACAAAAATATAATTAAAATCTAATTTTCAATATAAACATTATTTTAATAATTTGCAGATGATAATGTATCAGAACAAGAAGCATGGACCAATGATGAGTTGAAGAACATAGCTGTGAAGAATAAATGTGTTTTAGTAAGAATCAAGGCAAACAGGTGGTTTTGGAGGCATAATGATTCAAGTTCAAAAAGGATCTAGTTTGTTAATGCCATATGAAACTTTTAAATTAAGTTATAATTAATAATTAAATTCGATTTAAAGTATTTTCAATACTCTGGTGATAGGTTATTTGATTTTTTTTTGTTTGACACATAAAATAATAGTTTGAGTTTTATTTTATATTTAATCCAACATCATTACAGTGCCACAGAAGCTCAGTTTAAGCAAATTTGTATCCTTTATACTAATTTATTTTTTTTTAATTATTCCGTAAGTATTTAAATATTTGTAAAAGCCTTTTTGAAAAAACATAAAACACAGAGGAAAAACTAAGTTTGGTGTAGTTCAACCCTACATATAGATTGGTAGGTTATTGGTATTATGCTTTTTGAGATATTTTAATTGATTAATGTTTCAAGTATAACATAAACTACTAATGTCACGAAGAAACAAATAAAGCTAGTTCAAAAAAGTAAAAACCAATTGCTTTCATGTTATTTTCAATAACTTCTGTGTGGTGTTTAGTTCCAGTTTCTACCTATCCCATTGTATACTTCATTGGAGACAAGGGCAAAGTATTGTTGACTGTTAAAGGAGTTGTAACCCCTCAAGAATTGATAGGCAGTTTTAATAAAGCCTTAGAGGTTTGTTAGAATCATTAAATATTCATTGTCATCATCATTTTAAATTTTTTTCCATGCTGGCATCGGTTGATCATTAAACATTAAGACTTTCTCACTGATTCATGGCAGTTTTTTTTACATATGATTTCTGTATAAAAAAATAAAAGGATGATAGGTATTTTATACCTAGGCATAAGCTCTCTTTATTAATGAATTAAGCTAATATCATGAATAAGTAGAACAAAAATGACTAGCTTAATATAGGTGTTTAATTGATTTTAATGTTATGTCATATTCAAATAATAAAATAACTATTCAATAAGTAAGTAAATGAGTATTTAAATATTAGATAAATTTCATGAAATCGTTTTTTTCATTTCTCTTAGTTACATTTTTCTCATCATTATTATTATTATCACTGTTGATTTTTTTACTATCACTATGAATTGTGAACAGTTACACAAGAGTGCAGAAGTAGCACCATCAAACCAACCATCAACTTCCCACAATGAAGATGTTGCAATGCAAGGCGATACTCACCAAAAGTTGTATCTTTTTTAGTTCAGGCTACTAGTAATGTACTTAACCAAGGGATTAATTGACTAACTAGTTAAAATAAGCATTCACATTTTAACAAAAATTCTTAATGAGAAATATTTCGATTGATTTAAATAAAGTTCATACTCACAGAAATGAGTCCCAGAGTGAAACAGCTCAGAAAGAAAAAATAAAGCATGATATTGAAGAAGCTAGGTTTGAAATTACTACTTTTAGTATTTCATATTTCAAAACAACTTAATCAACAGGAAATTAAAAAATAAAGAATATCAAGAAAGGTTCAAAAAACAAAAGGAACAAGAGCAAGAGTTGAAGAATAGAATTATTGAAGAAGAAAATTTGGAAAGACAGAAGGCTGAAAATGCCAGGTTGGAAAATATTTAAATAAAATGTTCCATGCATATTTCCAAACAATAACTACATGTTGAAATTTCTTCAACTAGGATGGTATACTTATGTGTTTATATATAATTGTATTTAATAAAAATGCTGAATTTATAATCTTTTTTTAAGTATGAAGAAAACAAAGGTTTTCAATACTTTTAAGTATCATTGCATTCAATAAACAGAATGCCTAATTTTGTTTTGGTGTTCATTCTTGATATATCTATCTTAATATAAATGAAGTAAAATGCTTTGAATAACACAGTTTAAAAAATTTAAAGACTTAATTTTATTTAAAAGTTAGTATAAAGCTTGTCATGATTTTAATTTACTTCATCAAGTACTCAGTAATATTGTTATAATTTCAATCTGAATGAATTTTCATAGACAAATAAACAAAAAAATATTGAATGATTTCATTTGTAATGCACCAAGAAAGAAGATTGCCATGATTCAGTTTAAACTGCCCGACGGCTCATCAGTGGTGCAGTCTTTCAAGGCGGAAGACAAGCTCCAGGACGCTAAAAGTTTCATCATTAACGTAGTTTATTTGTATTTTTAAAAAAATTTTTAGTCTAATTTCAAGTTGACGTCATTAAAATTTAAACTAGTTCTTTCATTATTATTTTTAAATAATTTTTATTTTTTTTGATTTAATGTAAGTTAATAACGAGATATATATTTATTTTCCAGCACCTGCGTGGACGCATAAGAAACATAAAGCTTTCTCAATTGCGACCAAAAGTAGTAGTAGATGATTTCGAAAAGACCTTTGCTGATTACAATTTTGCCCCTTCTGCTGTTCTTGTTGTGTTGTTTCAGGTGCTTTTCAAAATTTTTTTTAAACTTAACCTGTGATCTTCAATTCTGTTTCAAAGAACTTTTCAATTATTTCAAAAAACAATATTTTTTTGTCTTATTTGTCGAAAATGAGGATATTCATAATAATAAAAAATTCAATATTATTTATCTATTTTATTGGTTTTTAATGATTTTTATGAAACATATGGTGCTTTATAAAGTTTGTATAACTAATGCTAAAAAGGAATATCGCACAAAATATGTGGAAACTTTTGAACGAAGATATCAAAACAAAATTTTCAGAAAAAATGGAGGTTTTGTATGAGAAATGTGATGAACAAAATGCATGGTTAAAATATAAGTCTTCCGTTCTTAAAGCTGCTGAAGGGTGTGTGGTACGATTAAAGGTAGGCCTCAGCACGGTGAAACTTGGTGGTGGAACCAGCATACGCAAAAAGCCATTTCAGAGAAGAGGAAAAGTTTTTAGAGGTGGAAGCAACTTCCATCGGCTGAAAATAAATCTTGCTATCTCTCTGACAAAAAAAAAGCCAAGAGAGCTGTTGCTGAGGCAATGAAGAATGAGGCGGTGAAAGAGATGGAGGAGGTACGGAATGACAGAAATGTTGTATTCCGTAGAATGAGAATGATGAAGAAAGAAGCAAACGACTTAGCAGGTAATAACTGTATGAAAGACGAAAATGGGAAGATTGTATTTGCCGAGGATGGTCGGAAGAGAGTGTGGAAGAAGAACATGGAGGCCATCATGAATGAGGAAAATCCATTTGCTATGAACGAAGTGGAAAGAACGCTAGAAATCATGAAGAATGGCAAGGCCAGTGGTCTAACTGTAATTGTCAAGGAGCACCTAGCTGCTTCTCCACATGGTAAGCAAGTTATTTTACAAATAGCAAATGAAATCCTCAGTTAAATGGATATGCCTCATGACTGGAGGATGAGTACAGTTGTTCCCATTTATAAGAAGAAAGGTAGCGTTATGGACTGTGCGAGCTAACGAGGTGGTGGTGGTGGGGTTTATTGTCTTGGCTAAGATTGATCCATGTGGTGTGTGTGTGTGTGTGTGTAGTAAGAGGGCTAAGGTAAATTGTGTGAGGTGCAAGACATGTAAGAAGTGGATTAATGCGCGGTGTGCTAGGGTAAAGAGAGTTTCTTGTAGGATGAATGGAAATTTTTAATGTAGGGATTGTATGAATGGTTCAAATGAGGAATGTAAGAATGCTTCAAATGGTTGTTTAAGTGAGTTGGAGAGGGTAAATAGTTATTGTTATTTAGGAGACAATGTGAATGGTGGAGGAGGAAGTGAGCTAATTGTTTCACGAAGGATCGGGCTGGGCTGGAAGGCATTCAACAGTGTGTCTTCTATTCTATGTGGTAAGACACATGGAATATTAAAGGACAAGTTTATAGGACATGTGTGAGGCCTGTCATGACATATTGCTCGGAAACCTGGTAGTAAGATCCTTTGAAGAGAGTATTTTGAGAATATCAGAAAAACAGATGCTTAGAATGATGTGTGGTGTGCAGCTAGCTGATGGTATGAGTACAAATAGTTGATGGTTAGATTGGGGTTGGATAGTACGATCGTTGAAGAGGTGAGGCAAGGGAGTTTGAGATGGCTGAGGCATGTAGTAAAGAAAGAGGATGATAATTGTGTCAAGGAGGCGTGGAGTTTTGAGGTTGAAGTAGTACAGGAGGAGGAAGGCCAAGGTTAACCTGGAAAGGGATGATGGAAAACCTTTGTCGTGGGCTTGGATTAGTTCTTGAAGATGGCTACGACAGGGTGAAATTGAGGGAGAGGGTTAGGTCATGGAAAGAAGTCAGTAACCCCTTGGAAAAGGGAAAAATGCTGACTATAATAAAATGATAATGATGATTGTTGTTGTTGAGCGATGAGTGAAAGCGAGTTAGTGAGTTAGTGTAGTAGGGGTTGGGGTTGTGAAATGTTTGAGAGGTCTGACATCGATTTCCACTTATCATATATCATCAGAGTCAGTTTAGGGTTTAATGCCATTGTGTCGGGAGAAGGGGGTTCAGCAGGTGGCCGATGTATACGGGGACATTTGTAGATGGCATGCTCAGCGGTCTCATCGCCTAGGCCACATTTCCGACAGGTGGTATCAACTGCTCTGTTGATTATTGCCAACCAATATTTGAGTTCCAGATGGTGACCAGATCGAAGGCGGCCTAAAGTCACCTAATCTTTTCTTCCCAGTTGGCTTTCTTCTTTTCTGTTGACCTTCGATCCTCTATCACCATAGATCCGCTGAGTGAGTTCATGCGACGTCGGCCCGCATCTCGTTGCTCTGCGTATCATCGCTTTGGCTGTGGTGTAGTGAGGGTCAACGTCCGTTCGGTCAGCGTCCGGTTTTTTGACCTTTAGCGAACTCACACTTCGGTACAGTTTGACGAATGCATTCGCCCTCTGCTTTGGGCTGACAATTTTTCGGAGATGATACGAGCAGTGTCAGAGATTTTGTTTGTGGTGAGCTTGCGGAGGATCGACCACATCTCTTTAGTTCCCTTTCCTTCATCACCTTCCGCTCCCAAATTTCCGCCTTTCGTTCCCGAACCAGACGTTTCAGATGAGCATCTTGATCTTTGTACTGCTCGGACTGGATACTGGACGTTGCTCTTGCGGTGTCTCTCTCTATTTCAGCCTGAGAGATTTCTGTTCTCCAACTCTCTCCAGCCATATCTGCGGCTTTGAGACCGATGTGAGATTTTGCGGTGGTAAAGATGACGGTGCAAAATGATTCATATGCAGAGGTGATGGATGCATTCTCGTCAGATGAGTTTTGGGATAATCGCTTTTCAAGGTCTGCTGTGTATGCCGAGATGTTGCCCTTCTTCCAGTTCCACACCAGTCGTTTTGGTCCCTTCCGTTGTTGTGACGGGAGGTGGAGAGTCGTCAAGATTGGTCTGTGGTCGGATGAAAGAGAATCCAGCGGTGTCCAGTCACAGTGGTGGTGAATGCCATTGTGGACAATGGTGACATCTGGAGAAGAGAAGCCGCCGGAAGCTGGATCTTGGCTTGTGGCGAGTTCAGCATCATTGAAGAAGCCTCCCTCGGCATCCATGATCGTCAGTGTGCACGCTTATTCTATTTTATTGTGGGCATTCAAATCAGCGCAGATTATCTCATTCTTCTGTATTTCTGGTCGAAAAACTGACATTGAAAAACCAATCCGTTGCAGGAAATGGGAGTTCTCCGGAGGGAGGTACGAATTGGAGATGGTTACTGTCTGCTGGTTGGAAATTGGGATCTGTATCGACAGTCTTTCAAGAGCTCCTTCTTCATTGTTGAGTGGTCGGCACACTTTTTAGGGTAGTGATTTCTTGACATACCTTAGAAGACCTCCTCTCCGAGCTTCCCCTTGTACTGGTCGGTTTCTACGAACTGGGTGATAATTGGTGAGAGTTGGGGTCTTATCGCGCGGGAGAAGGCCAGTTTCTTGTATTGCGATTACATCTACCTTAAGTCTCGGCTAAGTCTTCAAGAAGTTGGCTTTGCCTGTAAATACCGTTTGCATTCCACTGTAGTATACTGATCTGTGGCTTGAAGATCCCGGCCGAGGTCTTTTCGAGCTTTGGTTTGGTGTCGTCGTCACTGTCTTTCTGATCTCCTTGTGGTTGGCACCTGGGGCAACGCCATGTAGGTGTTTGGAGGTACACATTTGCTTGACTTCTCATCGTAGTCATGCATTGGATGTGGAAAGGACTCTTACACTGACTGCATTTGAGTCGGTGAGCACCAACTACAGGAACCACCTTCACGCGGTGTCGGACCCAACGGAGAATTCCTATTCACGACGAGTTAAAGCGAGAACATGAAAAACTATCATCCCTACCAGCACCATCACCACAACCCCATACACCATCACCAATACAACCCCATACACACCACTACCACCATCAAAAAAGAGAAAGTCGGTTTTTTCCCAAGGTCTGGGTCCATGGCCCTTGTCCCCAGACCGTCACCTTATAGGGCCCTCAAATCCAAACTTATCCGTGGTGGAGACATTGAACTCAACCCTGGTCCCAAGCAGCCTTGCGGAGAATGTGGGAAAACATGCACAGCAAAGGCGTTACGGTGTACCATGTGCAGACTCTTTTATCACCACAAATGCAGCGGCTTATCGAGGACGCAAGTGGTCATATTCCGAGAGGCCGACAACTACCAATGTCGGAGATGCCGCCCACAGAATCCATCCCACCCATGCACCAAATGCGGAAGGAGTTTCCGAATAGAACATAACGGGCTTAAGTGTCACTCCTGTAATCTTCCAACTCATCTTAGATGCACCAGACTGACACGGAATGGGCGTGAAAGAGCAAAGACGGGAGCGTTATCTTGGATTTGCGGCCTTCGCTTGACGTAGAGTAATGACCAGGAACCGGAAGATGACCAAAATGACGACGTTGACAACAATGATAGAGTACCACAAGAGTGCGCTAAGTGTAAGCATCCGATCAGGCACAAGGCCCCCAAGGCTACCTGCAACGACTGTGGCGCCCACTACCATCTTGTATGCACAGGCTTTCTGAGAACCCAGAGAGAAGAGATCGGAGATGGACGCCGAGAGTGAAGCTGCTGTTCTGGTCGAGAGGTGACAGAAGTAGACCATGTGCTTTCACTCCCAGCTACAAACCCTCCAGCGACTTTCGTGGAAACAAATACCTCCGCAGCTGAACCTGATGATAATGATGATGATGAATGTCGGCCCGTATAGTTTAGCTGGTAGAGCATTATACTAATTATCTAGTTACTGGGTTCGATTCCATGTGGGCCGAAAATGAGCACCTGTTCTACAGTTTGTTTTTACTACATTAAATTTGTAGCAATCGCTTTGATTTATGAGGTAAAGCGTTTTACAAATACCACATTAAATTACTTTACTAGTGTCGACTATCATATTCCCACAGGAGGATTCAGTGAGTGCACCAAGCAACAACCTCATAGTCTCTTTATGGGCCAAGTTTATTCTGATTCTGCAGTTCTTTCTTTCATGGATTATCCCATCTTCTCCCAACCAGGCTTCTTCTTCCTCCACAGCTCCTGCCAACCAAGCAAATGACAACCCCTCCCAAAGCAAGCCTTCTCAACCTAATGCCCCAAAGTTATTCTAATTCTTTTATTTTCGGTTATAATTTTTTTAGGTATTCTTTCAATTTTTTTTGAGTGGAACTAGAAATAAAATATTTATGGTATAAAAAAATACTTTTAATTAAAAATTTGTTTTAGACTAATTCATTATTTTCATCTCACCAAACTTGTTTTTCATACTCATTATAATGTAAATATTTGTTTCAAACTTCCCCACTTGTGCCTCAGTCAAGGGTTAAGACAAAGAAGAGAAGGCAATGTGCGTCGATTGATGGCTGTTGATGATAATGATGATTCTGCCACTTGGAATGGCAATTCTACCCAGCAAATGTGATTACTTGTGTGAAATTTTCGTTTTTTATTTTTCAATTTTAATTCAGTCTTGAAAAATTTGCTAGTGTTATTAAATATTTTCTTGTTTTGACACTTAATATAATTTTTTATAAGACACATACGGGTTTATTTAACAACGAAGCTTTCGTAAGTAAAACTTATATTATATCGAAATTAAGTATTTACAAGTTGTGATTACAAAAAGCTACGTTGTTAAATGAATCTTTATGTTTGAGTTATACATTAATATTGGCTAATTGATATCTATCATATAAACCTAATTTTTATTTTCAAGTGAACATGAATTTTATGGATGAATATTTTTTTGAGTTTAACTTGTTTAAATTAAAAAATTAAAGATGGGAAAATGTTTGCTAATTTAGAAATAAGCTTTTACAAATGAATTTGAGTTTCGTTTTTTTACGTCAGATATCATAAATAGAGTTGCAGTATAAATGAAATCGTTGGAAAGCCAAATAATCATTTAAACAACACTCTTAATAAAAACTTATTCAATTTTTACTGTAGTCTTCTACTCCCAATAACTATATATGACTCTAAAACTTGAAGTATACATAAAAAACAAACGGATAAACTCTTCTCGAGTGAAAATTTTAGTTTCTATTATAGATGTCTTATGTAAGGATAATCTTCTTAACACATTTACTTCTACGTGTGGGCGCAAAAAAAAAGCAACTGTCCAACGTCTAAATGATTGTGAGATAAATAAAAAGCTTTCTTGTTTCGTAGAATAAAGAGAAAATGTGAAAAGTATATAGAGACCCTTTTTTATATAATTTGGAGAGCTTAAAAAATTTTAAATAGGAAAAAAAACACTGCTTTTAACTGTTGACCTAACATGGAATCTAGTCTGCAACGTTAGTTAATTAGTCCAATGCTCTTCCAGTCGAGCTATACATAAACAAACGGAGTAACTTAAGGAAGCTAAAAAGGCACAGTTTTTTTACGATTTTCATAAATGATATACGTTGGAAACTGAAAGTGCATGTACAATTTCGCAGTTGGGATCATAGTTTACATTTCCCTACAACGTCATTGAGAGCTACATGAGGATATCGGAACTGACAAAATGGCCAAAAACTTTTACTTTAATACATAAAAATGTATAATGCAATTTAACTACTCAAATACAAATATAAAGCATGGATAAAGTTAGAAGTAATGAAGAAAAAAAAGCTTTAAGAGTAAATTGTGACAAAAATGTAGCCTCCAATACACATTTTAAAAATGAAAATAATAAAGCAAACAGACTATATAGTATTGTGAAAGAATACTTCACTTTTGGGAATAAAACGAAGTTTATACGATTATACAAAAACTTAGATATTTAAGAGCATGGCAACACGATGTGAAAGACTAATAAAATAAAGCTATCACAAGCCCTTAAGAACGTAAAAATAACAAAGAATGAAGTTGAAAAATGTGGTCATTCGTAAGAGAAAGATTCAAATACTCAAAGCTTTCATCACTTAAATATGAGTTAGAGGGGGTATCATTCAAGAATACAAACTCTTTAAAAGGGTAGATAACTTTTAAAAAGCTTTATTGTATGATGTTCGTCCTTCGCAGGCGAAGACGACCACAACTTCTATCTTCTTCTATTCCTGGGTTTTGTTGGTGCGAAGATGGCTGATCAGGCCTATTCTCGCATTGAAAAGCCTTGTACACTTTGGGCAGGGATATGCTAAAGTAGAAACAAACTGAGAAGCAGTACTCGCTTTTATTTTGCGACGCTGGCGTTTCTGCACACACGCTTCGCCTCAAAGCTCGACACACCTGTAGAGACAGCGCTGCGCCAAGTAGGCCGGTCTTGGGCCATTTCTTTCCAGGTGTCAGAATTAATGCCACAGGATTTCAGAGAAGCTTTCAGTGTGTCCTTGTATCGCTTCCTTTGACCTCCAAGAGAACGCTTGCCTTCACTCAGCTCACCGTAAGGCAATCGCTTTGGCAGGCGCTCGTCTGTATATTGTATACCACAAGAAGATACAATTTTCTAGAACAAGTATAGGATAATACAACATTCAGTAAACAAGTATCATATTTTGAAATAGTCCTACAACAAGTATGAAACATTCGCCCAATGACAACATCTTCGAAAAGCTGAAGACGATGGCCATGAAATGTTGAAATTGAATTAACGTTTTGGCTGAATATGAGCAGCAACGATAATCGGACAAAAACGACTAACAATTGTTAAAAAAGTTTCTAATCCTGATTTTGAAGAAATGAGACTGACTCTGATATAACACTAATAACTTAAAAAACAAAGATTGGAATTTATGTCAAAAAAAAACCCCATAAAGCAATGATTTAATTAAATGGAGATGAACTGATGATAAAAAGTAAGATTGAAATCATTGGGCTCTGTGATTTCTTAGTATAATAATATGATTAAAACCATTTCTAAAATAATTTTTTGCTCAAAAATTCTCAATCCTTTAAAATATACTACACGCGTCTTTATATAATTGGCCGGCGATACCTTTTCGAAAGTTGTTGGGTTTTTTAGTTTTGTATATTCGAACATATTTTTTAAAATAAAAATTGGTTATATTATGAAACTTTATTTAGTAATTACTATTTCACTAAGTTTTATAGTATTTAATATTGATGTTTCTGGTGTTACTGTAGAGGAATACAATTGTGGAGGTTTAAAAACTTATAAACTCAAAAATGTTTAATATTCTTAAATTATAATCATTTTTCAGCGTGTTTGGCTTTGGTGGATGAAATTATTCATGAAATAAAGCAAGTAGACCCAAAAAAGTTACTTGATGTTGGTAGTTTTAGGATAGATCCAAATGGAAATCAAAAATTAAAACAGGTATTTTATTATTGTATTTTTCAATTCATTTTGTAATAAAATTTTGCATATTTTTTTAAAGATTCCTTATGCAAAAAGTGAAACCCATCTTTATGAAGTTTTGGAAAATGTCTGTTCACGTTTGAACAACTATGGATCTGCAATTGAAAAAGAAAGAAGTTATTTTTTAAGAAGAGTTGACTATAAAAACTTTGTCTTTAGTGGCTACTTAGAAGTAAATAACCCAGAAAAACTTGTGAATTATGTGAGTAAAACAATAGTTTTTATAGTTTTGATGGCATCTATGTTTTATGCATTTATATTGTAATTTACTTTTTTCATAGATATTGACACAAAATTATTTTTAGTGTCATACATTGTTGGAAGACTCTGAGGAAGATGTAATAGAAACTTTCAAATCTGATGGTGATGATTATCATGAAAAGCTTTGTCTTGATACTTTAGGTATGTTTTGATGTTGAACTAATGTATAGGATATCTGTTAAATTCACTGTGGGCAAAACTCAAAAATCCATATTAAGTCATAATGTAGTGTAAGCCATTTAGTAGGAAGGAAGCAGTGACATTTATAGAACTACTCCATGAACATAACTTTCATTTTGCTGACTCATTTTTAGATATTAAAAAAGACTAAATTTATGTATTAGCATATGGCCTCAAAGTGAACAGGAACAAGACAAAAGTCCTGGAATTCACATATGGAAATAAGAAGCTCATGTGTCAGTTGGCCCAAAAAAAAATTCCTTATTTTTCCTTTTTTATCTCAGGCACCTTAGTCACTGGGTGGGCGCTTTTCTGGAACCCATCAAGATCTTCCAGTTTTCTCTGAGCTCAAAAACTCTCACAGGATCAGTCCACAAACTGTTGAAACCCAATGTGGTGTTTATTTTGGGGCAGGTGAAAAGAATGGGCATGAGGATGAGGGTTGGGATTGTGGGGAAATTTTGTTGAGGTATGAGAAGATGAAGGGTGTATCATGTGTAGTGATCAAGGGTGATTTCTGAGTCATGCATGGGTTGTTGAGAATTTTTTTTGGTGTGTATGATGTATGGTTTTGTGTGAATTTTTTTTATATTGGTTTTTATTTGAGCATGAGAAGTGTTCTGGGTGGTGGGTATGTCTTGAAAGAGGCAGGCCTAAGCTTGGTTTGGATTTATCCCCACAAGGGGATCAAATCTGCTTTATCATCTCTCACAACAACAAGAAGAGAACCTCAATCAGGCTAAAGAAAGTGAATCTGTAGGTTTCCTAGTCTTAACTTTTAATTAGATATATTACTTGAAAATTTTGAGCTCACCATCTTTGTAGCAAGCCAAATCATACCTTCAACACCAATCACAAATATGTCTTATTGCACTTAATGTTTATAAGAAAAGCCAGAGTTTTAAGTGAATTAACGGATACTTAAAAGAATCTAAACATGTGCATGACATCAAAGATTCGACAGTTGGAGTTGTTGAATTTGGAATCAAACAAGACTAGTTTAGTTTAAAGTATATAGAAGAATATTATCACGCAATTTCTGTTCGCTGGTCTCTGTGAAAAAAAAATGACGAACGTCTTATTTCACTGTCATGGTTGCATGAAGACGGTAAAGGATGATGATGATATAGAATAATCATTTAAAATTTATTTTTCTATCGAAATATAAACGCTTTTCATTATGAACTTAAAAATTTTTTTTAATTTTAGAATGTTTGTTTTTATGGAACTTTAGATATAAACAAAAACACGGTTTTTCATAAATTTTTAAATTATACTTTCCAAAATTTTCAGATTTTTGTTCAGCACAAAACATTACTGATTTTGAAGACATGAAAAACAAGGCAGTTTATTTAGAATCCAGTCCACACACCAGTGCTGAGCATGGAAGTGAAGAAGAGTCATCAGAAGATGCTGATGAGAATGATAACGGAGAAGATGGAGATGATGATCAAATTAAAAATGGAAAAGAAGAGTTGTAGAATTATATTTAATAATATTTTTGTTACAAGTATTTGTTAAATTTCATGAATCGTCTTTATATTTATTGGTCATTTCATGTTTAAGTAACATTTTTTGGTAAAAATTATCTAAGACGCCAAAAAATGTTCAATAGGAATCTGTTCTGGTCAAAATGTTTAGAGACCTTGATAAATAAATAAACTTGTTCATAGACTTATGATATTTTTATTTCTACCGAATTGAAATTTTAAATAATTTCATCAGACAAGTTCTATGAAGTTTTCAGGACAGATTCAAGATATTGTATATAATTTATTGCTTCCCGCAAAATTTGAAACTGACGCACATACCTGGAAGACCTGATATGATATAAATGATGAAATAATAATATAATTTAAATTAATTTATCATGTTTTATAAGACCCGAAATGGAACAATACATAATATAATTGCAAGTAAAACAAATGGATCATATGTAAAAAAAAAAATCTTAAAAATCATTTAAAAAAATTATTCAAAACAGTGATTCTGAATGTAATTTTTGCATTAAATTTTTATATTTAATATTTTCGAAGCAAAGTTTTAGGATCAACTGAGTAAATTGAGAAGTAAATAGCTTATATGTCGTCTCAAATGTGTTAGGTTGAAGAAAATTTGTAATAATTCAAGAGTAGTTCATCAATTTTGTATCACCTTTTAAAGATTGGAAGGCGAGATTTCAACTTTTTGAAAGCTTCTTTTATAGTTTTATTCATCTTTCTGTCTTGATGTTTCTTTTTCTTGAAAGTAATATTCTAAAATTTAGTATTTATTTCATTTTATTCGATATAGCTTCATGAAACTGTGAAAAGGCTTCATTTTAGATCCTCTAGCCATTACTCTCACTTCCATCGCTTCATACAATCTTATCTTTGAATTAATTCTTATTTCTTCTTATTAACTACCTTAGAACAAATTTTTCTATCTTGGAGTCTTTCTTTGCTTACCAAATTCAATCTCACTAAGTTTAGTCTTACATGTAAATCTCTCTACTTCTCATCTTTCCGTTACTATTTTTTCTGACCCAACTACCCCTGTTTTATCATTCTTATTTTATGTTGAATTTTTGATTTTTGAAGCCTCAAATAAAGTTCATTGTTTTTTTTTCCTGTTATACTATCTTTGGAGGTTTGGGCAAATTTTTGTTTGTTTGATAACTCTACTCTTAAAATTCTCGTCCGTTCTCTCAAATCTTTTTTTTGTGGGCTAGTGCAACTCTCAATACTACAATCAACAAGACTTCTCTTTTTTTTCTTCAACAAAGCCTCTGAAAGTGATACTCGTTTTTTTTCTTAAACATTTTAGTTTTTTAACATTCCTTTTTCCCTATCACTTTCCACTGTTGGCCCTTCGAATATAGGTCTATCTACAAAATGTGTTCTTTAAATTATGAAACTATTTATTTTTACTTTCTTTCTTTTCTTCATTCCTTTATTAAACCTTCTAGTCGGCTTGGGCTTAGATCTTCTTTTTCTCAATTCTTCATCATCTCCTTTTTCTCATTCATATGCACAATTTTCTTTCTTTAAGCTGGTCTTTTTTTCTAGAACTCTTTTTTCATTTTTCTATATTTTTCATAAATCTTTTATAACTTTTCTTTTTTCTCGGTTCATGACAAAACGCTTTGCGGAAAAGTGCTTAATAATTGCTATATTAAATAGGGAATAATCACTCTAAAACTGTCAATTTTGAAGCAAAATATGAAACATTGCTCTCATAATAAGAAAAAGTGATATGCCCAAAAATCATCGGCATTCATGGGTAAAAGTAATAAAAACTTCTTACTTTGCATGTACGCACCACCTCCTCTTTTGCTACCCACAATAAATGCATAAGTTCTTTTTCATAAAATATAAAACTATTGTCGAATTTCGTTTTTTCATTTTTTGTTTGATGATTAGAACTTGGTTTATATGAGGGTTTCTGAAAAATATTATTTCTTGATTGTGTTTCAATACTTTCTTCTTCGTTACAGAACAAAAATCTATAATCTTTTTTGGAAAACTTTGGTATGGTCTTGATTGTAAAATAATTTTTTTCTTTTTTGAAATTTTCATTATTAAGCAAAACCGCGAAATCAGCCAAGTTCAAAAACATTTCCAAGACAAAACAAATACTCTTCGAATTACACCACAAGTTGATTTTCACATACGTTAAATGAGCTGAGTTATAGATACCGTACAATGTTTAATTACAAGCTCCACTCCTTATTAGAGTGTATCAATCTACGGTATATATATTCTCACTATTGATAAGATAAACTCGATGAAATAATCATGAAATTTTTATAATTGAAGTAGTTTCATTTAATTTTTTTAATCAGTTTTATTTATGTAATTTCATTAAAATTAATTGTTTACTGAAATTTTATAAAGTCACTTAATGATTTATAAAGTCTTCATATCCATTTTCCCCTGGTACTTTTTGCAAAATGTTTAAAATGTGTAAAGTTTAGATCTCAATTGAGCACATTTGAATTATAATTCCCAATTCAAGCTTTTCTAACTGTCTCATAAAAATTTGACTTAGGTCAATTTAATATTATTGGAGTATATTGACACAGTTTTGAATGCTTTTATTATTTAAATTTATTTTTTTTTCTAAGTTTACTGAAAATTGGCAATTAAAAATTTTTTAACGTATAAATAAATGGAAAAATAATTTTACAACATTGGATTTTTTGAAAAATTTGATAAAAAAATAAAGCTTAAATTAAATTTCATGAAAAACTGAGTTTTTTATTTATATTATTGATAAAAGCTCCAAAAACCATAAAAATTTTTTGAAGAACAATGTTTTTGTAATTTTAAGATAACAGAAAATACCTTTGAGACCACCATTAACTTTTCATGATTTTTCATTTCATTAGTTGAAATAATGCCGCATACAACAGAGGAGCTGAAAAGTAAACTATTAACAACTTTGCCAGCTGAAGAAGTTGTAAGAAATATTGATTGAATCATATTTTATTTTTTAAAAATGTTATCTATGTTTAAGTATCTGTTACCTTCACAGTAGATTTTTATCTTAGGATTAGTGGTTTCTTTGTACAGATAGGAAATAATTAATCTTTCAGTTTTTATGGACTTCATTTTTTTTCAATAGTTAATAGAAGATACTTCAGATGGCTGTGGTGCAAAATTTAGTGCCATAGTAGTTAGCCAGAGTTTTGAAGGCAAGCCTTTGATCCAAAGACAAAGGTTGTTATATCTTTGCTTCAATTCTATTAATTATCATTTGAAACTTCAATATTATTTATGTTATAAACTTTTTGAAGTTTTAACAAAGAAATGTTGAATTAATTCTCACAAAATTCAACCAAAAGAATGGTGAATTTAGTACTAGCTGAAGAAATGAAAGATATCCATGCGTTTTCTCAAAAGACATACACACCAGCTGAATGGATCAAGAAGAAAGCTTTTTAAATACTTTGTATATGTAATCATAACACATTAAGAAATAGATTTCATCAAATCAATTAGCAAAAATAGACTAATTTTTCAATTTCTTAAATAATTATTGCGTTGAGTATTTTTTTCCAATAGTTTTTGTCAAATGCATTTTGTCTAAAATTTGCTGTTTCTAGGTTTTTATCAAGTTGTTTATAATAAAACAATACTGACACATATTCAAAAAGTATTCAGTAGAATTACGTCATTCCTCAGCAGTTATTGCAACCATGTAATCACTCTACTTGTGACTCCTTAAACTGTCTGCGTATAAAATATCAATACTTTTTTAACTAAGTTTTAAGTAGGGTAGTTTATTATAAACCTGGCTTTTTTTAAAACTAAATTTGAAATTTATTCAAATAAAGTGCTTTATAGGGTCAATTCAATACAAAATTACATTATATACATTTCAATTTCAAAAGCATTATAGGTTTAAACCCAAAGTATTTATCAAACAGAAAACACGAAGATTTTCATAAAACGAACTTTTTTTACGAAAATCTAGGTTTTTTTTTCAATAAATACTTCGTGTTTGTTTCTTATACAATTGTGTCAGGCTATTTTACTTTATCATAGGTTCATATCTGCATTCGATAATATAAGGAATATTGAAGTGACTGAAATTATTCATAGATTAGCGATGCCTAAAGTCTGTCTTTCCACAAGTTTTCTGAACTCTCCTGTCTGTAACTTCATGAGATCTTCATAAGCTCCTACTTCAGCCACCTTTCCTCCTTGCAGCACAGCTATTTGATCAGCTCTGTAATATATTTTAATAGCTGTTACATTTATATAAAATGGTGAAATCCTAACCTCCTAATGGTGGACAAACGATGGGCAATCACTAAAACAGTCCTTCCCTCCATTACTCTCACTAGGGCTTCTTGTACTAGATGTTCACTTTCCGCATCTAGAGCGCTAGATGAATGAGTGGATTATTTATTAGGAATATTTTTTCATTATTATCTGGAAATAATAATTTATTGAATCAAATAAAATTTGAGTTGATGACTAAAGACAACTTAAATTATCAAAACCTTGTAGCTTCATCCAACAAAAGAATTCTAGGATTCTGTAATGTGTAATAACAAATTTAAAATAAGAAATTGGAAAAAAAAATTCAATTTTTACTTTTATAATAGCTCTTGCAATGGCTATACGTTGCTTTTGACCACCTGGTTGAAGTTATAATTTATAAAGAATATGCCGTAATAAGGTTCCAAAAAATTCACTTTTGAAAAATATTTGATTATAAACACAACTACTTGAAAATGTTATGTTGATAACCAAAAGCTTCATATCTTACTGTAAATTATTGATAATGTTACTTTGATGATGAAAAGCTTTGTATTCAATAAAATTACCTTTAATGTTCAAATAATTTTCAATATTTACTTTAGCTGAAGGAAATTATTACCTCGTATCTTTTTTTTAGATCGACTTTCAGTCCCATATTGGGGTTTCGTTAGCTCAACAGATCATTCACAGGGCGCTACTCCTTATGTATATAATTGTCAGCCCGCGCGGGATTGAACCCGGTTACTTTAGATCACTAGTCTAACGCTCTACCAGCTGAGCTATGCGGGCCGACTTTGCATCATAATAAACTAATTAGTGTTCTCAAATATTACTCATTTCATTGTGGCCTTTGAAAAAATCAATTACAGCTAGTATCTCAAAATCATATAAGAAATAAAATATTTATACCATTTTCAGCTTTCACGTTTAGTAAGTTAAAATTTTCGACGTTCATATCAAATAACTTTTCGTCAAGTTTAACTACCTCTCATATAACATAAGTCATCAAAACTAGATTTAAAATTTTTGAAGTTTTCAAAGTATAAAACATTAAATACACAAGTATTTTGAATAATAAACAAACTCACCTGACAACATGACACCCCTCTCTCCCACCATAGTGTCATAACCCTTTGGAAACCTCTCTATGAACTGGTGAGCGTTTGCCTGTGGTAGGTTCAAGTCATTTGGTGCTCACAACTCAAATCATTGTCTAATTGACTGCCATCAATTTGAACAGTATTTTTGATATCTGGTACCATATTTAAGCTCAATAAAAATATAATTTGGAAAAAAAAAAAACTATTGGTAAAGGTAGAATCATCATCAAAAAAATTAAACATTAACTTTCATGTACATGGCAACGGAAACAGACCTTAATAGCACTTTGCACAATGGCATCCGTAGTGGGAGTTATGTCATCATCCAGGCCATAAGCAATGTTTTCAGCTATTGAACAACTAAACAGGCTAGGATCCTAGAGATGGAAATGTATTAAATAATGTTAAGTTTCTATTGTTTTTGTTGTTAAAAGAAACCGTTATATAAAAACAGATTTAATGGAATTCATCAAAAATCCATTGAATCTTCAAAACTAATTTCATTAATACTATATCAGTTTAAATAACAACATATCAATAATTAGAATTGACTTATGAAAAACACACAGACAAAATGAAACCTGAGAAACCACAGAGATATTGTTTCTCAACCAATGCAAGTTGTACTGATTCACAGGCTTGCCATCCAGACACACCTCTCCCTGGCATGGATCATAGAACCTGAAAATTTGAGATTCACATCTTTGAAATTAGTCAAAAATTCAAATAGATAAGTATACAAAAATTAAATTCTATTAATATAAACTTTGGAAACATTATAGAAGCCCCATAGTTTTAGCTTATCAAAAGTTTAGTATATTGAAGATCTCATACCTGAGCAGAAGGTGAGCAACTGTGGACTTTCCTGACCCACTGGCTCCCACCAGGGCTGTCACTGATCCTGCGACATACATGCAATGATAAACTATATAAATTTGCTTTAAATAATATTTAAAAAAACAAAATGAATTTTTGAAGTATCGAACCACGTAAAATTGAAAAATAAAGCTTGTCTTTTCATTCTTACTGTAGAACACTCATCATTGTGACCACAACAGTAATAAAAAAACTCCTATAAATACTTTTATGATATCGATGGAAACACACGAAAAAATGAATAAAATACAACATAAATGCTGTCGACCAGCTGGTAGTTGCAGGCTGAAATCTTTGAGGATGGGTGTGTCAGGACGTTGTTGGTAGGTAAATGATACGTTGTTGTAAGAGATGGTGCCTGTTGGTACCACTGCTGGTACTAAACCTTCTGGTAATGGTTTTGTATCAACACTGGTTTACTAATATTAATATTGTTGCTGTAATATTAGAATGAAGCTTATAGTAGTATCGACAAAAAAATAGCATATGCAATTAGCAGATTTTTTAATAAACTATAAGTATTTTGAATCATAATAAAATCAAAAAACATTTTAAAAATAAGTTTATATCCTGCTAAAAATGAGCTTAATGAATACAAGAGACATACCGAGACTCGATATAAGGGGCTTTTGGTCAATCAACTCAAAAAGTCTATTGCTTGCACCTATGCCTTTCATCAACTCATTATAGAACGACGTTATACCTGGTGAGTATATGAGCAAAGGGTAAGAATTTTAAAATTCATTCTAAAAATATCAATAATTTATTTCTAACAAACAACTTTTTAATGTTAAAATTTAACTTACATATTAATTTTTAAAAAATCTAATATAATTATTAATGAACCAATATAACGCTATAGTGCTATTTTAATACCAATACAATAAACTATAGCAATCCAACCTCCAATGGAAATGCCCACGAAAGCTGCATACACAAGGAAGGAAGACAACTCTCCCACAGTGATCAAGCCATTATTCACCATCATGCCTCCGTAATAAAACACCATGACTATTATCAGATTGCCTGAGAAGCCTGTCTAAAACCATCATTATGAGTCGATTAGGGGTTCTAGTTGCATAAGGCATTAGTACACGTGTGAGTTTAAGTACAAAAACAATATTATCATATTATAATCAATAAAACTTTCAACAATACGAGTTATTATTAGCTCTAAAAAAATTTAAGAGTCTATAAGTGTGATAACTTGGGAGCTAAAATTAGAATTATGCTTCATAATTGAAAGTGAAATTTAATATATTGACTTCCCCTAAAAAAGTAAAGAGCATAAAAAGCAAGAGTTAACCACTGATCGTTTAAATTGAAGTCAAAAAACCACACAACAATGACCAACCAACCATGGACCAGTAAATGCCCTTAGCAATGGATTCTTTGAAGGAAAGATTGAGAATATGTTCAAGTTGCTTGTTATATATCTTTTTATTTTTGTCCTCTTTCACAAAGGCATGCACTGTTCTGATGCCGCTCAGTGTTTCCTCAGCCACCTTTCAATACAGTGCAACTGTTTTATAGCTTTGATAAGACTAAGCAGGCTATTAATAACTAATAGTTTCACACGTTTTGAAAGTCTAATTGTTAAGTTCAAACCCTTTAAAACCTCAAAGAAAAATTGAGTAAATTACAAAGCTTTTGATAAGCAACTCATGTTCTAATACGTTTCAACAAAGTATATTATTTAAATAATGAATCACTTCAGTGGATTTAGCCAAGGAATCTTGCACATCGTTTGAGATATTCTTTACAAATCTAATGGTGACAGTAGTGGCTGATATAGCAGTTGTGTATGTATCATTAGAAAACACTTCACTCATCATCATTGCTTAACGTAATTTTTTCTTTTATATAAAGTTTGACAAAAGATCAAATTTATAAACTAATTCAAATACATGGAAACCCACTATTAATATAAGTTTTTTCGTCACATATTCTACAGTACACACAAATAATGAATGTATCAAATGGAAGGATATAAAAACACATAACAACCTTCCATAACCCCTGGTCACTAAGGCTATGGGAAGTACAGCACACAGAGAAATACCAGCTAGATATGGACTTGTATATACCTGAAAAAAAAATGAAATCAATAGTGAAAAGAATCAAAGGTTTTTTGATGATGCAGAGTTTAATTAAATAGCATGAAGAAAAGATAAAATCTGATTAAATTTCAAAATGCAGTTTTAATATTGAAACAACTTTTTATGTATATTTTTGATTGTTTATTAATTTTATAACTTCAAACTTCCAAAAACTAATTTTTAAGTGAAAAAAATTGAGAGCAGAAAATTATTAAAATTCAAAATTATGTGAAATTTTTAAAAATATTTTTTCAGTATATTTTTAAAACAATAAGAAGTCTTGATTAGAATAACATTAAACATGACCATCAGCATTTGAATCTGTCTCTATACTGACAATATATGTCAGGCAATCCTTTGAACAATACATAAAACTTTAGTTTCTCTCAAAAATCTCTTATACATAAATTTTTGCTTTTGATAAAACAAAGAATATTTAAATTAAAAACATTTAATTATAAAGATTTAAAAAAATTGAATAAAAGTATATAATAACAACTACTTTAATTTTATTGAACAATTTTAATATATCCTATAAAGTATTTTTGAAAGTTTCTAATAAAATGAAATACACAAAATATTTTTATTTCTGCAGATTCCACTAGCCTTAAACCATGATAACTGAGTAAAATAATCTCGAAGCTATTGGTCTTAAACTATAATGTTCAACTAAGTAAAACAATATCAATGCAAAAAAACTATTGGTTTCATCAACATTATCACCATCAACCTTTTGTGTCATTTCTCCCTTTTCAAGAAGGGTTTGATGACAAAGAATTTTTCAAATGATAATAATCAAACAATTAACAGAATCACAAGTACCATCCATGAGATGCCTCCCATTGCTTGTGTTGTAGCCCTCAAACCATCTGATATGTTCATTGTTAAAGTGTGCCCCACTAAAGAGGTGTCAGTTGATAACCTATAGTTATGATAAGTTTCACTTAATTTTAATTATATATTGGTAGGTTTGATCAGTATGTTAAATTAGCTTTACTATTTTCTTTCAAAAACAATAGAATTTTAAATTTAAAATATATGGTAGATGTAATAAAATAAAAATCTCCATTATGCAATTAAAATAATGAAAATTAAAAACTAATTTACCTGTTAAGTAGTTCTCCTATTCTACTTCTGTCAAAAAAACCAATATCCTGTTTCACTATTGATGAGAACAAATCTTCTCTCAGTCTCTTTACTATACGGTTTCCTTTTGAATATTATTTGATGAACGAAAGAATATTTTACTGAATCAATGCTTTTTCAAAAAAATAATTAATCCATTGCAAAATTCAAACCTGATGTTTGCATAATAGCAATTCTGCCAAAATTAGCTAATGCTCCAACAACAAAGATTAATAACAAGATTTTACAAAAACCAGAAAGATTTGTGAGCATATTGTCTTTAGAGGTAGTATAAATTATGTCAATGAATTTACCAATACCAAAAGGGATAATAAGTGTGATACAACTGCTGATTATTAAAAGTCCAACAGCGACTGCATAAATTATTTGAATATATTGATAGATCAAAAAAACTTTTTGACAAATTCTACAAAAAACCTATGAGTCTTGGGCGTTCAGGCTTGGCAAGTCTTATCAACCTTCTTAAAGAAGCTTTGCCGGTAATTTTTTTGTTAGAAGTTGAACAAAATCGAAAACAATTATTTTCAATAATGTAGAACTTTGCATTGTCAACGTTTTTTAATTTTGGAAATGAAGTGAATAAATTTTTGACTTTAAGATTTTGCAATGTTGAAAATTTTGATCTAAATGGTAATGATGAAAATATTAATAAATTCTTATTATAATAAAAGTTTCTATACAAATAAATTGATTTCAGAAACATTTCCGGTCCAAAAAATTTGAAAAAATGAAATTACATAAGGGTCGAGGATTTTAGTGATAATATGGTTATTTAATCGAAACATATTTAAAACAAGGTAAAAAAAATTAAATTTATTGAAAAAGTAGAAAATTATTAATTTAGGATTAATACTTCAAACTCAAAAAAGTATTTTATGAAATTGAATTATTTTTTAATTTTGAGAATAGTTTAATGAATTTTTTGTTTTATACAAATAAAATAGGGTTAAAAAAATTTAAATTAGAAAAATATATAATTAATTAAACATTTTAGCATACGAAATGGTGATGTCGTCATCATGCAAGTCGGTTACGTTCAAAACAGCACACAAAAAAAACATCTATTGAATAAACAAGCAAAAAAGGTTTTTAACATTAATATTATTCATTTTAAAAATTAGTTTATTAAAAATGAAATTTTTAATATATAAAAGTATGTTTTAAATTTGCAGCAGTAAAAAATAACATCAGAAACAAGAAGCTACCAATAACAAAGTTAAAACAAAACTAAAAAAGAATAAAAGAAACTAAAAGCGCTTATTAAAAAATAAAAAAAGTAAAACACAAAAGTAAAAAATGGCATGCCGTTCTAATACGTGTTGTGTCAAGCCTTGCTGCTCTCCATGCTGCCCAAGACCATGTTCATGTCCTCCACCATGCTGCGTTAAAATATGTTGCCCACCTCCCTGCTGCAAACCGTCTTGCTGCTGCACTCCTTGTTGTTCACCATGCTGTCCTCCACCATGTTGCTCTTGTTGCCCACCTCCTTGTTGTCCACCTCCTTGTTGCCCTAAGCCATGTTGTTCTCCTTGCTGCCCTCCCTCATGCTGTCCTCCACCATGCTGCCCCCCTCCTTGCTGTCCCAAGCCATGCTGTCCTAAGCCATGTTGTCCATGCGTATGTTGTTCCAAACCTTGTTGTGAACCATGCTGCAAACCTTGTTGCTCATGCTGCTCTTCATGTTGCCAACCATGTTGTTGCCCATGTGAACCTTGCAGCTGTGTAAGGATTTGCGGCGTGGATCCTTGTGGACATTTCATCAAACTTTTCAACGCATCATGCACCAAAGTATGATTTTTTTTAAAAAATATTCAATCTATAATGATACTTTATTTAAAACTTTTTTCTACAGACGGAGTACATTAGCGGTTATTATGTGAGCCAGCTTCAAGACGGATGTTGCTTAGCGATCTACCGCATACCTCCATGCGTGTACATTGCTCCTCAGTCATCGATAAAGATTTACTCATGCTGTGGTGATCCTGGAGCATGCAAATCACCATGTGATTTGGTGTTTAGAGAACTGTGCAACTGGGTTGTCAGTCCCAATGTGATGACAACATTGTGCGGCTGTGACGGACAGGTGAGTTCGTGTGTCATTTGTAATTTGCTTTATTCGCGTGAAAATATCTGACTAGTTAATATATAATTTCAAATTTTAAGTATTTTACTGCTATTTTATAAATAGAATATTTAAAAACTGATTTTGATTTCAACAGCCCATAGCCTATGTGTGTGGATGCAAGTAGTAGACACTTGTCAAACTTTTTAAAAATTTTTTTATTCCAATTCGAGATGAGCACGAACTTTTTAAATTTATTATTCCCATTCGATGACAAAATACGAGTTAATGTAGGAAGTAAAGCGTTTTTTTACGTTCATTGGATTTCGCAATAAAAGCAACAATTTTAACTATTTTAATCTAACTAAAATAAAATTCACACGATAGAAAAGTAATGCGATAAGTGAATTTTTGTGTGAAAACATAATTTCATTAAAAATATTTTGAAATTGAAAGATCAAATACAATTTACGGAAAATATAAAAATTTAGACATCTTAAATGAAAACGTATGAAAAATAAATAAGGTAATTAAAATAATAATTGAGAATCTTAGTATAAATGAGATTAAAAAACATTAAATCAATTTATCCAATTCATTTTAATTTTAAGTTCAACCATTCGGAAAAATAATTCATATGTACATTCAATTTAAAATTACATTTTTGATTGGTGTATCAACGACAAATGTTCTCGACATAAAGTAATGATTTTGTTTAACGAGAATACCTTGAAATTAATATGAAACTAATAATTAACAATGCAGAAAAAAGGATACAATGATTAATATCATAAGATAATATCAATTGAACATTGAAGATAATTTCAAAATTTAACTTAAGATATTGTAATATTAAAGGGCGTGTTAAAATCTCTTAAAAGACCGTGAAGAGTAGCAGTTGCTATGATTGAGAATGTGAAATTAATTTCTTTCATGCTTTATCAATTGTTTTATTTTCAACCCAAAACAATGTAAATGATAAAAACCTTGAAAATCTCAAAAAGTATAACATTACATTGTTTTGATATAACGAAAAAATATGTTAAAATCTTTGAGTCCATAATTTTTCATAAAATCTTGCATAGAAATAAATAATTTTTATAGATTTCAGTTGAAAATACAAAAATTGATTGAAATATATAAATTTTCTTAATAAAAAACTAACATCAAGCTTTAATGATTAGAAGACAATGAATGAATTAAAAAGAACTGGGAAGTTTAATAATATATAAAAGTAAAAACCAGTTTACTTCATTCACAAGATATAATACATATTAAATGTTAACGTATAAATAAAATATTCTGTTAGATCATTCATACACAACAAATATTATATATAGCATAAAAACAAATTGTACATAATTGATACATAATTCAAAAGATAGTAAAGCGTTCACAACAAAAATGACAAAACGTTTATAAAATTAAATTAGTCGAGTCATTATTAGCAATCAACGACATGAACGAGAAAAAGGAAAACGATTCAAATATGAAGGATTTCATAACAATGGCAGCCCATTGATAATCAACCCAATGTTTTTGTTACTGACCATGAAAGGTAGATGATAAAATAAAATAAAATTCAGATACAATTCTAAAGCGTTTAATATGCAGCCAGTGAGTCTCTTAATATCCTTAACAAGAGCTTTGGCTGGAGCCATGCGTCATTGGATGACGCGTGTTCTATGAATTATTCCATAAAGAAATATACGAGTGCTAAAATGAGGTATTAATTATAAACTGACAATCAGATTAATTTGTAAAATAACACTGATTACGATAAACCAAGTTATCAAACTGAAAACAATGATGTAAATGAGGAAAGTAATCAACTCGAAATAAAAAACAACTTATAAAATAATTTTAATCTATTCTTATAAACTAATGTATAAGGAAATAATTGAAAAATAAATGTGCTTTTTCTAATAAGATGACACGAGTGGCTTTAATGGTAAAACTCCATTAAAGTCGTGAGAGTTCAAAGAAGTATGTCAGTCATCTGCATGCCCATCAATTCATTGCTCATATCATCCTGAGTGTTTAATACAACTTCTTTTGAAACATCAGTAAGTGGTGATTTTGAAGTTAAAATTCATCAGAATTATATACTTAAGTCATCATAGAATATTTTTGTTGATTTATATGATTTTATATTATAAATATTATGTTACTAATATATACGAAGATGATAAGACTTAAAAATTTTTTTACATGTTTATCGAAAAATTTTTTCTATTTTCTACTTTCTATGTAATCATTATGAGGTGGTTGAAGGACAAAACACACTAAATATTATTTATATGATAAACATTACTGGTTTATGGTCATAAATTTTGTAATATGGCAATCAAAATTTAATAAACTTGTTTTTAGGCTAATACCTTAATCATATATGAATATATATTGATAGTGAGTGAAAAATGAGTGAATTAATGGAACTAACATTCAATGAAGGTTCCAATTCGTCACTCTCCATTATGGCTTGCTCAGAATCCATGATATCAAACGACAACAATATATTATCAGGGTTATTATTATTGCTCGTATTGCTGTTATTGCTTCTATTGTTATAATTATTTTTGATGTTGGGATGTAAAGATTGAAGAATGATTTGTTGAGATTGTTGCTGGAGAAGTCCTGCAAATATAAATGAATTAATAATGAAAATAATGAATAATACTAATAATCAGATGCATTAAGATTTAAATTTTGCGTCATTATGATAATGGGGGTAAAATGTTGATTAAATTAGACACCGGCATCGCTTGCGACTTCTGCACCGTTATTAATGCCTGTATTGAAGTTGCCAACATTTCTGAAAGAAAATTCACCCTGCTGTTGATTGTTGTTGAGTTGAGATTGTACATTGTCGTTGTTGCTGATGGAGTTGTTAGCGTGGCTGAGATTGGAGTTGTTGAAAATGTTGATGGCATTGTTGTTCTGAGACAGGCCTAAAAAAGCATCAAAGCCGCTAATGTTGACTTGTGAAGTTGGGTTGTTATTGATGTCTGCTAAGTTGATTTGTTGACTTTGTTGCTTGCGGCTTTCAAGTTCTTGTAACAAAAAGTCCTCCTGATTTAGTAGCGTTTTAAATTTATAACCTTGCAGTTGAAATGATCTAGTTACGAAATATTCCTCAAAAGTACATACTACATGTTTTATACATGATAACTTGATATAAACTTATGAAGTCATGTTTGAAACATAAATGCCTGGTTTTAAAAACATCTTTAGTTTGAATATCTTTTTTCAAATTTATGAATGATAAAGATTAATGTTCAATGTGAAATTTTTGATTCTGAATTAAATTAAAATATTAAAAAACTGATCATATTATAATTTAATTTAAAATGAATGATTTATTAAATTTATTTTTATAGGATAAAAAAACTTTGATTGAAAAATTTCCACGTTGACTTAATGTAAAAAACTGGTACAGTATAAATTATAAAAAAATTTTACTTATTCAATTAAAGCATCTAACTTTTCAGTTTGAGATTATTTGAAACTGAAATTTCAGAAAGTATTTTGTTTAACCTGTTTTTTATCAATATAAAAACCTGTTCATATAAAAAGTAATGTGAAGGTGAATGTACCAAAAGTCTGAATTGCATAAAGAAATTCGTTATATATTTTTAATTTATCATGATACTTTTATAATTTGTACGGAAAGCTAAAAATTAATTAATCCAAAGGTTGTTGATATTTCAATTATTCATCGTTGAATATGCTTTATCGGTATAATTTAAGTTTATTTATCCATCCATCACTTAAGTGTCTATTAGCATATCTATTTATTAATACATCTATGTATACTTTTTATCATTCTCAAAAACTATACATACACTTGCAACAGCCACTAATATAATCATTATGTAAAATTGAAAAAAAATTAACCTTTTTTTGCGTAAATATTACTGCCTTATGTACAACAAATCATCACTAGCGAATTAAATAACAGATTTAGAAGCAATTGTATGGATCATGCACTTGAAGTGATAGTGATGATGATGATGATATTGCTGATGATAATGATGATGGTGGTGATGATGATGATGATGATGATGATGATGATGGTTGTGATGTTGATATAAGAAAAATTATCTCGATAAATTTTTTGAATTCATCAAAAATAGTTATCAGTCAAAACTAAAATTACACTAAATTCAAAAATAAGAGATGAATTACTAGATGAACATTAAGAAGCGACCAGAGAAAAAAAATAAAATAAGGATAAATAAGAGCATAAAGTTAATACTCCAATAAACAACAGTTATCTTCATAAAACCTTACATATCACAGGTAATATTAATGTAGCACCCTCTCATTCGAAATATGAACAAAAAAGCTTGAAATTATAAAAAAAATTAATTTTATTTCTCTTTAATAGGAAGTGTATTATTTATTGGGTACATGTGCGCAATATTAAAATATTAATGTTCGGCGAATAATTTTTTTTGTTTCATTGATCTAGAATATTCAGAGAACACAAAACAGGGTTACTAATCAAAACTAAACTCAAACATAAAACTATACATAGAAACTTTATAATATATTTTTTGCATAGATCTTCAATTAAACTGGGCTAATAAATGGTTATATCAAAACATTAAATAATGAACTGTGAAACACTACCGATCGCACTCCTTAAAATTTAGGATAAATTGAATGACCGAAATTATTTTCAATACTCCAAATATTTAAATCGTGAATAATGAGGCATATGACTTGTTTTTCAAACATAATGAATGTTGTACAACAAAAAAAACATCAAATAAAACGGCGTTTTATTTAGCCAGTTTATTCTTTTGCAGGAATTAACTTCTAAAAACATTGATATTTGTTGTTTTAATATTCACATTGATGATTTCTTTCAATAGCATAATTAGGGAGATTAAAAAATACTACATAGAACTCAGCTAGCTCATTCAAATGTCGTCGTGTGCTTAAAACGTAAAAACAGATTAAAATGAAGAATATTTGTGGGTATATGAAGATTGGTAAATGGATCATTGTGTAAAGATTATACCTAAAAACTGAAACTGTTTTTGCAAAGTCTATTAAAACATTGCGATTTCAAAGTTTGAAAAACAAGCACGCATTTAAAACGCCATGTTAAATTATTTTGCAAGCTAACTAAAGAAACGGAAAATTTTTATGAGCATTTAAAAAATTAAACGAATCAGTCTAAGTTTCACTAGAGCTTACACACTTCTCAAACTAATAACTAGTAAAAAACTATCTTTAAATAAGCCCCAGTAAGAAACAACTTGAACAATTAAATAGAAATCACTGTTAATGATTGAATGTTATTTGACATTAACATTACATAAATACCGAAAGTCATTAGAACTGTCTAAATTCGAAGGCATAACAGAATGAATACATGTATGAAAAAGCACACAATAGTAACTTGATGTAAGCCACAATGCCCTGGAATTATTTAAACATCACATAAATTTACATCAAGTCCGGCAAAGACTACACATATATATGTATGTAATATGCGCACTTAACAATTGGAAAATTCCCATTATGAACAGACCTTTTTGAGTAACTTAAATATATATAAGTTTGTGAGCGAATGTTTATATTTAAAAAGATGGAAATTTATCAATAACATGTGAGTTAAGGTTAATAGAACGAAATTTGTTGGAAAAAACTTTCCGCAGATCATATATAGTTTAATGGTAGTGATATTCATATGGTGAAAAAGCACAGTTGAGACACCTGGCATTGATTGTTTACTCAAGTCTTATCATCACCCTGCTCTGATATTTATCTCAATCCACCTTTAATCTTTTTATGCTTTATCTTAGATGTTTATTTTTATAAAATTCAATTTTTGATTTTTATAGCATTTTTTCAATTTGGATAAACAGAAAAATCAAAAATGAATGTTTAATGCTGATGAGATGTCTTACAGCAAGATTTCATTTTCAAAATTTCACTTTAAATAAGCAAGATTTATTAATTTTTTAACAGCTAAAAACCTGTTTTACTTTTGAATAATGAAAAGTAAAAAAGGTTTTGATTAGAAAAAAACACACTGACTGCTTTTAAAAAGATTTTTCATTTTCTCAACAAATGATTTCAATTAATAATCCTTAGGCTATTTGCTTAAAACTACTATTTGAAGTTAAATACCGTTAATTCAAATAAAAAAGATAAGATAAAAATTAAATTAATTTATACTTATATAAAATAGGCGTGCATAAATTGAGGCATTAAAGATGTAAACAGATGCCTAACTAATTGAATCTAAAATTTCTATAGCAAAAATTGAAAACATTGAAAAAAAATATAATTAAGAAAAAGTACTAAATAATTATAAAAATGAAAGCCAAAAAAAAGGGTTAGACATTGAACACAAGTAAAAATAATCAAATAGAAATGAAGCATAATTCATCAATTCTAACATTTTTAGTGCTTTTTTCACCTCCGTAAAAAATTGATTAAACAGCTTTGAAAGATCCCTAACTTGCAAATACTAATAAAAAGATGAAAAATTACTGAAAAATGAGACAAAAAGTACTTTAAAAAAGTAAGCAAAATCCAGATTTAGTGAGAAAAGCTCACAAAAAATTTCTTGATAAATTTAAATGAAAAGTTGAAAGAAACGATTAAAATAATATTTCAACTTACAGTGAACAAAAATATAAATTTTGAACATTTATGTTATTAAATATAGTGTTTAATAACAAGAAAACTCACATAGTGTGTAAAATTTGAAAAAAATGTTATGGTTCAAATTATTTTAAATTCAATTATTGAAAAATCATGATTTAGTAATATTTATTTGAATAATTGATGAAAAAATAATTGAAACTATTTTTTTTAAATGAATTAAAAATGTTTTAAAACAAAAATGGAACATATTTACCCTTTTCTGATACTCCTCTCTCTCCTTAGCAAGCCTTTCTTTCTCTCTCTTCAACCTCTCCAACTCCAAGCGGATCATTTGTTCTTGATTACTGTTACCACTATTCAAACTATTGTTACTGTTACTTAAGTTGCTGTTATTGACGTTGTTCATGTTTTGCAACATAGAAATCCTATTGTTAATATTGTGTTGTTGCAGTTGATGTTGATGTTGTTGTTGGTGGGTCAGCAACTGTAGTTGGAAGTTGTTTAATGGATTCGATTTGGTCACCTTGTGTCTCATGGCAAGCTGCACAAATATTTAATGTTTAAAAAAAACTTCAATATTTATTTATTCATTGTTCACATCTAGTTGTGGAAACAAAAACACTGATAAATTATCTTGAAAAATTCTTAATTTCCTTTAAATACTAAAATAAACTAAATGAAACTAATATCAAGCAAAAATATTTGCATAGAAGATTTTTTTTTGTGGTTCCATTTCGAGAAATTATAAGTTTGTGCTGTATGTTTCAAAGAAATTTGAGAAATTAAAACATTTTAATAGCCTTTTTATATTCCATTTAACACTTTTTATGTTGGAAAAGATTTATTATTAAACTATTTGAAATAGATACCACTGTTCTTATTGAAGCTTTTTCTTTTTTACAAATATTAATTTTCTCAGATTCCTCAAAGATCTTCATAAAACTCCAAATAATCTTTGAAGTTAGATTTTTTTAACATTATATTGCTTTTAACACCATTGATTAAATTTGAGTAAAAAAGTTATATAAAAATAAACACAAAAACACGCTAGTGTATTCAACAGAAAACAAATGATGAGAAATTAATGAACCTGGTTGGACTTAGGAGGAAGTCTGGAGTGTTGTTGGAGAAGGTTAGGATGTTTGGAAGCTCCATTAGGGTTGTTGTTTGGCATGAGAGCATGCCCTGATGACCTACCTTTCATTCCTACCCCCTTTTTATTGGCTGGTAGTTGTGATTTAGTTTTGATCTATAAACAAAACTATGAAAAACAGGATTTATTAATAACAGCATGAACTTTATGAATGATACTGAGAAACATTCATTCAACCAAATAAGCTGATTCCAACAAAGGATGAATCTAGAATACAAAGAAAAAAAAACTTTTCAAAAACTTAATAATAACAGAATACCCAATGAAATGAGATCAAAATAAAAATCAACTAAAAATAGACCAAGATAAAACTTCACTAAAAATAGACAACTTGAAAACATATCATGAAACTGAAGTAAGACTCTAAAAATAAAACAAAAAGTTTTTTCATTAAAGTTTGAAAAGTTAGTATTTTCTTTAAAAACAAACCTTTCCACTATGATTGTAATGTATCAGGTATTTAAAGTTAATTGATAAATTTTTATAAGTAATATTTTTTTATGTAAATCAGCCAATAATAAGCTATATAGGTCCAAAAAATGAACATTGGGCAAATTCAATATGACTAACATGTATTTATTTGTAAAAATCAATGAAATTTTCCAAACATTGAAAAAAAAACAATAATTAAACAAAACTAAGCTCAGCATGTCTCAAAAGCAAATATTCAAAAGTATGACACAAAGCTGACTAAGCATTTACCATTTATGATTCGTGGGTTATTCCAACTGGTCCTCTTGTTAATGTGGTCTATGTAGTAGATGTCACCTTCATTTGTGACTCCTTGCTCCCAGCCTGGTGGCAGAGGCTCATTTGAGGCATGGCCTGGAACCTGGGACCATGTGTTGTTTGCTCCAGCACCACTGAAGAATTAAATATGAGGTATATAAGGGAGATGATTATCTAAACAATAATTTTCATTCAATGAATATTTGTTAAATATCAGAAGTATGAAAAACTTAATGAAGAATTTATAAAATTTATTAATTAGTCTGATTAACCACTGTAAGAAGTCAAATAAAACATGAATATAATTTTCAAAAAATTTACTGACAAAGAAAAAGAAGATTTGAGTCAAAACAAGTTTATTAACTCTTTAAATAAAAAACAAAATGAATTTAATTGAAAATATATTAATCAATCAATCAAATCCTTTTACAGTCCAATTTCTTTTACCAAAGGTGTAGCATTGCCAAAAATAAATAATAAAAATATTAAAACAACTATTGTAATACAAATTCTAAATCAAACATTAACTTTAAAAATTGTTATAAATATATATTTATAACATTAAAAATAGCTTATTACTTGGATTTTTAATTATTGCATAATGATAAAGTAATCAAATGGAAATTCTTTAGTAATTGAAATTCTATTGTTTAAAATCTTGATTATACAAACTATAATGAAACTCATAATGAAAATATCTTATAATTTTGAAACTAGAATAATATATATATGCTTATAAATATAATAATCTTGAAACAAAGATTAAACAATGAAGATTAAATTAATCACGTTTTAAGTAGATAAGGCTTCAATGAATCATAGATAAAGATGTGTATTAATGCAAATGCTAAATGGTCAAATCATGATGAAGTTTTGAAACAATTCTACAAGTAAAACAATTCAAAATCAAAACATGAAGCTAAATTCATAAACATAACTATTATAAAACAGAATTATAAAAATAAATATAAATGGAGCATAAATAAAAAAGCATTTAAAATGAATGTTGACTGTTTACTATCTTTCAAACAGTCAACTCTCAAAACAAAGAGAACCATCTGTATAGCATGCCATTACAACCACCCAGCTTGCCAATACAGATTTTACAACTCAGTTATGCTCTATTATTTTTTACTTATGTATTAATTAAACAACAAAATATTATTATTTTAATCAAATAGTGATCAACATAAAAAAATTATTTTTTGGCATTTTAAATTATTAAATTAAAAGTAAAATTTTCAAAATTAGTACCAATCTACTCACAGAATTTAAATTTGTTAAAACATGAAAAACCAAAGCATATTTTCATAATGATGTACGTATATATATGTATGTATATGGATGCAGACATACAAACAGCCTGATAAGGGGATCAAACAATATAGAACATGAATCAGCCTCAATAGAAAGAGAAAGTTCCTATAAGTAAGTTAAGCTGGGTAGAGTAAACATGTTAAAATTAATTATTTGTATTGCGTCTTTTAAGTTGCGTTGTTTCATTTTATAGATAGATTTTTCTAGACAATAAATGAGCTAAAAATTTAAGAAAATAATTTATATGTGAAATTCATTTTCATATTTGAGTTCAACTTTATTTTCCAAATGCTAAATTATTAGTTTTTGACAATTGACTTCTCTAATATGAACTGATATATTGGTTGGAAAAACTTAACATCCTTAATAATTTTTTTTTTAGATCGACTTTTAGTCGCCCCATATTGGGGTTTCGTTAGCTCAACAGATGATTCATAGGGCGCTACTCTGCGTGTATAATTGTCGGCCCACGCGGGATTGAACCCGGTTACTTTAGATAACTAGTCTAACGCTCTACCAGCTGAGCTATGCGGGCCAATTAATATTACATGAATAAAATAGCATGAAAAACAAAAAAAAAAACTCAAAACTAGGCTAATAGATGTAAAAAAGAATATCAATCAAAAGTAAACAGAAAATAATTTAAAAAAATATAACAGTAATTTACAATTTTGAATTTGGCAAATATCAAAGTGTTTCACAATAACAGAGAGGCATATGCATGAATAAACCAAGAATCATCTAACCTCATTTTAGCAACAATAATAAAAGCAAAAGCATTAGAATCTTTTTAACACAAGATAAAAATAACTCATTCAATTGGTTCAGTACCATTCATCAATATTTACTATTTTTATTTATTGATGTTTTTTCCTACTTTGTTTTGATTTCAATTATTAATCAAAAATGTTTTTCTTTTTATAACTATTTATTTTATCTTTATTTTTGTTATTCTCACAAATATTTATATACGTTGGCCTTTAGTTATTTTTCTTTCATATCCTTGCAACCTCAAATGCACCTAAGGTTCATATGTTATCCTCATCAACTTCAAACCATCTTTCTTAAAAATCACTATAAGGCAATTTGCAAAGGGTATTTCAGTATTATCAATCTTACAATATTTTCACCAGCAGAAATCTTTTCATCAAAAATTATTTTAATTTTTAAAAAGCATTTGATATATAATTTCATTTATACTTTTTAACATGTAATTGGAATTAAACATTAAATTAATATCAAAAATACTATAAATTGATCACAAGAAGAGATTACTTTGAATTTCATTAAACTCAAATTTTTAAGTCTATAAATTAATACCTACAAGTATTTGATAAAGAAAAGTACATATCAAGTGCATTAAAGAGCAACATACTTGAATGGGAATATAGCATTATTGATGTTGTTGAAAGATGCATTATTTTGATTATTCCCTGTAGTATTCGTTCCATTCCAATTGGCATCCATCCCCTCAATTAATCCACTTGAAATTTCTAAGCTGCCTTGTTTATTATGTGAAGGATTTGGAGCCAGTGAAAGTGGAGGTGCAAGACTCATGGTGAGAGGCAGTTGTGCAGGAGATGAATGAGATCTGCTGTGATAAACTCCCATAGATCCAGGAGTAACATATCCATTAAGATCATGACTACCTTCTCGACTATGAACTCCACTACCAACTTGCTTCTTTTCTGGAGGTTGAAAAAATGAAAGAGGTAAATTTTTGTTTCTGTAAGTCTGACCCGGTGCTTTTGACTCATTGTTATTGAGAACACTAAATAGTCTGTCCAACTCTGTTTCTGAATCTCCTCTTACATGAACAACGGGATTGTTGTTGCTTTTTTTGTTGTTTTGATCTAACTGTTGTTGTTGCATTTTAGTTACCCAACTTATCAAGTTACTCAAGTTGATAACTTATAGTCAACAGATTTTTCAAAATTTAAATCTTCATAAAAATAATTCCGAATTCGTATCTCATATTATTAATCTGTATTTTTGAGGTAAATGCTATTTTTCCAAATATATATTAAAAAATGAACTGTGCCACAAATTCATTCAATCTCAGCTAAAATACAACAGTTTCAGAGGTTTACAGTAATTCAAAGTAACTAATATCGGATTAAGTTAATTTTCGTAAATTACTTTTTAAAATTTATTCGTGTTTTTAATTTATCTAAGACTTTCAAAATTAATTAAAAACTTGAAAAAATTTTAGATTTTCCAAAACCAAATATACTCATAAAGAAATGGTTAACAAACGACCACATAAAGCTTGAAGAATAGTAATGCCTGAGAGAAGGATCAGGGCTGTGCAGGTTTGTGTTTAAAAACTTAATGAAAAATTTTAACTAGCTCAAAAATACTCGTGAAAATTTCAAAATGTTTTTAAGTTTATTGGAAAAATTTAAATTCATATCAAATTTCTTTGCTATGAAGATTTTTTATGAAACCTCTTGTCAAATAAAAATTACAACTTATAAATAAGAATAAATTTCTGTTTAAAATTTTGTAGCTGAAATTTTTTAAAACATTTCTAATTAAATTTTGAAAATGATTTATTTATTATTTTATTGTATGAAAAACATTTTTTTTTCTTACAAAACTTTATATATAAAACTACTGTATTTTGAAAAGCATTATTTTTTTAATTACAGGATATATAAAATCCGATACACACGATGAGTGACGAAGTCACCCTATGAGACAAGTGAATGCGCATTTCAACTTTCATTTTTCAATATTTCAATTGTTTGAGAATTAATTTTTCTTTCGAGTTATTTTTTATTTTGATTCATATAAACTAAAAATGTCTTATTCAAGACATAACCATTACGATAACCATATTGGATCAATTGAAAATGAACAACGTTATCAAAGAATGCATCAAAATAGCAAACTCAGTTCCAACAACAAGCAACCGACACCACCTAAAGATGAGGTTTATTCTGTTTCTCAAAAAAAAAAAAATGACCATAACGAAGTACCTTTCAAACCACGATCTTTTACTGGCCATCAAAAACCTGTCATGCGTCTCAGACCTATATCAGATTGTAACGAACAATGCAGTCTACTACAAAGACGACTCAGCAAGAAAAGCCAAAATGACTCAAAACAATTGGATGTGAACCAGCTTATGGATAGCATCTCTAACGAAGTCCATATCACAGGAGTTCTTTTCAATGAGTATGTTTTAAGGACTTTTAGTGTTGTTGATTTTAAAAATTTTGTTGATATAACTTATTAGTTTTTTTTAGAAACATCGTATATTTTATTGATAATATTGAATTTCATATAATTTTCTAAAAAATGACTATATGACTGAATAATGGCGTTTTATAAAAAAGTCTTCATATTTTGAAGAAACTATATGGTATAGAATTTCTTGCAGTGGATCATACGTTTAACACGTTTACTAAATAAAATCGCTTTTGGAATTCAAAATTTATTTTTCAAAAATATGCTATAAATTCTAATTTTGGCAATTATAAGGTTGAAAATGAGAAAGGAGGTTTGTGAACAATGCAAGGAGAACTTCTTAGCAGATGAAAAGATGATCAATTTGCGTGGAAAAGTATGGCACGAAAAGTGTTTTGTGTAAGTTTTGCTTAGTTTAAAAATCGTTTTTTGCTCAAAGTTTCATTTTCAACCAATAGACCCAGACGATATTTGTTTTAGCATTTTTCTTTTTGAAAACCATCCAAACAAAGCTCAGTTGAAAATTCGAAGTATTTCTAAAATTGAAATGTTTTTTTATTATTTCAACAAAACTTAAGTTTGATTTAAATTTTCTTTGAAATGTTTTGATTGAACCGTCGCAATAATTGCTTGTCAGTTGTGCTCAATGTTTTCAACCCTTTCCAGACGGACTCTTCTTTGAGGTTGGCGAGATTTAGTTGAACATTCAATTAATTTTATTTATAGTAACAATATAATATTCATAAAAATTCATTATTCAAGTTTTAAGGCTATTATTTCAAAAACGTCATTTATTAATTATGGTTTTCCTATACGGATGCTTAGAAAATTGCAACAATTAAGAGTATAAACAATTGCATTGAAAGTATGATAAATATATTTAACGTTGAAATACATTTATTCAAATAGTTTTTAGAATTTTGGCAATACATTGTTCAACCATTAATTTTCAAATCAGACGGTTTTAAAAAAGGTACAGTTTTATATGTATTTTGAAAAAATTCAATTTCTTTGAACTTGAGTCGTTCAAATGCTTTATGATTCTTTTTGGTATTGTTGATAAAAATGAGTTTTATGCTACAAACAAGTTTTTAATAAATTTGAAACTCTATAACTAGCAAAGAAATTAGACATTCGTTTAGGACTGACGATTAAACACTTGAGAAATTGAAGATAGCTTAGTGAAAATTCTAGTCATTTCAACTATCAAAACTAATTTAATTATACATTCTTAAAAACTTTTTTTTTACCTTTTTTTCTATAACAAAAAGGTTTAGAATGTAGTTTAATCAAATTCATGGCATTACATTGAATTTCAGTTCATAGTAACCAAATATATCTTTCAAAGGTATAATGACAATTATAAAAAGCCTCCTTCATTGAGATAATTAAAGTTGCGCATGCAAATAGAAAATAATTATCTGAAAAAGTCGTTGACTAAGAATCAAATAAGAGAATATTTTAACACATTTGGTCGTGTTTTATTTTTATCCATTCTACTAAATAAAATTCTACTTTATTAAAATTATTTTATAGAAGTATTGGAGAAAAAAACACTTGTTTAAAAACTAACTGGATGTATTTGTTTAATTTTCATTAAAGTATGACGAAAGAAAATACTGTAAACATGATTTCAAAGTCTTGCTGGCTCCCCAATGCAAACTTTGCGGTAAGTGAATATAATGATTAAAACATACAGTTTACTTCCTCTTAATACAAAATATGATAATATATAGATAAAACTTCTACACATTACAATGGGATAATGATGCCTATCAAACGCACAGATCAGTTTATAATGGGCAGGGTGATAAGGGCTGTTGGTAAGAGTTGGCATCCGGCTTGCTTCAAATGTGAATCATGTCAAGTTGAACTTGCCGATATTGGCTTTTTGAGAATCAATAAAAAGTCAGTTAGTTTCATACATATATTGTTTTATGATAAAACTAAATTTATCAAAAATTATGACTAAATAATAAATGTGTTTAAAAAATTTTAAAATTTGATGTATTTGTTGAAAAATATTCAGTTTTCAATGATATATATATGTTTGTAAAATTTACTAAAAAAATCATAGTTGAATGATTATAAAATTTGTTTATCTTCATAATGATTGTATTTAGTCACAATATTTTTGCAGGTCATTATGTAAAGCGTGCCACGAGAAAGAAAGGGTCCGCTTACTGGGAAAAAACGTCTGTTCTAAGTGCAGGTAGTAAGAGTTCACAAGTGAAAATGAAAATTATTATGTTGAATCTATTGTCACATTCTACTTCAAGGGATGTCGTAGAAGAAAATGAATATCTGAAATTCAAAGGAGAGGTCTTTCACGCATATCATTTCAACTGCCACTGTTGCGGGTTTGAAAAACTTCATTGCCCTATTGTTTTTAAGTGATGAATACGTTTTTTGAAATTTTTTAATGTTGATGCGTTTGTCAAATAATATATTTGTTAAATAAATTTAGGAAAAATCAATATTTCTTTAGTGTTCACGAATATTATTTAGTCGTTTTAAACATTCGTTGAAGTTCAGTGCAGATATCAAGGTAATACAACTATTTATTGAAAGTTTTAAAACATACTAATATTTAATATTTGATAGTAATACGATAATGGGAAAGATCAACTGAATTTAAATCCTTAACCAAATATCTTATCAATATTTTCACTATAATTTGTAATCTTAAATCTTCATTGCCAAACATGAAAATTTCCGAATACAAAAAATTCATTCTTTTTTCATGCTAATTGCTTATCCTAGCCCCACTTTTTAGAAATTATCTAGATGTCTCTCCGTTCTAAACACTTGGTTTTCTCACAGTTACTGAAACTAAACCTTCCTAAAAGCAAGGTGAAAATTGTCGGCAGCTCTTCTCTTTTTGAAAATTAAAAACTCTTTTTTGTGGTAAATTTTAAAAGCAAAATACTTCCTTTACCTTCCAAGCTCAAGATCTTAGTCGTCACTCTGAACTAAAATTTGAACTTTTCCCACTTTATTTCTCAAATAATCCAATCTTCTGACTTCCATATTCAAGTCATAAAACAAGTACAAAAACCCATACTTTTTGCTTCTCCTTATGCTCTCACTCTCACTAGTTTTCTCAAGATTAGACCCATGCAATTCTCTATCTGCGGGCAGCCAAACTACCTTTTGCGCAAGCTTTAATTCTTTCAAAACTATGCAGCCAAAACGGTTCTTCAAGCTGATTACTTTAGCTCATTCAGTGAGTGTTTTGATCGTTCGCACTGGTTACCAGTTTCCCAGAAATGCAAGTTTAAATTTCTTTGGCTTATTACCTGCATTTTTTAGCTTAAACAACCTGCCTATCTTTTTGATCTTTTTTCTATTAGGCACACCAATCAACCACTCAGATCTACGCACTCTGGTCTCCAGCTTCATCAATCTGTTTTTTCAAGCTTGTGTATAAGTCACTGTTTTTTTTACCAGGCTCACGTCTGTGGAATTCTCTCCCGTCCACCCTGCACTTATCTCATTTTCTTAAAAATTTTTGCATAGTTTTGAAAACTCACTTATACCATGAAAAACTTCATAATTTTACAAACACTTGAGCGTCTCTCAAGCAAATTTGTTTGTATATTGTTCTTTATAAAAATTAAATAACAATAATAATAATCAATTATACTACTTTAAAATTATTCGAAGACAACTTTTGTTTATTTAGAGTGGAATTAAACACAGCGGCAAGGGAAAAAGACAATGAATTGTATTGTATCAGATGTTACGATAAACTTGGAATCCCAATTTGTGCAGCTTGCAGGTTTTTTTTTCATCAGTTGTAAATGTTAAAATGTTTAAAAAGGAAAAGTCATTAACCTTGAAGTTTTACAAAAGAAAAAGATTTTTACATTTTCCAATCTTTTTCTCTTTCAAGTGTTAAGTTTATCGAACTTATCAAAATTATCCTTCATAATTTAGAACAAGTTTAAACTGATCAGGCCTTTTAAAGCTAAGCTCTAAAACTCCGATTTGAATAGAGTTTCAGTCGTTAGAGTATTTAATCAGCTGTTAGTATAGCTTAGGTGTCAGCTACCAAATATGGCACTCCTTGGGTTTCACGTGTTACAATCGATAAGATATGAATTGTTTAATATGGTATTGTAAAGTTTAGCTCCAAAATATCTTAAAAAATAACTAAAACATGTATATTTAATTTATTTTAAATATAATTACTTCAAAACTTAATGTTAATGGAAAAAAAATTAATTGAATTTATACAACCAAAATTATCAGAAGGCCTGTTGAAGAAAAAGTGGTCAACGCAATGGGAAAATACTGGCACGAAGAAGTAAAATTCTAATTTCAAACTTTTCCCAATTTTATTTACGAAAACTTTTTTATGAACACTTATTCATTTTGAAAATCTTTAAAGACCAACATCTTTTTTTATAGCATTTTGTGTGCTGTATATGTGAAAAGCCTTTCTTTGGGACCAGACATATGGAGTACAGAGGAATGGCGTACTGTGAACTACATTACTTTCAGGTTTGGTGAACTGAAACAGCTATTTATTTGAATTACTCTAACTACATAAATGTCAATCAGGTCCAAGGAAGAGCTTGCTTCATCTGCAATTCATTCATTTCAGGAAATGGTGAGTTTCAGTTAAGATTATTATATAACAATTTATTCTAGAATGGTAAGTAAATTACAATGAGAATTTTTAGATTACAATTTGCTTTAAGATTAAAATTAATTTGATAACTATTCATTGAGTGTTTCTATTTCAGAAATTTCCGCTTTGAACAAGTCTTACTGCGAGGAGCATTTCAGTTGTTTCGCATGCAATAAGAAACTTGATAGCAAGTAATAAAATATTTTAATTCTTTTTAAAAATCTTTTATAGTTATTTCTCAAATTAAATTAATTTATTTAAATTAATGCAGAACAAAATTTATGGAACTGGATGGAAAACCAATTTGTAAGCACTGCTTCAAAAAATTTCCCTCAGAGCTAGTAAAAAGAATTAAAAAACTGAATGGTTGAGATTGAAAAAATTAGAATTTTTTTAGAATTACATAATAATCTTCTTTAGCCAAAGTAAATACTGAAAATTATTTGAACACTAAAGGTAATTTTATGAAGTACAAAGCTTTTCGTTAACAAAGTAACATTATCAAGTACGTTAAAATTCAAAGACACGGTTGTTTTGAATTTTAACGTCCTTGATAGTGTTACGAAAAGCTTTGCACTTAATAAAATTACCTTTAGTGTTCAAATAATTTTCAGTTTTTTAGAATTAACACGCTAGTCTTTAATGTTCCTTGAAATTTTCAAATGTTGATGCGTTTGTCAAATAATATATTTGTTAAATAAATTTAGAAAAAATCAATATTTCTTTAGTGTTCACGAATATTATTTAGTCGTTTTAAACATTCGTTGAAGTTCAGTGCAGATATCAAGGTAATACAACTATTTATTGAAAGTTTTAAAACATACTAATATTTAATATTTGATAGTAATACGATAATGGGAAAGATCAACTGAATTTAAATCCTTAACCAAATATCTTATCAATATTTTCACTATAATTTGTAATCTCAAATCTTCATTGCCAAACATGAAAATTTCCGAATACAAAAAATTCATTCTTTTTTCATGCTAAGTAAGTTTATTAAAATTTAATTTTATTTCTTTGAGTTTTATTTCAGAGTTTAATCACAGCTTTTTTCTTCAAAAAATTTTTTACTTGCTCATACATCTCTTTATTTTTTCTCCGTAGTGTAGTGTTGCTGATTTTTGGCATCCTTTTGGACCTCCATTATGAATACGACCGTACTCTTCGCATGTTGGCTCAGCTTTTCCCGTGCAATACTTTCCGTATCTAAAATTGAATTCAAATTGTATATGTAGTTTAAAATTTTCAAAATATGTCGTTTTTGTAACAATATTCAATTCAAATAACCACCTCTTCATGTACTTTTTGACACAGTTCTTTGAGCAGTTTTTGTCCTTGCCACATTGTTTCCAGCCTAAATTTTTGAAGAATTTACCTTTACTTAAAAGCTACGAACGCATATTTCAAAAAATTTTTAGTCTTAAACTATAAACGAATACTTGTTCCAAGTTTGCCACAGTCGATCCAATAAAGTTTTTTGATTTGGAAAGGCCCGCAGCTCAAACTGTTGACATCCCAGTTACATTTGCCTATCAATTTATCTCCTCCTTCTATCTTTAAAATTTATTTTTCCTCTTTTTAGAGAATTAATATAGTAGATTTTCATTTGAATAAAATTTAGCTAAATATATCATGGAAAAATCGTTTAAGATAGGTTTTATGGAAAATTCTAATCTGAAGTTGCTAAAATTCTAAATGTCGAAAACATACTTCACTTATGCATTGCAAACACTTTTCTGAAATCTCCGCCCTGAACCCATTGAAAACTAAAAGTTTAAGATCTAACGTTGTAATTTAAAATTCTACTTGAAACAATTATGGAAGTTTTAGCTTACGTGCAGCGAAGAAGATGAAACGCCAGATTGAAATCATTTTTACCTTTAACCAACAGCTAACTCGCGACACATATATAGTATTTTTATCCGATCAAAATAACTCAAAAATTAAATTTTTTAGTTTATTTAAACAAGTCAAGTATAGATCAAAGGAAAAATTCAGAAATATCTTTTATAAAATCATTTGTTAAATTTGCAGTTTTAAAATTAAACTTTTTCAAGTATTAATATATTTTCGGAAATGCCTATTCAACTAAGTTATCGACTAGGGAAAGTATTCTAAATGAATCAAATTCGTCAAACTTTGAATAGCCAGCTTTAACAAATATATACAAAATATCATGTCAATAATCAAAATGAAATAAAGAAAAGTGAGGTTTGTAATCCTTCAAAGAACATAAAGAGCAATAACAAATGAAACAGTTCAAAGACCTTTCTAGTTTCACATTTGAAGCATCTTTAGCGTGATCGAGAAGGTTAATTTCTTTATGCCTGTCGATATTATGATCGAAACTTTGAGATTCGTTTTCTTCAAACCTTACTTCTGAAAATGAAAGTTCTTCTTGCCACCACTTTGGTGAAGATGAAGATGAAAACAACGGAGGTGAAAGGGGAACAAAACTCGATACAACTTCTTCTAGTGCATAATCATCAAAATGAATAACTTGCTCGACCTCTTCAAAAAAATTGTTGTCTAGCTTCATCGATATGTCCATATCTTGATTAATCTTTTCAAATACTTCTGTTACTGCCGATGAACAAAATGATAAACTTGGTTCGACACGAAAGCTATCTGTAACGCCATCTTCAAGATAACTTCGGTCAATTGAACAGTAGTTTTCCTGGGAGATAGCTTTTGATGAGTCAGGCACATTATTTGTATTCATATGAGGCAAGAGAGAACTTTCAAAAGTCAATTCAAACTCAGTAGTTTGCGGAACAGGTGAAAATGTATTTGTTGAGAGTATTTTCGATGATAGCTTTGTTTCGCTTTCCAAAGTCAACGTTGAATCTTTATGAGTTAGTTCGGTATCGCTCAAAACAGGGGAATTAGAAATATGATCTGAAGACAATGGTAAAATACTACATTGTATCCCTTCATTATCTAAACCTGTACATTCTTCGGAATTTTCAAACGGAAGTATAGCTTTTATATTTTCAATATGAAATTCCTTAAACTGTCCATTTGGCTTTGAGGTACCTGAAACGTTGGAGAAGGTCGGTTCGTTAGATGTTTGTAGTGATGTTGTCACTAAATCAACTTCTTGAGCTGAAGTTTCCGTCATTTTTTCTTTCATTGTATCATCTGTCTTTTCAGACACCAAAGTCTGAATCTGATTTTCACTTGGGTGGAATACTTCAAATGAATTAAAAAAACCATTTTGATCATATAAATGTGGAGAAGTATAAGAAATAACATTTGAAAAATTGTTCCTAGATGAGACTTGTTCTGTTGAAAGTGTTGATAATGAAATAGACAGAGAACTCGAAACATTATTGGCAGTATTTTTCGAAGTAACAGATGATAATGAATCGACCAAGGTGCTATAGGTTTTGTCTGCTTCTGCATTATTTAAAGTTACATTAGAAGGCGAAGTATTTCTTAGGATATTTCTTAATATTGGGTTAGCGGTTGGAATGTTTAGAGGGTCAGTGTATGTTGTGGCAAAAGTGAATTGTCCAGAACTCGGGTTGAAAGACGATATTTTAGGTAATGATATTTTAGCCTTCGACGGTAAAAAACTTTTCTTTTTCAATGGTTTCTTTTTTGATAGCATAAAATACTGAGATTTCAACGGATGAATTTGTATAACTTTTTTATCAGACAAAGTAGGCGATGATAAACCGCTAGATGAAGACTTGCTAGAAGATTTGGAAGTTGATGCTGAAATAGAAGACTTTCCAAACATTTTTGCATTGTTAGTTCTAATTAATACGATTTTACAATCTTTCAATTTATCATCATTTCTGATGACATTCTTGTTGATAATGTCCTTAGTGATAGAATTAGGTGTAGTACTTTCTGTATTAATTTTTCGAAGAAATTCTTTGTTATGAAAACTGATATAACCAGTTTTATTAAGCTCTCCAAATTTACTATCCAATCCTTTTACATTTATATTCTGATAATTTACATCTTTCGATAAAGACTTAAAATTTTTACTTTTTTGAATTTTATTTTTCAATTTAGACAACATTTTACTCTTTTTGGTTATAAAAATTTCACATTTAGTATTAGAATTATTTAAGCTTTGTGTGTTTCTAAGAGCATCCTTTAAATCTATATTACTATTATTTTTATTATTAGAAGAAATGGGGATATTAGTAGTAGCAGTAGTAGTGGTCAAAATATCACCAGACTTAGTGCAATTAATATTTAAAGAATTGTCTCCCAAATATGAAAGCTGGTCACTAACAGGTGTTTGAACGAGCATATTAAACTCATCAGAACAAGCTGCATCAGTACCTCCCTTCAGGGAAAACCTCCTATCCGTTTGGTTGTCTTTGAGAAGTAATGTGGTCTTCGACCCAAGGTTATTCTTTGAAAAGATATCTTTAAGTTGCGAAAAGCTTGAGGCCCGTTTACTTTTATGTTCTTCGAGGTTGGACGTTAAGTTGACGCTGCATCTCGGAATGCTTGTTATTTCCTTATGGTTACCTTCGATTAGTTTAGCTGTTTTTTTGAAGAAACTATTAACTCTAGGTCCAATATCTATTTTGATCTTTTTGCATATTGTCATATGGTTTCGATGCTTGTCAAGTAACTGCACACTCTTCAAATAGTCTGGGCTATAAGGATTTGATGGACGTTAAAATCGCAAAAATAAATTTATTTATTGAGAAAACAGTTTCAAATTAAAAAAAAAACAGTGATACTTTTCAAAATTTCACATCCCATTTAAGAATAGGAATCAACATTTTAAATCTGGTACATCCCCACTACAGGTTGGCCAGATATTTAAAAAACATTTTTTTGCATTGATTTAAAACAAACACACAAACCATCTAGAGTTGAAGGTTCTTTTTTTGCCTTCATGTCTCTTCTTCAAGTGCTGAAGCATCAATGACTTTAACTTCTCCCACTTCATCACCAATCGCCAACTCATTTCTCTCAAAGCATTGCAAATACGGAAAACTTCTGTTAAAATTCTAATACAATGGTCTTTTTCTGAACAAGTCATTTTTTTATAAGCATCGTGAGTATTAACGAAATTCTTGATTAATTCACGAGAAATTTTTGTTTCAATATCAATCAAATTTGATCCGTCTTCATTATGAAAGGCTATATTTTCAAAACTACTTGGAGCAACATCATTTTGCGACGATTTACTGGCTTCGTTGCTTAACTTGTGAGAGAAATCATGTTTGATTTTCAACATGTTAGCGAAAATATTTTCATTGAAACTTTTCTTCGCTGAAGAACTAATATTTGCATTTTCATTAGCGAGTTTATCAATTTGTACATTTGTTGGTTGTTTTAAGACACTTTGAGAATGCTTAGATTTTCTGTTCTTAATAACATCACATTTCTTCCTCCCACTTTTCTTTCCGGTCAATTTTGTTTTACGTCTCAATCCATTAGGATTTCTAATAACTTTTTTATTTTTTTGTTTATTATTAAAAAAGATTTTTTCTCTTTTTAAATTTTCTTGGTGTATCTGCCAATTGATGAAAGGGAGTTCAACTGCATAGTAGGTCTTTTTGCATGGTTGCAAATACGCCAGTGACATAAGAGCTGACTGCGGAGTATAAATATGAAGTCGATTAATTCAAGATCAATGTTTTAAAATTAACTTAGTTAAGATCTATATCTTACAATCAAATCAATCAAAAAGTTAATGTATAGTACAGATAACGATATACCAAAAATTTGAATTAAGCTAATAGTTATTGAATACCAGTCTCATTTCATCTTGGCCGCAAAGCATAGCAACGTCACCAAAGATTTTTACCAAAGGCACTAAATTATTTAAGGCTTCATTTTTTTTCGTTTCATTATGACGGCCAGTAGTTACTTCTAAATCATATTTGAACTTCTCACGTCTCATAGCGTTGAATAAAATAGTCGAGATTGGTTTCAAAAAGTGAAAAGGATTCTGTAGGTGAAATAAGCAAAATGAAAAGCTGAAAAAATTATTAGCGTCGAGCTATACATAGGGTTTCAAAAATCGCACAAAATAAGGTAAAACAGCGATACTAACTTCGATGAGCAATTTAATAAGCACGATGAGATTTCTCCAGATGAAAGCATGCTTCTTGGTTGTTGAATCAGTGTGCTTGCTTTCCAAGTCATACGATAGATGCTCTATGGTATCATTAACTTTAAACAATTCTTCCAACATCACTTTCAACCAGTGGTCGTCGTTTTCTTTGTGCAAACGTCGCTCCGAGTCAAACCATTTGTTAAATAAATTCTGGTGGTAATAAATAAAAATATATTTCTGTAAATTCTAGGTAGATAGTTAAATAGATAGATAGTTAAATAGATATATATATATATATATATATATATATATATATATATATATATATATATATATATATATATATATATATATATATATATATATATATATATATATATATATATATATATATATATATATATATATATATATATATATATATATATATATATATATGGATAGATAGATAGATAAATAGACTAATACACACTATGTATTGGAATTTGACTAGGAAAAATATTATGAAATAAACAATGCTCTCACAAATAACAAAATATATAGATAAATAGATAGATAGATAACAATCATCTTTTTAGGATATTTTTTTAAATAAAAATTTTCCAGAGTTATTTTTTTAAAAAACATAAAATTCTAATTTGGAATTAAATTTTTCAAAACTATACTAAAATTTTAATATAAACTATAATAAAAGTTAAAACCACATTTAATCAAAATATATTTTTATTAGAAAATCTTCAAAAAATCATTAAACTAAAATATGTGAAAAACATAATTAACAATTAAAATAATTGTAAAACTATACTTCTAATTGCATATAAGTAGAATCGATTCGTTTCCATACGATAATTAAAAAGATTCTTATGAAATGGGGATGGAAGGTCGAAAAAAGATAATGCGAAGATGCTGATTCTTGAGCAAGACTCTCCCCATCTACATCAGTCAAGTTTTCGTCATTTTTTTGATAACCAAATAAGTGATAATTTCTAATTGAAATAAAGAATCAATGAATAAGGATATATGAATGGAATAAGATAATCGAAGCTGGAATCGAAAGTTTCAATAATTAAGAGTTCACCCATTGTTTCATCAGAACTTTCAACATCAGTAAACTTCATATCTTTGCTGGTATTTTGAGGCTTTGCTACAAGATCCGACGTTGACAAGTTATAGTTTTTATAATGGCAAATATCCAACAAAAAAGCTGTTGAAAGGCTGTTACACTGCGAAAAATAATATATGAATTATATTTTATTAAAAAAATTCAATAATTCTTCAAAAAAATCATGTATAAACGTTTAGTTAATTGTTTTTGAAAATAATTTCACAAAGAAGCAATTTTTTTATTCAACTAAAATTTTTCAATAAGAATCATATAAAATTAATGAAAAACTATTTTTAATTTTATGGTTGTACAAAAACAAACACTGAGTTAAAGAAAATAATTTACAAAGCTTTGAATTTATGTATTTTGTGAAAAAAGACTGAGAAATAATAATGATGCATATGGTATCACATAACTAACCAAATAGTAGATGTTATGGCTAGTTAAAACATACAAAATATCTTTGTGCTCAGAACAGACACACTTTTTATCTTTCATCAATTTTAAATGTCTTTCGTCTTCAAGCGTATTTCTTTTTCTAGATTCATGGTGATCAGTGGAAGATGATTCAATATTGTTTTCTTTAAGTTCTGTGCTTGAATGGTGTTCCGAATCTGCATCTAAATAATGATGATGATCACTTTGTTCCAAGTCAAAATCACTGCTTCTTTCATAATTAGCTTTGCAATCATTTGTGGTGAAAGTATTATTTTGAGATGAAGAATTTGTAGTATTATTAGTAAATTCTGAATAAAATTGTGATGATTCATGTGGTAAAGCATTTTTTAAATGTACATCTGCATTATTGATCAAGTTTCTAAATGTTGCTTGATCATTTGGTTTACTAGGAATATTGGTTGAAAGAGTATTCTCTGAACTTATATTCAAATAAATATCTTGGTGGGAATCATCATAATGGCACTGATTATAATCATCAAATTCTTTCCAATGTGAAGTATTTGAAGACTCAATATTGTAACTCAGAATATTTGCAATGTAAAATCTTAAACAAAATATGAAATCTTTTTCAAACATAGTTTTAAAGTAGTAGAAAAGATGTATAAATAGCAAGATAATCGATGGGTCATGTTTGTAAGATGGGTATGCCATAAGACAAGAGATCAAACGAAAGAGAGGAACAAACAAACCAGAGTCAAGTATTATTTGTAAGCGAGCTTTAATAGATTGTGAATTTTCATTTGATAACCACCTTGAAACTGTTAAAAATGAATTTTTCATAAAATATTCACTGAAAAAACCTATAAAATTATACTTGAACTTTTTTGCTGAATACTAATTTTATGTATAATAAGCGAATGGTTTTTCTTATAAAAATGTTAAAAAATTTTCAATTGATATGCTTGTTAAACATAAATAAATACGTACTTTCACTTTGTGAAATGTCATCGCCTTTAAAAATAGCAAAAACTGTTGAATCCGACCAGCAAGCTTTATAAACAAATGACAAAGTACTGAGATGATCTGCATCTAATTTTAAGTTATTCAACTTGGATTTTATTTTACATTCTTCTATAAGGCTTGCAAAGATTGTGAAATCTTCATTTTTTTGAATGTCTAGATTGACACAATCATTACACTTAGGTGTTTCGGTAGTAGAGTTATAATTTAATTGTTGGTTTGACTGGTCTTGTGATGACAGCTTTATGTCTTTCAAGAGAAAATGCTCGTAATAAAACCTGCATTATTAAGAAATATTCAATAAATTTTATATTTCATATATATTTTATTTATTTTTTATATTTCAGTGTACTCACATATAAAAGATTTCTACTAAAGGTTTTATATCATCACAATCTTTGTCACCATGATGACATCGAATATTTATATAAGCAACCAAACATGCAGCTAGAAAAGTACTTTGGAATGATAAAGTCAAAGATTTGTTCTGAAGGACCTTCTTTAACAACTGAAAGTAAATTTGAAATTAAATTCAAGTGTTGAGTTTGCTAAGTTTAAATTTAGTCATAATTGTTAAATAAATCGTAAATTCTGCAACATAAGACATTATATTTAAAAGTTTATTGGGATGTCACCAAGCTTTTCTTGTAAAACTTCCAACATCAAGTGATGCATTTAAAAAATTTTATACACAGGTCTCAATAAAGTGAGATTTTCTAACAAAACCGTGAAACTTTATATACTTGTTGAATAATGTTACAAGCTGAATCATTTAAAATATGTTTGATAAATCATAATATGAATTCTAGCTAACATTATTTATCTTCTCAATGCATTTATAAAAAAACTTTCCAGTGCGTGTATTTATGCATTTTATTATTAAATCTTCCAATTCTGTATAAAAAGTAGACATATTTCAAAAATTAAACGATAACAAATTTAGAAAAATAAGCAAAGAACATTTTAGGGATGTAGTAAATATTTATCGGTAGAAAATAACTTGATAATTTATAAAAACGTCTTTTCAGATGTTTAGTAAGTTTATTAAATTTTAAATTCTTCAAAAGATTCTTACAGTTTTTAGTAGAATTTTCTAACTTATCTAAACTAGTTTTTGTGTTTTCTTCAAAATTTATATAAAAAATATTATAAAAAACTTTAACTTATTGAACCTCAAATTTAAATTTTTTGTTTTTCTGCGACTCTACACTCAAAATTTAGTAAGCTCTTTTATTTGGTTTTTTCAACTCACTTTAAAGGTATGCTTGTAAATCAGGCCTTTTTAATCTTCTCATCGTATTTTCATAACCCTTTTTACTATTGAAGTTATTTTGTTTTCCAATATTAACCTTATAGTCAATCCTCTCATCAATTTTAAACCGGTGCAGATCTCTCAAAACAGGAGATATGTGATCATATTTTCTGGTGCTTGTAATGAGCCTGGCTGCTGTGTTGATCAGAGATTAAAGTCTGTTTTTCTGGTATTTAGAGAGCTTTGCAAAGATAATATTTTCATAGTCGATACGGCTCAATACCAGAGCTGATGCCAACGTCTTCAAAGACTCTATGCTCAACAAATCCTTGATTGGTTTCATTTGCTTCAAAGAGATAAAACCACCCTTTAATATCATGTAGCGGTATTTAAAGCGCTTTTCCTTATAGACCAAAGCGATTGCTACAAATTTAATGTAGGGAAAACACACTGTGGAACAGGTGCAATTTGTCGGCCCACGCGGGATCGAGCCCGGTAACTTTAGACAATTAACCTAATGCTCAACCATTGAGCTATAGGGGCCAAACATGCCCAAAACGATTTTTTTGGCGTAGCAGTTCAGTTACTTCATTTAAACTTTCAATAATTTTTTAAGATAGTTCCAAGTTCTATGTAATGTTACACGGTGTTTATAGAGCGCTTTGGAATCCATATAGATCAAGGCGCTTACTAAAAATTTAATGTAACGAAAACACACTATGAAATAGATGCTAGTTGTTGGCCCACACGGAATCGAATCTGATAACTTTACCTAATTAGTCTAATCCTCTACCTCTGAGCTATACATGCCGGCAATACACCAATGATTTTCGTGGTTTCAGGAGAAAAGACGAAATTCGGTCTATTAGTTTCTAGAGACCCAACATTCTTAAAATCTCAGCTGAAGAATAAAATATTTTTCATATCTAATTATTTGAAGTTGGATTCCGTGTTGGAATGGGGATTGGCACCTGTTCTAGAGTCTGCTTTCACTAGATTACATTCATAGCAAGCGTTTCAATCTACAAGAAAACTGTTTCACATAAGTAACAATAAACGAAACTATTGTTGTTGATGTTTCCGTAGTAAGATTTCCTTCCTAAAGAGGGGTTGCTAGCTTCTCATCCTTCTTTCTTATCGAGGTTCAAAAGCGACATAAGTGAAGCTGAATAAATCCAATAATAAATTAGATCAATAAACAACTGCATTTTTGCTGTTATGGATGATTTATTCAGAACATCAAAAATCTTCACTGTTTGAAGGTATTTGCTTTTGAAAAAATTATCAAAATAATTAATTTTGACTTATCAATTTAAAACTTTTTATGAGTTGAATTTTCTGATTACACAAAAATTATTTTTTTATCGTGAGTTGTCTTACTATCGTCAAGGACATAATTTTCATTGTTGTAGCGGTTTGTCGTTTAAGCGTAATAAATTTCATCCGTATTATAAACAATATAATTATTTTTTTAATTTACTCAATTTTTTTTATGTTTCACAAGTAAAATTTCATATTTTCAAAAAATAAATGATTCATAGAATTTAATTAATGAAACCGTCATTCAACGAAATAAATCTTCGTACATTTTTTCAAAAATTTTTATACACACATACAGATGGCTTCTATTCATGAATGCAAGCATTGTTTTCAGCGTTTTGATAGCAAAACCCAAGTTGCCAAGCACATGTATTTACACAAACAAGGACACATTTGCACCAAATGCAATAAACCATTTGCGTCAGAATCTGGTTTAAAAAGACATATGAATGCTAACCATTCTCAAAACCAAGCAAATTTCAAGTGTACTATATGTGATAGCAATTTTAGATTGAAAAGAGATTTTGAAAAGCACCATCTTTCAGAACACAGAGCTAACAAGCATTTCAAATGTAAGCAATGTGGTGCCACATTTTCCTGGCTAATTAATCTAGTTAAGCATGAAAAGTTCCATTCTGGACAAAATAATGAAGTGGAACTGGTCAAAGATACCTTAGTTGAACCAACTAAAGAAAATTTATCTTGTAAAAAATTATACCAGTGTGATATATGCAATAAAAAATTCAACTTTGATTTCACATATGCGATTCATTTGGCAGGCCATGAAAAATCAAAAAATAACCTTGCCAATAAATCCTTGGATGAAAGTTTAAATAATTCACATTCAGAAGATCTTGAGTCTCAAGCTCCTACTGAAAATGAAGAACAAGTGATGAACTATATTCCTTCAGAAGAAGAAAACAAAGATTTGTTTGAATACCTCAAAGATTGTAGAAACAGACGGGAAGGAAAATTAAAAAGAAAGAAGAAGGAAGAAGTGATTTATGATTTTGTTATGACAAAAGACAAGCCTTTCAAATGCACTCAATGTGATGAATCTTTCAGATGGCAAGTTAGCTTGGATATTCACCTTAAAGTTCATTCTGGTGATAAAACCCTAAAAGTTCGGAAACCATATTCAAGTAGCAAAATGCTTTTAGCTGATAAAACGAAAAAAAAGAGTGTTTCAGAAAATGATATGAAACAAGATAAGAATTTATCTAAAATTGTTTATCAAAATGAATCTGATGAAGATAATAATTATGTCAATGAAGATTTAGAAGATGAAACAGATAATGATAAAAACAAAAAAAATGCTGGTGATGTAGAATATAAAATTGTTTCAAAAATGTCAAAAAGTTCTGATAAAGAAGAAAATGAAAATTTGAAAAATGATTGTTTTAAAAAGGAAAAATTGATGGATTCAAAGGAAACACCACAAACTGAAGATGGTTTGGATCCTATGGATATTCTCAACTCAATTGTAAAATTACAAAAAAGTTAATAGTTTTACATATTATTTATTTATATAAATTTACATTAATTTTATTCAATTATTTATGATTCAAATCATGTTTTAAATTTTTATTGATAATTTTTCAACATTTCAAGTTTTATACTGAAAATTATTTGAACACTAAAGGTAATTATATTAAGTACAAAGCTTTTATTATTATTTTTTTAAATTTTTTTTTTTTAATTTTAATTATTTTATTTTATTTTTTTAAATTTTATTTTATTTTATCTTTGGTCAGAATATAAACAACGGTGTCTTTGAATTTTAACGAACTTGATAATATTACTTTGTTAACGAAAAGCTTTGTACTTGATACAATTACCTTTATTGTTCAAATAATTTTCAGTATTTACTTTGGCTAAAGAAGATTATTATGTATTTCAAGTTTTATTTTCAAAAAACAATATTGAACTAAACTTGGATCTCAATTTTAGCATGTTTAAGTTTGTATGGTTTTGCTGGACCATCTTCACGCTTAACAACTTCTTGAAAACAAATAGTTTTGAAAATTTTTCCTTTTTGTTAATTTTTAACTGTAACCAACATGGTTTAAATGTTTCTGAAACAAAATGATAAATATTTAATTTTCTTTAAAAACTGAGTTTTTATATTCAGTTTTTTCAAATAAAATAAATTTTTATAACATTGTCAAAAAAGTTTCTGGTGATGTTTAGTTAGCTTTCTTGTGCCTTTTATGAAACACCTAGACTACTTGCTTCAATACAATATAAGCTAAGGTCGTGAGTGTAATGTCTGACTTAAGATTAAATAGATATAAGATTACCTATAGTTAGAGGAAAAAAGTTCAAAAAATGACCCAGCTTTTCGCCAAAAGTTTCACAAACAGCAGCTTTTAAATCATTTAAAAGATTCTTTCATATCCAGTTTTTGTTAATCTGGGGATTTTCGATGTTACATGCAAGAGATAAATAACAATTAAGCGGTTTGAACAAAAAAAAAATGACTTGATTAATCACGTTAAAAAAAGCTCATTTGATGAATATAGTCGGCCCCTGTAGCTCATAGGTTGAGCATTAGACTAATTATCTAAAGATACCGGGTTCGATCCCGCGTGGGCCGTCAATTAGTAATCCACATAGAGTAGCAGCCTGTGGAACCAATCAATTGTGCAACTATAGCCCCAGATACGAGCGATCAAATGATCGACATATTTTTTTTAAATGAAAACAGATCAAAAATCCTTTCAAACTCATTTGTCACTCTCATCTTATACTTAAGGTTCTTTTGCCGGCAGTTTGTTTTAATCCTAATCTTAATAGACAAATTTGGTCAAAAACGTGGAAAACGAAATTTGAAGAACAGAAAAAATGTGTAAATAAATAAAATAATTTTTTCAACTTTTGTTATCACCTGATAATGTACGAAAAGCATCGTGTTTGAAGTAAATAGCCGGAAACCAATATAATAGAAACAAAACAAAGTTTATTGAGAAACTTTATACACGAAGCTTCTCGTAAGAGTATCTTAAATTATCAAGTGTAAATATAAGTAATTTTTCTTATTATATAGCATCGTGTTTTTTTTTGAACCAATACTTTGTGTTTGTTGAACTTACGAAAAAATGTATTCTTTTATTTAGTCACCGTTTAATACAAGGTTTATGTTTTTGTTTATTTTCAAAGCTTTTTTGAACCTCACAACAATAATGCTATAGATTGACTGAACGCATCATAAATATCCAACGAATGAGACTATCATTACTTAGAGAAAATACAAAAAGGTTCAAAGCTATAAAAGAATTAAAAGAACGTTAAATCATCAAGATTCAACTTGAGTTCCAAAAGTATACAGCTTGGTTCCCACATGCAGAATTATTGTATGCTTTGGACAAGTTTATGTGTCGGGCTTTATTTTATTTGCCTGCAGAAACGCTGTTGACTTTTCCCCTTAAAAGATTAGTTTTTGTTTTTTGTATTATGCCTACATTGTATAGGAAAACAAAAAAAAGTAAAATTTATATACCAGAAAGATTAAAGAATTTTACACAAACTTAAGTCATACTGCATGCTGTGAAACAGCTCTTGAGTGTCTTTCAAACGCGATATTTTCAAGAATGTTAATCGATCTGAGCTACAAGAGCCGAAATTGATTATGTATAATATTTTTAAATAGGTTTGGTCAATATGATCGCAATCATAGTCGTCAAAATTATTTTTCTAGAAATGGCCTATTAGGAATAATAAGAGTAAACATCGTAGTTCCAGTTTGTGATAATCTTTTTCTAAGATAACTATGTATTTTTGCTCTGAACGTTTCCGCTAGCCAAAATTTTTAATGAAAGTCAAACAGAAACTCGAATTTTTTAATCCTATTCGAATAAAATAAAATCAATTTTACATAGGCGTTAAAATCCAATGAATAACTTGGTTCAACTCAAAATAATTGTTACACTAATGAAACAGGCTTTAAACATCGAAGTTACATCTCTTAGAAGAAGAGAGGATTGAAATATGAAAAAAATAATTACGCAGTCATCAAAATTTGACCAAACTAAAGCGAAGATCGTCACATAAACAGTGTTTTTTATATTCTACACCAAACAAACACAAAAATTCAGTTTTATACAGAGTTCTATATAAAACTAATTAGTTACGTAGGGCTAGAATTTTACTATTATCAAATTTAACATGTTAAAAACATAATCAATACTTTCATTACATAGTTTGAGTTTAAATTATGATGGTGAAATAAATTTTAAAATAGTTATACTAAAGTATGAAGTTTAAACAAATAGCAAATCAAAATTTTATTTAAACCGCCGGCAAATGCAAAAAAGAAAAATTAAAAATTCGGATAGGATAAGACTTCATAATTTATAGCTGACTTTAACACTTTTACCATGTGTACTTTCATGCGTCTGTGAATAGAAATAATTGTGATGAGCTTTCATCCTGAGACAAAAAAATGGTAATGTAAAACAAGAATTGAAATTCTCACATTGTATTCGAGCACAACATCTGGTGGTGTATTCAACTTGCTTTTGAGCATTTTGCTGGTGAAAAATTGAAAAAAAAATTTATAAAGATACAAAAATATAATGCTATGCTAAGTGTTAAAATTTGAATAATAAATGAACCCGATCGATTTGATTTCATCTTCTTTAGAAGCATTACGAGTCCATAGAGCCAGTTTGTCTCCCCTTAATCGAAGACTACAAACAGCACCGTTTATTTCATCACTTAGGCTATCAAATGATTCTCCTATCAAACACATCAGCTGTAAATTATATGTTGAAATATATATTATATTGATATAGAAATTAGAACACTTAGTTAAAAAAATAATACAAACGAAATAAAGAAATGAATCAACTTACAGTTTCAAGCCAAAAGTTGTCAAGGTCAGTGTTCCTTTTATTCTTTTGCAAGTTGATAAGCCATCTTCCCCCTAATCTGTTTTCTGAATCCTCCCACATAGGTTTTATACCTTCCTACAATAGAAAAGTCAACAAGTAAAGCAAAAATATGATTTGAAACATGTTAAATATTTCAGCTAAAAAATTATTTTTTGCTATAAGATGTAAGTTGAAAAATATTTTAAACCTTGAATAATGAGTAATCACTTCCTTGACTGATTTTGCTTACAGCTGTAATGTAGTTGTACACTCTGAAAGATCAAAGAAAATTGAAAACCATACATGTTACCATTCATGGAAAATTTTTTGACTTACGCCCAAAAGTCTTCAACAGTTGAAAATGATGCAATCACTTTCTGGTTCTCTTGCCAATCATTTTTTTTGTCATTTTTGTAGTACCACAGAACCCAAACACTTTCTAAAGGATGTTTGATGTAGGATCCAATATTGTTATATTCACCTACTTCCAAATTTTCTTCTTTATCCTTAAGATAACAAAATTTATTGCTTATTGATAAATATTTCATGTAATACTTTTGGAGCGAAGTTATAGCTTGAAAACGATTATGAATATATTATTTAGAACCATCTTTATTTTGAAAAAAACAGATGTGTAGGGATAAGGAAAATGTCAGTATTACGTATGTATTAGCTTTATACAACAAATTTATAAAGTATTTTCCACACACTTGATATATTTTAAAAAAATAAAAATATCTAAATCAACAAATGTTCTTAAGAATTTTTATTTGAAATGGCGATCATTAGTTGAGCGCATGACTAATAATGCAATATAAGTGGTAAAAACGATAATAATTTTGAAAAAAACTTATTGTAAAATAATTTCCTCAAAATTGATAAATAAAATTTATAATTAGGATGCTAGTTTTAGCTATATAAAAAATAGAATAAACTACCTTTACCGACATAACGAAGAAATGAAACACAAACAAACTAAAAAAATTATTTTAATCGTATAAAAACAATTTTAATATGAAAAATAATATCAATTTTTTTTGAAAAATTATTATTCATAAATTTCATTTTGAAAAATGTTTAAGTCGCGTTTTTAACAATATTTTTCATTTTCTACATCCGGATACATAAATATGAGTACTAGTTCAAGCGAGAAAAAAGATGACAATTTGCCAAAAATTTATTCTACAATACTTTTGCGGTAATTATTGATTTTTTTGAAGGTCTATTTTTATTTTAAAAAACAACTCCAGGCCAAAAAAAGTAGAATGTGGCATTAACACCATCGAATGGTACCTAAAAACTCTAAATATTTCTACAATAAAAAATTTTTGTTTAATGATGAATTAACAATCTGAAAATCATATGTTAATTTATGTTTAATTTGAAAAGGGCCGATAATGAAATCGTAAATTCAATGAACTCTTTCGAAAAGGTATAGCAAGTTTTTTAACTTAGTTATTAATATTATATGTTTTTTTTTAATTTTTTGTGCAGGAACAAGATTACCCAAGTTTGTCAATTGAACTGAATTGCTTGAATGTTTTATTTATTTTCATAAAATAAAACTTTCCAGAAAATGAGGCTAAAGAAAATCTCAAAAGGTACTTTTAAAATGATATATTGATAATATTAATTGAAAGTTTTTTCAACTTATTAGGAAGAATTCATATTCTGAGAAAAATTTTGAAAAAATAGATGATATTGGGATCAAGAGGTTTTTTACTGAAACTTTAGTATCAGTTATCAGTTTCGATTCATTTATAAAACATTATTTTTATAAATCAATATTTTCATGGAAGATTTTTAAATCTTGATAAATTAAATCAGTATTTTTGCAGGATCTTTTCTTTAGTGGATGGTTGCGTGGAAAGTTATATAAATAAAGTTATAATGATATCGTATCTCAAAGCTTTCTGTTCATTCAATAAAATATAAATTTTTTATGAGTTTGTGCATTGTAAGAAATTTCATAAATGTTAAGTTATGTGAAAGAAGTTTTCATCAAATGAAGATCGTAGTACATAAATCTCATAAAAAATTTTTCGTAAGATAAACTTACATTTTCAAGTGAAGGTACAAATTTAAGAACGTTGAGTAACGTGTTTCAATCGAATATTTACGTTTGTCTCGAAAAATTAAAATATAATTATTTAAGAGAAAAGCACTAAGAGGAGAAATATGAGTATTCTTATTTTGCACTCACGTTTTCATTTTTAATTGGCCAATGAAATCTCCAGATAGCAACATCAGTTACTATTTTGATGACGTAGAATATTTACTATTTTAGCATCGTTAAGACTTCATTGTGATGCTTAAGTAGGCGAAATAAAATTTGTTAATGAATAGTTAAGGAGTGAAATGGGACTAAGAATAGCATAGCATCAACAAACTGGACATTACTATCAATAAAGTACGCCAGTTAGCAATTGTTTTTACATTCAAAATGTAATGTAATGCGGTATTTATAAAGCGCATGCTGCAAATTAAATGTAGCGAAAACACACTGTGGAACAGGTGCTAATTGTCGGCCCACGCGGAATCGAACCCGGTAACTTTAGATAATTAGTCTAATGCTCAACCATTGAGCTATAGGAGCCGACAAAAATGTAAGATTTAATGTATTTTATTCAAATGAAAACACTTAGGAGTTTATATTATTTCACGAAGCTTTTCGTAAGATGAACTGTATTTTGAAATTTGATCAACTTAAAAATTTAAAGTGCAGAAGTCACAGTAAGATTTTGTTTTGGTCGTATGAAAAATCATTTTATTTTGTTATTTTCACGTCAAAAACAAAGCTTTTGATAAATTTTTAGATTTTTTGAATATAAAACAATAAATATTGGCATGCATACAAACTAAAAATGCAACTTTATTGGTATATATATTCATTCTAAAGTTTTAATAAAATAAGATCAAATGAAAAAATAAAAGTTGAAAAATCCAAAAATTTTTTATGTGACATATCGATTTTGAAGGGATAGTGGGGGAAGGGGGGTGAATAAAAACATGAACTTTTAAATGAAACTACTTTGTTAAAAAAAATTCAGATTGGTTCATCTTTTGAATATTTATTTTAAATAAAAACACAAAGTATTTTCTTTAATCTAGTTCACTTTTAAGTTTTTTTTAACTTCATGCCTTACATAAAAAATTCTATTTCATAAGACATATTATGAAACTTTTGAGATATTATAAGGTTATTTTTTCTAAATTTGAAAAAAACTTAATTTGTTCATCAGGTAAAACTATTTCAAAGTTTTTGCAATTCTGAATAGCTTCAAACTATAATTTTTAATATTATCTCTATTTTAGATTTCAAATGTATTAGATATTATTCTAAAAGAAAGTTAGAGTTATACGGGTGGGGTTACACTAAAACCGGCGCTCTTGGTGAGTTATATAAACAATCTTTCAAGTAAATGTACTAAATTTTGTATATTTGAATAGAAATTATGAAAACACAGATTTAATTGTTTATTGAGTATTGAAATTATTGTACTTCTAGCTTACTTAAAGAAGTAATGTTTTATGTTATTAATAAACACTAAATTTTGCTTTTTTTAATTTTCAAATAATTTATTCAGGTTCAGACTGGCTAGAAACAAAGAGAAAAAGCCAACTCATTCCGATAAAGCTTTCTGGGTTCTCTGATTTACAGGTGTTTTTTAAATAAACTATTCAAAATATCCTAAAAAATATGATTTTCAAGATTGAAAGAGTAGCTAGTGGCTATGGCAATACATGTGTTGTAGGCAAAAGAAATAAAGGTTATTATAAATTTGATATCAGAAACTTAAAAAATTTCAAATTGTATGGTTTTTAATAGTAAATAATATGTTTGTTTATTTATACAAAATAAGCCTAATCTCATACACATAACTATTGTACTTTTCATATTATAAAGAATATATTTTTATATAAAATATATTAAAATTTTCATAAAACTGTTTCTAAGACAACAGACAAGTTTTAAAAGTTGCTGGTCTTAACACATATTGTCAGTTAGGCTTTCCTAATCTCTCAAGTAACTTTACTCATTCCAATCAGTTATTCAGTTTCCCAATAAAAGTGGAATTGACAAAAAATTATTTGAACACAATATAATTGTTCAAATAATTTGCAGTATTTACTTTAGCTAAAGAAGATTATTATAAGACTGACAGATTCTAGTAACTCATTTTAACAAAATGCTTTGGAAGATAAACATCCATTTTTAGTTTCAAAGAGTTTTTATTGATTAGTTTTTTATCAAATTTAATTTTTAGCTTTACTGAAAGTTTTTCTTTTAATGATTTTTCAATAATTTGTGAAGAAAGAAGGACTTTGACAGAAGTCTTCATTGTGCCTGAAAATGAACATATAAAAGTTTGTATGTTTGTTGAAGGATTAATGAATTTAATAAAAACTTTAAATTTTAAAGTTTGCATTATCATTGGGATTTTTTCAAATGTCCTATAAAATAAAGAAATGTAGGATTATTAAGTAAGATGAATTGTACATCTTAGAATAATAAATAGTAATATAATAATCTCATTAGATTATACTGCTGTACATGTCTCATGAGTTATATAAATTTAAAAATCAGCATTTAAGAACGATATATATCATCAATTAAGAAAGCTCAGACATTTTATATCGATATTTCAAATATTTTAAGTTTTCTTTTCGAATACAACATCATTGAATCTTTCTTTTTTTTCTCTTTCTTTCTTTAAACTTTGTTTTCATCAGTTTATCATCGTTATGCTTCACTATTGGTGAAAGAAAACAATTATAAATACTATTGGAATGGTTGAGCTTAACCATATTGACTGACTATACACCATATACCATAGATCGTGACTATAATAAATGATGATCATTAACTAATGATACTTCATGCAGGATGTATCTTTGGGTAGAACTCACACCTTAGTTGCTACTGATGCTAAGACTGGTTTGTATTTTTGCTTATGAAACAACAGACAAGGGTAATATAAAGTAGTATTTGCATAAAAGTACAAATATGTTGACATGCCTAATATTTTAACAATACTATTACACTAGTATTTATTATTTTTGAAAATTTTTCTCAAAGTATATATCAAATTTAATAGAAGTTTCAATGAGAACGAAATTAAGATTTTTTATAAGTATAATTTAAATACAATATGTTCAATCAACACGCTCATTAAAATTTTGTTTCAATGGTATTGTTCTAATAGACGAATTAAACACTTAGTCTAAATTTTGAAAAGCTGAAGTGAAATGATTATTTGAACATTTTAAGTTGCTAAGATGAGTATCAATCAAATAAAGTAATATTATATTGTATTATTATGGCTTAGTCTTCATGCGTTGAAATGAGCTGAAGTAACTTGAAATATTATTGAAACAAAAATATTAGCTTATGAAGTGAAATAAAAATATCTAAAATTTCTAAAATTACAAAATCTAAAAGTTCTGAAACCATTTTAGGGTCGTACCACGCAATAATATCACAGCTTTTAATAATATAACACATATCGTCATCGGTCTATGAAAGACTCGTGACTTTTTAATGAGGATATCCAGTTAATATCGGATATCTTTGTGTTTTTAGGGAATAAATTATTAGTATTTGGTTTTAATAGTTACTCTCCATCGATTAGTTTACTGCTTGGGAAACAATAGCAATGGACAATGTGGAAGATCAATAATTGAAGACGAAATATACAGGTTGGTGAATAAATGAAAGATTTAAGTAAAATGATGATAATATAACATTAAGATAAATTATCAAAAGTAAAAATGATTTTGTAGTCAAAAAGATACAAATAAAGATATGAAAGGATTTTTTATTTACGTTTATTAACCATATTAGATTATACTGCCGTCCAACTCATTTCGAAAATATAAATTGTGTTTAATAGATACTTCACTACATATTTCTAGCGAAAATCCAGTAATCAACCCAGTTAGATTCGAATCTGAAATCAAACAGGTCTTATAAATATTTATCGTGGTTTTTGTATACACCATTTCTTACATCAACAACTTAATTTTAACAAAAACTTGTATACCAAGAAAGCAAATAGCAAACCAACAACCAATAGAAAAGTTCAAAATTAAAACAAAGGTGGAGTGTGGACAGGATTACAGCCTGGTATTGCTGCAGGATGGACGGGTCTTTGCATGCGGTCTCAGCTCAGATGGCCAAACTAGTTAATGTTACTTCTATAAGCATATATGTTATATAGAAAATGTGTCAACCTTGTAATAAAGTAAACATCGAAAATTTTAGTTTTATTTTTAAAGAATTTTTTTATATTGTTATTCGATAGCATGTATGATAATAAAAAATTATGATTAAATTAAATTAATTGATTTGATTGAATCATTGAATATAAGTATTTTAAGTATTAAGATTATTTGAATGATGATGGTAATTCTAATTAAGAAAATGAACAAAATATTGGAAACTTCAATTTTCAAACATCCTCAGTTGAACGTCACTAAACGGTTATTTATTTTATTACTCAATGCACAGGTCAAAACCACTATGACAACGTTCAGACGTTCAAAGAAGTGATGGGCGATGTGAAAGGGGAAAAAATTGTTCAGGTGAATCAGTTTCCATCTTTAATTATTCGACCCTTTTTATTTCTTAAGTAGACCCAATGCATATTTTCCTTGTACGATCTTTATTTTTTTCTATTTGTTATTCTAATATTGAGAAAATGTGCCATCTTCCGGTCATTATTCGTAGATTTATCTATATCACAGGTTTCATCTAAAGCTGATACCGTATTAGCGGTTTCAGGTAGTAGCATGATTATTGAAAATTTTCTAACTTTTATTTTTCACTCTTGTAGATGCCAATTATTATTAATTATTATGCTAATTAAAATGATTCAAAAAATGCACATTAAAAAACATGAATAAAAGGTACTTATTGGCATCACCAATTGATTGTCTCGTAGATAAAAATGACATGTTTGGTTGGGGAAACAATGAATACGACCAACTGCGCACCATTTGTAAGGACGAGCAGCAGGTGCTTTAAACCAGTTTTCGAATCTTTATAGAGACTTTTACGTCAAAAATGGGAGATTTTCTAAATAAATTCATTGAAAAAAAAGTTATAATTTTCGATAAGTTTACTTTTCCATAAAACTTTAGCGAACCTTTTATAATAAATGTATAACAAATAATTGTATTAAGAAATCTAATTTTACATTTAAGTTTCAAAAATTAATTACTGAAAGCACATTAAAATGTCTCTAAAAAGTTACATCTTTGTAGCTCATTTCTTGATTATATTCATAGATATATGATTTAGATTTTATATAATCAATATTAATTTCAAGTATTTTCTTATCGTAAAAAAAATTAAAAAATAATAGCTATTTGCATAAATGTGGTGAATCGATGATCTGATTGTAATATATGAGGCACTTGATGGCAGGTGAGTGTGTCGAGGTACATGAGGGGAGGTGTGAAGAAGGTGGCAGCGGCAGGCTCTATGTGTGCTCTCATTGATGGTGCTTTTGGTTTTTTCTAAAATAAATTTAAAATTACAGTTTTGCATCTCCAAAAAAGCCGGAATTAGTTTTACGTCTTATTTAAAGATTATTTTTTGTAATACACTTCATTTAAATTTTGCTCTAAAATTTACAATTTTATAAAGATTTTTCTTACATATACTAAAAAAAATATACATTACTAATTATGATGAAAGTGAAAATATTAATATAACTTGGAAATATGTACTTTTTCATTTTTTTTTTAGCAATACACTAGTTTTATTCCCCGTTCCACTCGCAACAAATCCACTCTTATCCTGGACGCGATCTCCACTCACTGTTTCGATATCCTTGCATTGACTGAAACGTGGATCCCGGAAGATGCTGACAATGTCACAAAATACGACATTGTTCCCCCAGGTTACCATGTTCTACATTCTCATCGTTCTAGTGGAAAGCGTGGTGGTGGTATTTCTTTGATTTCCTCCAACTCCGTTAAACTGACACTTGTAAAATCTGAAATACACTCTTCCTTTGAAGCATTAACTGCCCAAGCCTCTTTCCTAACACGTTCCTTAACCATTTCTGTTATTTACCGCCCTCCTAACTCAAGTAATTTTATTCGTGAACTCACAGCTCATCTTTATTTTCTTTCTTCGACATTCAATCATTTCATAATGGCTGGAGATTTTAATACCCCTAATTGTCATCATCTTGATAATCCCCTTAATATTCTTTTGCGAGAGCACGGTTTGACGCAGCATATTAACTTTCCAACTCACAGGCTTGGCAATACTCTCGATCTTGTTATCACACCGGCTTCTCTCTCTCATCTTATTTCTGACCCTGTCAGCGAAATTTTTGAATCTGATCATTTCCTTATTTCGTGCCGTCTTAACCTCGTACGGCCCCACCTTTCACCTCATCGTGTCACTTCTCGGTCTTTCAGGAATCTCAACTTGGCCGGCTTTGGAAAGGATGTCAATTTTATAAGCGATTTACTTATTAATTCTCCAATCTCTAAGGTTGATGACTTTGTTAGTTCCATGGACAAATTGTTTCTTTCGCTGATGAATACTCATGCTCCTTTACGCAGTCATACTTTTCGCCCCAGCTTGCATTCACACTTTCATCTGTCTGAAAATGCTCTCTCTGCCAAACGCCGAAGAAGGAAAATCGAGAGACAGATATCCAGTCTCCGAAAGCTTTGTGTGCAAGTCCCCGATGATCTTTTACAGGAATTCCGTATTTCACGTAAACTCGCCCGCGCCGCCATTAACAAGTCACGTGCTGATTATCTTAATCTATCGCTATCTTCAGCGACACCTAACTCCAAAGCCTTTTGGAAAACGGCGAACTCCATACTTCACAGGTCTCCTCCACTTCCTCCACGGACTTCTGCGGAATATGATCTTTTTGTTGAAAACTTTAGCGCTTTTTTCAAGACTAAGATTGAGTTGATTCATAGCTCGTTACCGATCACTAATCTTCCCCGTCAGCCCTCCTTAACTGACAGTGATCAATCAAATCTCTCATTTTTCTCACCTCCTAGTGTTGACGAAATCATCAAATTGATCAATTCTCTCCCAAATAAATCCTCACCTTTAGATATAATCCCTGTTTTCCTGCTGAAGCAGTTTTCCGGCATCTTCGCCTCCATTATATGCAAACTTTCGGCTCTTTCCTTTTCACAGGGTATTTTTCCAACTTCATTCAAAACGGCGCAGATAACCCCTTTACTGAAAAAATATAATCTAGACCCCATGCAACCATCCAATTATCGTCCAATTTCAAACCTCAGCACCATCTCAAAGATCTTAGAAAGGGTTGTTCTCAAGAGATTATCCTTTCATGTTTCTGTACTGCGTAACTTCAACCTTTTCCAGTCGGCGTATCGCTCACATCACTCAACGGAAACTGCGCTTTTGTACATCACTGACAGCCTCCGCAATATCTGTGCTACCGGGTCTGCGGCCGTCTTAGTGTCTTTAGATATTTCAGCAGCTTTTGACACCATTAATCATCCAAATATGCTGCATATCCTTGAAGTCTACTTTCACATTTCTGGCATTGCTTTATCCTGGTTTCAGTCCTATCTTTCCGAACGCAAGCAATTTGTTAAGATAAGCTGCTCTTCTTCTACCCCTGTCTCCCTTCGTTTTGGTGTTCCTCAAGGTTCTGTTCTTGGGCCCATACTCTTTTCTCTTTATACTTCTCCTATTAGCGAGATCATACAGAAGCACGACGTTCTATATCATCAGTTTGCTGATGATATTACCCTCTTTACAGGCGCCTCCTACCTTGATCCTCATCCCAGCCTCACTAAGATATCTGAATGCATCACTGAGCTCAATCTTTGGTTTTCTAACAATCACCTCATGTTGAATCCTAACAAAAGCGAAGTGATGTTTGTCGGCAGTCCCATACTCCTTTCCAAATCCAATCTTCCCACTGAAGTAATCTTTGACGGCACTACTCTTTCCGTAACGTCCAAACTGAAGATACTAGGTGTAACTCTTGATTCTAGACTCAACTTTACACACTTTGTCTCTCAGATCATACAATCATCCAACTTTCATCTCCATGCGATCAGACAGGCACGCAAGTTCCTACCCTCTGACACTGCCGTTGCTCTGATCATCTCTTTAGTTCTTTCAAGGATTTATTACTGTAACTCTCTTCTTTGTCGACTCCCGAACTGTCTTATTTCTAAGTTGCAATCTCTCCAAAATCGCGCTGCTAAAACCGCTCTTCAAGCCGACTACTATTCTTCATCTCACACCTGTCTTGATCGCCTCCATTGGCTGCCGGTCGTACTAAGAGCCCAGTTCAAGTTGCTATGGCTCACGGCTAACATCTTATATTTTAATCAGCCGGCTTATTTATATGACCGTCTTTCCATTAGACAGACTCCTGAGTCTCTCAGGTCTTCCAACTCTGGTTTATGCCTACATCAGCCTGTCTCTTCTAAACCTTTCTTACATCGCTCCTTCTCGCATATTGCCCCTCACTTATGGAACTCTCTTCCACTTAATGTCCGTCTTTCACCTTCTCTTAAAATTTTTCGCAAGCGTTTAAAAACGCATCTTTATAGCCAAATTTCTTTCTCATAGCCCTTCTGATTAGAACAGCGCCTCTGCAGCAAACCTAGTTTGCAAACTGCGCGCCCTACAAATAAAATAATAATAATAATATACATTACTAATTATGATGAAAGTGAAAATATTAATATAACTTGGAAATATGTACTTTTTCATTTTTTTTTAGCAGTACACTAGTTTTATTCTTGTCAATTTTTCATTCTTTAAAATTTAAAATCTTTTTTCGAAATATTTCTAAATCCGCAACTCCTGGAGTGTTTGGTTCTGACCATCAACCCTTATAGGTGAACAGAATGATTTCTAAAGCCTAAGTTAATGCGATATAAAGAGCAATATAATCAAAAAGGGATAATAACAGTAACAAATGTATCTCATATGGGACCAATCCATATTAATTGACAGTCTCAAACACAAGTAGCACAAACATCGTTCCCAGACTCAAACGTAGTGCACACGTGGGGCTACGGACTGCTGGGCAGGGGACCTGCGGTGGATCGATGTGAGACTCCCACACCCCTCCCTTCCGTCCTTTTCCACCCCTTCAAGTCTCAGTTGTAATGTTAACATCAGTGCAGTTATAATAAAAATAATTTTTACTTTGTAAAATGAAAGGAATAATATTAATAATTTTATTCGTTTTTGAAAATCATTATAATGTACTTTCTGCAGCAAAAATGAAAAAAATCTCATTAAAGATATCAAATGCGGTCTTCACCATTTTGCCGTTCTAACTGGTTCATTTTATACTGTTGCATGTTTGAAAAACTATTTAATATCATTTAATGATAAGAATTACAATGGTAGTGATAATAAATGGTAACAGAGCATGGGGAGATGTACACGTGGGGCAAGAACAGGTTGGCATGCTTGGGTCTAGGCCACAAACTCGATCAGTACATCCCTTTCAAGGTGCTGTTAGCCTACTCTAGTGCATCAGTGTCTTATAGCTTGTCGAATTAAGATTTTGTTGACTAAACTTAAATACCTAATGTGCTGTTATTTATCGTAATGCTTTTTGTTTGTAAAATAATATTCCAAATTAGGCTATAGGGTTTTATTAAAAATTTTTTACCAATAACAATTTATTGGTAAGTAAGTGGTTATTGATAAAAATGTTTACTGTCAAAGTCTGTCAGTTTATGTAAAAAAATGATTCATTGGTATAAAACTTGACTTCTACAAAAATCTTCACTAAAAATGTTATTTCCCAGATTGAATAAATCAACAGTAATATTTTCAAAGATAATTGAATAACTCAAAGCCTAAAAAAATTTCTCGTAAGTTAAAGTTACTGTACGAAATAACTTGCATTTTTAGTACATGTAATGGGCTATAGATTCAAATTTTATATTTATCAGCAAAAATTTTTTAAATTTTAAGAACAAAATCCTTCTCCAGGTACACATTTCTGCTGAGGTGACTCAGGTATCTTGTGGAGTTGATCACGGTGTTGTCCTTTGTAGATCTTATATTTAACATCTGATGAATCTGCTGTACAAAAGCAACTATTAAAGCATTTACTTGAGAAATTTATGCTTTTTGAATTTTTTCTTTATGTTTTTCATGAGTTATTTTGATTAAATATGGCTGGTTATTCAATATTTTGGTTCATCAATTTTTTATTAAGATTGTTTTGAACTTCTTAAAAAATTCACATTTTGTTAAAATGATTATTTGAAATTTTTTTTCACATATAATTAATCATGGCTTATCGATTCATGAAATTTAAAAAAAATTTATTGTTACAGAAAAAATAGCTAATAAATGACTTTAAAAATCTTATAAATTGACATCATTTTTCAAGTAATTATTTATTGATTATACAAAAAGATGCCTCTAAAGGTTAATCATAGTCAAAAAAACTTTAATCTATAGAGAACTGATTTAAAATTCTTTCTAATAAAAATATTCATCGAAAATAACTGTGAATTTTTTCAATTTTATTAGCTCACCATCGTATCTTCACGTCCGTTTTCATGCTAGGATGGTTTAGACGAAGGTACCTAATAGCTTTCCTCTATGCTCTACAGTTTTGACCAAATTCAGGTCTGAATCTCAGCATTCTTGTTTGTCTAACAATGCAATAGAAGTAATTTATAATTTAAAAAAATACTACTGAAAAAAGTATTGTATAAATTTATAAATAATCGAAACTTTAGAGTTTAAGCAAGTTCTGAATATTTAAATAATGGTATGTATTGAAAATTTACCAAAAATTGAAATTTTGCTAAGTGCATTATGAAAAAATCTCCAAAAAAAATGCTTAAAGTTACGATGTTATTGTACTTATATGAATTGTCTTTTTTGGCGTTATTCTCTGAAATAAGAATCACTCTTCATTGCAAAACCACAAACAGAAATAAGGAACGTTGAAGAACAACTACCGTACCTAGCAACCTGATTATTAATTAAAAATAAATTTATTACTTATAAAATAAATAATTTTAAAATGAATATAAGTTTTCAAAAAAATATAGAAAAAAACTTGTCTTTCATATTTTTTATAAAAATTAATTTAAATCTTTGAGTTTGTTTCCAACGTTGTCAACCGCTTTTCCAAGTGTCTGCTTTGCAAAGTGGGTTTTGAAACTGTAGGTTTTGTTTAATGAACTTTTCAAATGGTAGTACAGTACTCCTACGATTTAAACACTGCTTCCTTCAAAGGGATTCTCAAATGTCTTTTAAGGTTATTTGATCTATAAATATTATTAGTCCAAACTAAGGTAGTCTAAAACTAACATTGAAGTAAAAAAAGTTTTGAAGCGAAGCTTGACTTTTTGTAATCATTAAAAAATCTTAGAAAAGATTCATTTTTCAATCCTTGGAGTTATTTAATAGTTTAGATAACATCAAAAAATAACTTAGAAGAGATTCTCTATTTGAGAAAGCATTTGAATTAAAAGTTTCAAGCATATTCCACCGAACAAATACTAAAATAAAACAAATTATTCTTATTCAAATAAATTTTTTAATAATTTTGATTTCGGATATATTTAAAACCTTATATCATTAAAGCAACTAAAACTTGGGCATAAAATAATTCAGAGTTAGTGAAATAAATAATTATAGTGATTTAATGACTGAAAATAACTAAGCCTTTGAATACTCACTAGATATCAGCATCAAGTAACAAATAAAAATTCAAAATTATTTTAGTTCAAGGTTTTGATTAGAAAAGTGTCTTTTTTTTTCTCATCAGATTTTCAAGTGTTGGTCTTTTTTGATTATGTTCAGATGGCTCATTAATAAAACTTTGCTATAAAAGCATAAAATCAAACAAAGTTGAAATACATTATGAACGTTTTTTCAAATAGATAAAATTTGCGACGTTTCAGATGGAGAGGAAGTGTGTACAAAATGATTTGGAAAGAGTTTATTTTATATTTGATAGCATTTTATATTTTTCAAATTTGTTATATCGTTCTTCCTTATGATTGGAAACGGTAAGTTAATTTCATTTTACTTTATAAAACAAAATTGAATAATAAAATTTTTGATTATTCAAAGTTGAAAAATGGAATTCAATTTATTTAAAAAATAACAAAAAAATTATTTTTATAGAATAATATTAATTGAAAGACTATTGTTGACTTGACAACCAAAGATTAGTCATCAATTTATTTTAAAATTTTCACAGGTATTATTTATTTGCTGTAGAATATTGCCAGAGATTTGGAGAAACCATCCCTGTTACTTGGTTCCTTGGGTTTTACGTCAGCACTGTTAGATTTTAATCACAATTATTAAAAATATTGAAATCTTTGTTTCATTTTGCTTCAGGTTTAGCTCTGAGATTGAAATCATAAAACGTAAAAGAAAATTTTACTTCTCATTTTTCAAAATCACGAAAACACGAAATTATATGATTGTGAATAATTATCCTGAACAATGTGAATCATAAAAACGCGATAATATTTAATTTTTTTTATTGAGAAAAAGTTTTTATATATATTTTCTAGATCATAATTAGGTAACTAATGTAGAATAATTAGTTACGTGATTATAATTATAAATTGTATTAGAGCGTAATTTCTTTTTCTTTTCCTTTTTCTCGTTATCTACTTGCACATATGAATTGCTTATAAACTAACAACTTAATATAAATGCATATTTACTTAGTTAAAGCCATCAAATATGTGTTATTCAAGGGGAGCAAGAAAAAGCTTCTTGTGCACTTCTTTTTTCTCAAAATCTACATTGAAAAACAATGGCTTCTAGTTTTCAGTAACTCCTAAATGGGCAGAAGATGGGATGAAGACCTGGGTTTTCCTTTTTTTAATCTTTTTTTTTGAGACTTTGTTTCTGGGTAGTAAAAGGATTAATGAAAGAAATCGCTAAATTAAATAGAATATTGGATAGAAAAATGGTAATTTCATATATTATTAGAAGTTAGTAAAAATAGTTTTTGCTTAGTCCCACAATGAGGAAGATCGATGAGTGAAAAGAAGTTTTTATAGGATGACTATAGTGAAGTGAAAAATGAAAATGAAGTTTTTGTTTGACTAGAAAGCTTCCATGAACACATTGAGAAAAAATTTGATGTATTTGAAGGTGTTCATGGAGGTTTTTGAATAGACAAGTGAAAGATGTTGACTCTTAAAATAATGATATTGATAGTTTTCTATTTATCAACTTTTCAAATTTTTCAATAAAATTTTAGAAATATATAGGATTTCATTATTAAAACTAGATTTACATTAATAGGTGTGTGGCAGGTATTTCGATCAATATTACTCTCTACCATGGGTTAGTTCTCTGGGCATGCCCATAGGCACCTTCGTGCAAGGACAGGTGACAGAATTATAAAACCATTTGTTTTACTATATTTAGTATCAACTTGTTCACTTTGACTGCTATTTTTTTAAACATTCACGAAAAAGAACAGCTTTTTATAATGAAGTTTCACTTTTTTAAACTTAAAAAATTAAAAATGGAAAGCACTGCATTGAAATGAAGAGAACAAAATGCTATATAAGTTTCATTAAACAACGGTGCTTTATGATTTTAAAATGAATCATTATTATTGTCCAGAAATATGGAAAAACATATCATTGTAAAATTAAAGTCTTCAAAACATTCAAGACATTATAAAACACTTCGGCTACTTCAAAAGTGTTATTATTTATTTCTACAATGGTGTTTTCAATTGGTAAAAGGACGAGGAATCACGCAAAATAAGGCGCACACTAGCCAGATACGCTAATCTCTCCTACGTTCTTGTCATGAGTGCCATTTCCCATCCTGCCAAAAAGAGATTCCCTACCTTTACCCATATGACCAAAGCGGGTGAGAAAAAAAGGTTTTATATAGAATTTTCTATAAATGGTTGTCATAAGAATGTCGTAGGACTAGATGTTTAAAATACGATTAATATATTAATGAGGAGCAAAGTTTATATTCAAAATTTTTACTATGATAATAAACTATATTTATATACGCTCAAATCAATATTACAAAGGTTTATTCCTTGGGAATGAGCAAACCTTACTATCTTCATTGAATACTTTTTATCTCAAGTATTTCGTACCCATAGTCTGGTCCTTGAACCTTGCTGAAAAGGTGCCCAAATTTCAATCTATATGAATCTAATTGAAAAGTATTGAAGACATACAACACGGTCATTTTAAAAGTATTCGGATATTACTGATAAAAAAATTCCTATAAATATAGAAATGTGAAAAAAATCTAGAAATATTTTTTGATGAGAGTTCTACATTCAAATCAGGCCAGAGCCCAGAAAAGGATAAAAGATTCCCATCACTACACTGTTCTATGCGAGGTGAAAAATTTATTATTTACTATACCATTATCGTCGTCATCATCATCATCATCATATTCTTTTTATTTCCGTTTTCACGCTAACATAGGTGGGATGTAAACAATTTTTTTAATATCTTTATGACGAGTTTCACATTTATTATTACAACTCATTAATATTATCATGTTTCTTTTTCTCGAAACTAAATGTTTGAATCTATGGTTAACGCCAGTTGCTGCGGATAATATGCTGGTACTAAACATAAAAGAGAATAAAATTCTTGTATCAAATGAGAGCTTAATCATTATCTTTTTCCATTGCATACGACAGTTTTTGAGAAAAATTAAAAATCCAATTACTAAGCTGTAAAACTATTAAAATCACAGAGTTGAGGTAAAACATGTTATAACATCAAGAGAAGGCTCACAAACTCATTACATCATCATCATGTCGACCGCAGTCGAACTCAAACTCATTACACATTTTATCATAGACATACTCTCCATTATACATTGAAATACTATTACTTATAAATGTTTACAGATAAGTATTTTACATTTTCTATAGAAAACAAAACGTTTTTTCATGGACTAATAGGATTGAAACAGATTTGAACCACTTTTTAGTATTTTTAAAAAATTGGGACCAATTCGAAACTTTAAAGGATATCATTTACTTTAAAAATATAAATGAGAAATAGAAAAACAAAACCAATGCTTTCATAGTGGGAGAAATAGCGAATTAAAAAAATCTGGTCCATATCTGCTTCAACCCTGTTGGTCAGTGAGCAAAACGTTTTGTTTTCTATAGCTAGCGTGAACTATCACTATGCTTACAGGGGTTGATAAACTTCCACGAGAAACTGTTGCACTTGACATTGTACGATTTCATACAGATCCCCTTGATTTATACTCAAGTAAATAATATATATTTATTAAGTGATTCATTAGACTGCATTTTCAATTGAATGCTTGGTCGACTGGTTGCCTAACTACCTTTCAACATAGCTTATTATAATGCCACGAAGATTTTGAGTTCGACTCACGAAAAGCTTATTAATAAATCTAAAAACAGTGTATTATGTTAAGAAGATATTAATATGTTAAGAAACCATAATATGATTAAACAGGCGGTAACCTGGTGCGTTTACACCTTTTTCTTCTCGTGTCTCTTGAGCAGGCAAGACATTGACGGCAGAACTATGGAGGTTTTGATATCATTTTACATTGTTCACAATTATTTTATATTTTATATAGTATTTCACTTAACTTAAATTAATTTTGATTATTATAAAGCACCAATAAATCAAATCCTTTTTAAAGCCCGTTTTTCAAAGATAAAATATTTTATTAAAATATATAAAATATTTAAGTTGAGCTCATGATATCGAATAATTTTCTATTCAAATAAAAATAATTCATTATTTTTTGCATTCAATGTATTTTTATTCATAATTTCTTGATACTTTGACATATATGACATATTTTGGCCCCTATAGCTCAGTGGTTGAGCATTAGACTAATTATCTAAAGTTACCGGGTTCGATCCCGCGTGGGCCAACAATTACAATCATCATACTGTTTTACAGTGTGTTTTCGCTACATTAAATTTGTAGCAGTGCGCCTCAGTTGCTTGCCTTGGCGCTAAATAAATAAATTATTTAATAATTTTTTTAAATTTAAATACTTAAGCACGGGTAAAGGCAAAAAACATTTTACTGTAATTTATAAATGTCATTTATTCGCATTTATTGGTAAACTTTCAAGGCTGAAATTTCTTTTCCAATCTTCACCTTCATGCAGTTTTTCTTCTATGTTGGATGGCTCAAGGTTTGAATTTATTTATTGCATTTGACGCATCAAAAAATAAATTTTTTTTTTGTTGATTTCAAACCCAAATCAGTATGTTTGATTATCAAATATTTGAATATTTAATATTCATTGAAATGACAATAAATTTAATGTTTTCGTAGTTCTAGGGATATAATCAATACAATAAGAAAAATTCTATTTTTATCATCACCATTGTTATTGCTGAGGTGGCGGAAGAGATGTTGAACCCATATGGTGAAGACGATAATGACTTCGATACAAATGCCCTGATCGACTACAACTCAAGGGTTTTTATTGCATATACTTTTGTTCAGAATTATAAGGTTTCAAGTTTATTTTTCAATGCGTTTATAATTTTTCAGAATAATTTAATAGACTTGAAAATCTAACAATTTTGATAATTTTTTTGTTCATTAGTTCTCATTCCATACTAAAAAGTAAACACCACACCACATCATTTTACACACCACCTCCTACTATACATCACACCTTACAACATACAAACATAATTACACCCCATACCACATGACACTCCATACGAAACAGGTCTCATACATAATAGTCGATGATATCCCAAACGATCTGCCCCCACTCGAAAAAGATGTATACTTTGACAAACCTGTCGGTAATAACATAGAAGCTCAATTCTGTTTATTCTACATTTCTATAGCGCTTTTAAGCAAATCGTGCTTATATGCTGCACGTTATATAATTTTTTTAAGAGTCACAATATATATGAAAAAATATTTTTATTTATGGGAAGCTACCAGATGATTTGATGGTTATATACATTACATTTAGTTTCGTGTCCACCATTGGCGACTAATGAATGGCTTATTGGTTTTAATAACATACTGATATAAAATTTATTAATAAATTATTAATTATTCATACTTCCCAATAACTTATTCAAAATGTATTATTTTTCGTTGCCATTCAATCATTCCACACTAATACTTCAAATTTTATTTCACAGTGGAACTGCCTTACTTGAACGATAAGATCAAGCGTAGGAAGCCAGAGCTCCCTGGTACAGCCAAAATGTCCAAGTAAAATGCATTTTCTTCGCATTTATCTATTTAATGATGATTTTGATGATTCTATTAGTTTCCTTCATAAAGGTATGAATTAAATAGAAAGGTAATTACATTATCATAGAAAAAAATTACTCTTATTTTGAAATGAAACTTTCTATTATAGGATAGCTTTTGACTTCACATTTAACAAGTTTCAACGATAATGCAACAATTATGAAGCATCTTAATTTTGTTGCAACTTCAAAAACCAATCCAAATGGCTTGTTTATAATATCGAGTTCAAAACTCTGTACCAATCAATTAGATAACTATATATACTAATGTTTTAGTTTTATTGGTCACAGAAAAACTGAAATTCAAAACCATTAAAGCTTCAAAACAACCCACGTTGCAGTATCGATGAGTTAGAGATGGAGATGTTCCACCCATGCAACAGCAAGTATGTCTTGATCAGCGTTTGGGTGTATCATATAGGGCTTATATGGCCTTATATGTGTTTACTCTACCAATTTCTCCAAACTAATTTTAATTTTAAAAATAAAAAACGTTTAATCAAAAAAATAAGCTGAAATTTTCGTCAAGTACAACTTCATCTTTATTTATTAGTTTTTACATTAATGATTTGTGAAGTCTTAAATGAACATTTTTTTGGACATGAAGCTTGTGCTGGTTATTAAGTTGAAATACCAACAGCGGCTTAGTGTTTAAAGCTGCTATTCTTTCAAGGCAACAATCTGGACATTCCTCCTTTGTCTTCCAGAAACATTTTGAAGTTACATTTGTCATCCTCTCAAGATAGCTATTTCTTGGACGAGCCAATACGCAATGTTTTATCAACCTGCTCTCGTCAGTCTAGGTTTTTGGGACAAGTTCTTTATTTGTAAAGAAGGCATCTTAGGACTAAAACTTAAAAGTTGGATGATGACGATAATAGGATAGATTCTTCACTCATAGAAAAACACGAGAACAATAAAAAACACTAAAATTTTTATCTAACGTACGAAAGCTTCTGTAAGGTGAACTTACAATATAAAGTGACGTATTTGCTCATGTAAGTTCATTTTATAAAAATTTTCTTACATTGAAAAAGTTTGAAGCAGTGTTTCCTCATTAATATTTCATGCTGAGACATTTAAATTTTATTCGCGAGTTTTTTATTTTGAATTTGATTTCAAGTTTTTTTTCATTTTTTTTGAAACCTTTTTGTCTTTCGTCAAAAACATCGTAATTATATTTGTCTCTTACATAAGAATGCAATCATGAAATTATTCTGAAAACTCCAATGACAGGTTGATTTTCGAAGTTGAAACGATGCAAAGTAATAATTTTAATTATTTTTGTGATCTATTTAATTTTTATAAATGAGTTTAACCAAATTGTCAATCACTCAAGATCAAAGCGCTGAAGAACTTCATAAAAAAGGAAAAATTAAAATCTGCACTGTGGTATGATCATATTTATTGAACAATTTCCCACAATCCTCAACCATGCACCTCTACCGCATTGTGTTGAAGAAAAATTTTAACATTATTCTATCAAAGATGTTATGTTTTACACCTCATTATTTCATTTATAATTCTTGAATGCGTACTTTGAAATATCATTTCATAGAGTATCAAATACCAAAGTTAAGTAGGAGAATTGAATGAGTTCAAGTAACAATTGACGAAAAAAAAATTTTTTAATTTTTAGATGGTCTGCTTACTTCAGACTTTTAACGACTTATTTTTAATTGAAAAATTAGATCTCATCATTAAAAAAATGTTTTGCTCTTATGAATTAACTGTTCAAAAGAATTTTTTCCCAAATAGTTTCAGATTTCACCAGTTCCGCCATTCATTCTGTAAAATAAATAAAACTAATCCCATCTTATACATAATTTTTAATTAAAATTTTCTTGTTCCAAAATTTATTTGAATTTTGATTAATACTTATAACTTAGAGATGAAAAAAAATGATCATTAGATAAAATTAATTTGGTAGGCTGCTACTGAAAGTGAAGAAGCATTGGACAAGAAGAACTGACAAGCCCGTTGATTGCCGGCCCATTGAAAGTTGATCGACTGTTTTTAAGTTGTTTTTGATGTATCCAATCGGTTCTTATAATGAATCTATTGTTTTATATATAATTTAGAACGTATTTTAGAACATAATTTAAGATTTATATATAAAATTGTTTGTGTAGATAAGATTTTTACAGATTTATTTTTATTTTTGAGATAGTTGAAACTTTGAAGCATATATATTTTTTGAATTATAGATGTCATAATTCTTTTGAGATACATCTTTTAGTTTATTCGTTCAAACACTATGATATTGTTTTATAAGTCAAAGCTAAAGCTCAAGAGTTGCTATGAAGCGAAAATTTATTATAAGTAGATAATTTCTTAGAAGGATTTTTAAACTGTTGAAAACTCATAAAAACTGGAAAAATTTTAAAATGTTTAAATGATTTATTTTAGTTTCTAAACTAAAAACGAATAGCTTATCGGGGAGCGAAACAAAATTTTGATTGCGTGAAGAGTAAATTATAATTGCAACAAGATGATCCTAGTCATAAATGTCATCAACACATCTTCAAATTTCCAAACAGCGATTAATGAAGCATAAACGTATATATGAAAATTTAATACATATCTTCTTATGAAGCGCTTTTGAGCATTAGCGCTGGCATTAAAAAGAATATAATATAAAGCGTAAAAATGAGTTACACTCATTAACATTTTCGAATAAAAATATTTCAACGTGCTGGGAAACGATATTGAGAGAAGCTTATAAGGATAACCATTTGTGAAGTCATCAACATTGACCATCTAATTAGTATTAAATATTTTGTAAGTATTCTATGGAAAAAAAGTTTCTATAAATTAGCATTGTGTTAAAATAACTGATTTTCTATCAAACCGTGTTTTCAATTATTGAATCTTAGATTATTGTTGCAAGATTCACAAAAAGTTTAAACTATTTCGTTAAAAAATTTCATTTAATGAAATTTAGGCATGAAAATAGAAAATACTTTCAAAAACACTTGTGATGAAACCACCAGTACAACAAATGAAGATTGTGTATAAAACTTAAATGAAAATCGCTCATTTACGTTCAAATTTACTATTTTTCATAGTAACAAAAACTAAAATATTTTCTCAAGACTTAAGATATAAATATATGAATTGAATCATATTGAGACAGCACTGAAATTACTTTGTTATCACCAAAAACTTGTCTATTTTTTTTCCTCTTCTTCAACATCCTGCACAGCTTCCTCTTTTTGACTAGTTTCACCTGTGCAAACATTTATCGACGTTGAATTTTTTAAAAAAACACACGATTAGATACTATAAATTATTTTTCCAATGCTTGCGAACCTTCTTCAGCTTGCATATCTGAAGTCCAGAGGGTCAAGTTATCTCTGAGCAATTGCATGATGAGAGTAGAATCTTTGTAACTCTCTTCACTTAAAGCATCTAATTCAGCGATAGCTTCATCGAAAGCTGCTTTCGCCAATTGACAGGCGCGATCAGGAGAGCCTAAGATTTCATAGAAGAAGACAGAAAAGTTGAGAGCCAGTCCCAGTCTGATGGGATGTGTTGAGGGCAGTTCTGAAGACGCAGTATTGTTTGCTTCTTGGTAAGCTTCTAAGCTTTTTTCCGCAGCTTCTTTTCTCACATCTCCAGTTGCAAACTCTGCCAAATATCTGTAGTAATCTCCTTTCCTGTAAGTTTTTGCATTTAAATTGGTTTGGAGTTTATATTCTAGAATAATTGTATTCAGCAATTATAATAGTAGTAACTATCAAGGTAGAAACATTATATGTGTCAAAATTAACATAAATAGTTATGTGTAAAAAAAATAAAACATAATTTTGAAAATTTGCAAAAAATAAAATAATATACCAAAATTTTAAAAACCATGAAATGAAATATAAATGATATAACAGTGAAACATTTTAAAATAAGTTGATAGATTTTAAATTAACGCATATCAAAACCTTTTTGATAAAATATTTCAAATAATTATAAAGATTCAAATAAAGACTAAAAAATTTTAATGAAAATTTATACAGTGAGATACGAAACCTTTTGAGAAAACTAATTATTCAAAATTAAATTTTGTTTTTTGGAAGTCTATAAAATTTATGATAACAATTTTCCTCTTCAGTTTTTGCATATGACTTTCAAAATTGAATTTTACAAATATTGTTCCAAAAGTTTCTACTTTAAAAAAAGAAACATATAGGAATATATAATTTTGCAAAAACATTCACACTTCCATTGAATAAGTTGACTAGAACATTTATACTATAGTTTTATTTTCAAAGTTTATAAAATGTCACGAAGCTTTTTGTCTATATCACTCGATAATGTGAAATCGACTTACAAAAGCTTCGTGACATCTTAACAAACGTCGAAAATAGTGATTTCTTTTCATTACCTGAATGAACCTTGAACTATACTTCTGGAACTAAGCTTATGTTTTTTTTTCAAACATATCTTAAATAGGTTTAAAGATAAATCTATATTTTTTTATAAAACCTGAAAAAAAAATCAAATGCTTTTATTTCTAGAGAAGTTTTAATTGTGCTATATGCCATCGCAGATTTTACTATACACAAGAAGCCCATTTTATAATAAAAAATTTAAATCATCTTGAAATTTAGAATGAATAATAAAAGTTCTATTGTACATTTATTATTCGTTCTAAATTTCAAGATGATTCAAATTTTTCATTATAAAATGGGCTTCTATTGTACATATATTTTTAGTGAATAAAAGACTATATATGTTGTAAGTAACCATAGAAAATGGCAACACGCAAAATATAAAAATTGGAAGCAAATAAAATTTTAATATTTTTTAGAAACATTCTGATAAGCAATATCAACAATTTTCAACGTCAATTTATGGGAAAAAATTAGTAAATTTATTGAGCAAAAAATAGCTATAATTTTCGATAAGTTTAGCCTTATCATAAAACATTAGCGAAAAAAAGTTATTTAGTTACTAAATAGACGTTGAAAACTGTTGATAAGTTTAATATTGAAAAAGTCCGCAAAACTGCATCGAAAATTCAAACGGGAAGAAATGAAAAATCGTTTTTCCCATTATCGTTTTATATGCTGTACTTTCTTGAATTTGATTTGAAATTAAAAGAAGTTTGGATAAAAACCGCAATCTTCATACAACAACAGCCGACCGCATGTCAACAAACAAAGCTTTCAGCGTTGCGAACATTTGAAGTACCAAAACCCCACTAAAATGAACGATCGGTTTTTGTGTCAAACCTTTCAATAGCAAAAAAATCTCAATTTTCCCTTCGTACGTCAAAATTTTCTACTGAATTTCAACAGATGACGATACGAAAAAAGAAAAACTTAGTATTTGAATTTTTTAAGAATTTCATATAATTGAAAATATATTCAAAAATAAAAAATTAACATTTTAAAGTAGAAAACTTTTGATTCTCCTGTGTTGGCTGATGGTATGAGGTGCTTGTCCAACACGTCTAAAATGTCCTCGCAAGTCTCTTTTAGTTCTTTCTCGATCTTTGATATGTTTTATTGAATAAATAAGCACTAAATAATTAATATCGATAACAATTGATATTTAAAAAGTGAAAATAATAATGAAAATGAAGAAAATATATATAAATATAGGATATTTCTTGTCTTTAAACATAAAAATGAAGGCATAAAACAGATGCAATTAATTTTAGACATTCATTATTAAATAATTAAAAAATCCCAACGTACAGCGACTCTGTATTGTTTGATCAGGTCTACTTTGGGTCCACTGCCCTTGCTCTCTTCCTTCTGCTCAATGCTGCTAACGATCCTCCAAGAGGCTCTCCGTGCCCCTATGACATTCTTGTATGCAACCGAAAGAAGGTTCCTTTCTTCCACTGATAACTCCACTCCTATTGCTGCTACCTTTTTCATGTTCTGCATCATTTCTGTTAGCACGATAGCATTAAGTAGATTTTTTGAATTTAAATTTTGTTAAGATTTATTGAGTATTTTTTGTGAATTTGAAAGATTTATTTTGTAAAGTTTATATTTTGAGTTTTTGCAGTATTGTAAGAAATTAATAAATGGAGTTATTTTTTGTGAGCGTTTATGGGCGTGTCAGGTTAAACCTAGAAAGCATTAAATAATAAAAACGAAACTTCAACAAAAGATCTAAGATTTTCCATGTAGAATAATATATATTAAGTTTGAAATTGCAACCGAGGCTTTGAAACGCTCAAAATGTAAGACGACTAAAAATGACTGATGCAATTTCCGAAGATGTTTCAACGTTCAAATCGAATTATCGTCAGAATGGAATGAGATAAAAAAGATTAAATTTTTTTCTGAAATTTATTGTTATTCTTTATAAGTAATTGGGGAACTTAATTTCAACTATTGACAACATTTTTCTTATATTTCAATCATCAAATTGTTTGGATCATTGAAATCAATTGAGATAATCAGTATACTTATCAGATTATAATTTTTCAAATATATCTATTCAAAGTTAAAACACATAATACAAATATATATTTGTATCTTCACTTCATAATGTGAGTTTTATATACGAAAAATTTTGTTGACTTAACTAAACTTCAAAAAGTATTTCCATTCAAAATATTTATGTTATACTTGAAAAAGCATAAATATATATTCAAGCTTTAAAACTATTTTATCCAGTCTAAGTAGTATAACATATACTAATAATTATAAATTTTTAACTGAAGTCGATAAAACAAAAACACAGAGTACTATATAAAATATAAATGGCTAATTTTTTCAATACTCCAGCGAACATTGCCAGGTAACTCCTGATTAGAATATATTATAGCTTAGTTATTTATAAAATATAAAACTGTGTTTTATCTTTTAATATAGATTTGGCGTTTGTTTTAAATCTATTTTGAAACTAAGTTTAATTGTGTATGTTAACAGTTCAATAAAATATTATCAATAATATATTCTTAATGAGATATTTTAATTAATCATTTTAATATAAATACTTCTTTTGGTTTCAATAACTTTCAGTTAAAATAAAGTGAAATCTAGATCATTATTAACGTATTGAAAAAAAATTAAAAAATACTTAGTATAATATTCAAAGTTGTTAACTCGTGTCTTTGCTAATTCTTTTTTTTCCAATTTTAAGCTATAAATTTTTTTATGAACTAATTCATTATGAAAATTATAATTTATGAAAAAGTAAAAACTAAATTAACCATCATATCTCTCTGCTTGCTCGGCTAGTTTTGCCTTGTAGATAAAATCTTCCTGCTCAGTCATTTCCAAAAATAATTTTCAAAAACTCGCAGCCTAAAAGAACAAATTTAAGAAAAAATCGAAACGTTCGTCAAAACTTAACGAGCTCTAGCTCAAATGTCTTACAAAAGCTCATGGTTGCTTGACGATATAAAATGATCAATACTAAACCACGCCCATTCCATTTTGTACACTCACTAAGTATACATTTAGAACCGTAGAGTTCCAATTATACATTGAATAGCCGCATGCTTATGTATTAAATACAGAGAATGGTTTAGCATAATGATTTGTTTGTGTATGCTTCGTGGTTACTGTTACCATAGTTAAGAATGATGGAGTTGTTTTTATTATATCAATTGAATATTCTTTCAAAGAAGTTCCTGGTCATTAATTTTTAGTATTGACACGTTTTTTAATTTTTGAGATTTTTGTTTAAAGATAAATCCATTTAAAAAATTAAGGTTAAAATAATAAAAAAGATTAATTCAATTCTTTTTTCATATTAAGCTGGACGTTCTCTATGTACGGTTTAATTATATTTCTGTGTTTTTTATTGAAAGTATTAGATGTATGGGGGTTGTTGAACTATAAATGTCACATATTCACTATGATATACTTGACATTATTGACATTTCCTCACTCCATACATACCCTCTTCATATTGTTTTCACATTGTCTGAAAGACCTTCGTCATTTCTTCTTTTAAATTGGTTTTAAATTAATTTTTTGTGTTTTATGAGTGCTTTTATTAATAATTGCATTGAGTTTATGTTGAAGATGCTTTTAGTTTTATGCATTTACAGAAACCTTATTTATTGCTGTCTTTTAGCTTTATTTTCAGGTTTGTTGCTTCATGCAAATTCACGCCATATTTATCTCTTCTTCCCATTGTTAATAACATCCACTATAGATTTCCAAGTTTCGTAAATTCACTTTTCATATGCGATTTTTCATTTCTATTATAAAAATGTAAAAAATAATTTATATAATTTTTGAAAACTGCATGTATATTTTGATTTTTTTCTTTTAAAGAGTAAAAAGTTGATAAATTTGACAAAAAAACTCTTATTTTTTGTAAAAAAGTAAATTTAGAATTAAAATACCGTACAAAAGTCACAGTTTAAACTTCAAATAAACAATTGTTTTGTCTATTTATAATAAACACGATTAAATAAGTCTTTAATGATGAATTTACATAGACATATTTAAATATGAAAACATCTTTCACAATGAGATTCAATACATTACGAAGCATATTTAAATAACTTATAAACATTTTTTCAGACATTTCAATTTGAATGCTTTTTGGCCACATTAGAGTACTTACTGAGATACACACTAAAACGAGTTAAACCTTTTTTAATAGATAGGATTTGTTTTCAATATTTTAAAAGATGTACTGTGTTGGAATTTTTGGTTGAATAAAAGGTTTTTGTTGTTGAAACCTATTATAATTGCATGAGTCCTTAGACACGCGCACAAGCATGAGGCCAGTAATGTCAACTTAAGGTTGCTTAAAAACAGTACGCAAACTTTATTTTTATGAGCTGAAATATTTAGCTCTAATACCCCAATTTCATAAATACATAATACATATATACTAATATATACTGATGTTATTTTACTTCCAATTCTGACAATATCCTCTAACCTTGACTCCAGTGTTAGACTTAGCATTAACTCTCATCCTAACCTTTATCTCAAACCTTGTAAGCCCTTCACAACTTTTTTAGTTCAGAGCTGCATTCATATAAATTATTGGATGGAGTGATGAAAATTCACTGAAAAAGAAACAATTAAAAGAAATCCAACTAGTGTGCAACTATTGAAAACTATTGTGCCAAAATCAATCGTTGAAAATTTTTTAAGACTAAAATTTTATATTTCGAAAAGAATTCATCAGCAAATTAAATTTTTAATTAAATCTGTCTTGATGTTTCGTTTGTTAAATCAGTTATTTTTGTTGTAGTTTTTATGACACAGTAGTTATTCTGCCGTTAGCTGTTTTGCCTCAACTTTATTGGACAGAATATTCCTGCAAATTTATTATTGTTCTGACGACAAAACTGTTTCAAATTTTAAATAAACTACATCAAAAAATTATTTGCTTGTTTTTTCATATTGTGTGGTATAGATTTTTTGTATACACTTCTAAAGCTCGACAGAAGCAAATTTAACATATTTTTTCCGTGACATCCAGGATATTTTGAAATTCTAAAAAAAAATTGGGTGAAAAAACAGGATGTTCAAATATCAATATACGCTTATGATTCAAATAATTTTTTAAATTTTGAAATTATTTCTTGAATTTTTTAATATTTGGGGATGTGAAAAAGTCCAACTCTTACTCAAACAAGGATATGGTTGACTAATTGGTCAATATTCTAGACTTCAGGATGCCGAGGTGCATAATTGTTCTTCAAATTAAGAGAACATGGTTTGTAACACTTCCAAGGTTTAAAATGATGATTCAAAAATGGGTCTCCCGCGGAGTTTGAAATCTACTTACATTTCTTGTTCGTAATTATTTATATAAGGTCACCGAATAATTATGCAAAAAATATTTTTGGGTTTTTCATAATTATTTTAGTCAGTGTTAAAACGGAATTTGCGTTATAATAAAAAATTTCAAAATTTTATTTTAAAGAATTAAATTTAAGAAAACAAAATTGCAGTTCATCGGATGATTATTGTATTATTTCATCGGCTTAAAAATAAAAGGCGAAAGTCTTATTGAAAATTATTCATATATAAATATATACATGATACGCTGTGAAAACGTAAAATGTATGCACATATATAATACTACTAAGCAAACTTAAGTTTCAATAACTCAATTTTTTATTTAAAATATACAATGTGAAATTCGTATTGAAACATGACATCCTGCAAAACCACTCTCGGGATTAGGGTCATAAGCCCAGCCGATACAACTAATCTTATGAAACTTTAATATTTCCTTCAGAATTCCATTTGAGGTATCAAATATTTATGAAAAAGGTTTCGAATGATTATAATAATAAATTATTTTGTTTTTATTGTTTAACCAAACTTTTAATTAATTAAAAATATTTAAATAAAGCTCCGACAAACGATTTCACGATAGATAAATAACATAATAAATATATACAATATATTATTCAATTTACAATAACGCACGCGTTGTTAATGATTATTTAAAAATTAAGATAAAAAAACTCATAATTAAAAAATAAAATCATTCTTAAGTTGTTAAGAAACACTCATTATGAAACGTTAATTAAACAAACACTATTGGTTTATTATAAGTTTGTCTACAGCCACATTTAACAATAACAAGAAAGATAATTATAATTACTGAAACAAGATTCACCTATGCAAAGAAACCATAACGACAATATTATGGAACAAATAAAATCATCAAAATACTTATTATAATTACAAACGAGTAACAATAACTTATTTTTGTACAAGTTCTCAAAAATATTAATGATGCTATCAACAATAAAAAGATTCAAATAAAGAAATATCAAGTAATAAAAAGGAAAATACGTTTGCTGGTTGAAGTCACAATAAAGGCAGTCTTTATGCGACTGACAGTTCATTATACATGTATCGTGTTTGATTAGCTATGAAACAGTTGGTAAGGTTCTATTGTTGCTGTTGTTGAAGGAAACATTTTTGTTGAGTTTCATGGAAATCACCCATCTTTATATTACCGTACACCATATTATTTCCAGCACTGCTGTTGTTAGTGATGTAGTTAGGGTTCTCATTACATAGTGTGGACGGGCCGATTATGTTCATTATATGATGTCTATTAGCAGCTGTTTTTACAGGCGATACATTTATAGGATTATTAACGGGCGTGGTGTTATCTAGATTAATAAAAAGTTTTGAATCATTGGAGTTAGTGAAGTTGGAAAGTTTTGGATCAATGTGATTGGTGAGTTGTGGTTGCTGATTGTGGTGCTTCTTTTTCTTGTGTTTCTGAGGCCTTTGAGTCGATGAGTTGTGTTTGGTTGTGGGTTGATGATAGTTGAACATACTCTGTTCATTCAACTGTGGTGTAGAGTTCTGACGTTTGTTCTTGTGGTGTAGATGTAGTTGTGTGTTTTGGTGTTGTTGTGTAGGTAAATTTTGTACGTAGTTTTGATTAGTGAAACCTTTGTTCGGATCAGGTATCATGTAGTTGCTGTATGAATGGTTGTGGACCCTTGCAGAACTTTGTTGATTTTTCAATGATTTTGACGGATAAGGATTTTGAAGTATAGGTGGTTGCAAGTAACCATTAGGGTGGGTATGCTGCTCAGTTTTAGAATTTTCAAGCAATTGATTCTTTGGCAAACTTGCCGCATTAAAACTATTGTATTCAGTATTCAAAGTGCTTTTTATTTTAACGTTGGAATTTATATTATTATTAGCGTCCTTTTTGTTGTAATTATCAAAATTTTGAGAAGCTAACTCTAAATAATCTTTAATTCTTTTTTTGCTCACATCAGACTTTGCTGTACTTTTAGGGCTAGTTATTTTATGATTATTAGCTGAAATTTGGGGTGTTTGTTGAATAATATGAGAATTATTTGTAATAGGTTTATCGTTAATTTTGACATTGGATGAGTGGAGGTGTACATTTTGACGGTGAGCCTTGTTGTTTAGCGAAATCTGAGGTTTGAGTATCGGTGGAGGAGGAGAATTGTTGGCAATCCTATCCCGATATTGTTTATCAGCTGTGCTCTTGCAGGTATCATTAATTGGAGGGGGTTGACTATGTGAGACTTTTGGTGTTTTAACTTCCGAGTTAATGGAATTGAATTTTCCTACTTGAGCCGGTGAATTGATATTATTTATTGATGTTTCATTGATACCTGCTTGAACATCATTCCCCTGAGAACCAAACGTGGTGAAAATAGACGCGCTGATGGTATTCCTTTTTATACTACTTATACTAGAAATAGTTATTTTATCATTAGTGTTATCATTAGAACTTTCATAATTTTTCTTAGCATTATGTTCCTTAGGTGCAAACCTAAACGTCTTCACATGACCAAACTCATTGAAATCATCATCAACAATATCATGGGACTCATCAAGAAGTGGCCAACAGCTCTTCGTGGGGTAGATGTAATCATCTGCAAGCAAATCATCATCTCGCATTAAATCATTTTCATCTTCTTCATTGTTGCTGAAAGAGTTCATAGTGTGTTTGGATGGCTCAACTTTCAAATTGTCAAAAGCATCTGAGGGCACGACAGAGTCATTTCTTTTTATGCTTGTATCCAGGGTGTATGCAGAAATATTTTCTTTTTTCAATACGTCATTACAACTAAAATTTTTGTTTATCGATAAAAATGGTTGAATGTTGTTAATTTCGAATGTTTTTGGAGCAACTTTACTGCAAAGACTTCTATTATTGAACGACAAAGACTTAGAGATATCTATCTGAGTCACCGGTCTTTTCCATAATGATGTTTTCCTAAATGAATTTCACATTTTAATATTAATATTTTAAAAACCAATCTTATACCATATTTTATAAACATACCAACCTAAAGATCCTAATTATATAAAATCAAAACTGATGTCAAACCAATATGAAATTAAAGTGTATAGAAAAGAATCTTACGTTTTCATGGAAGAATTCTTGTGGATGAGGTGCTGCAGGGAAGTCCTCAAGAGCATGTTGCAACTCAACTGTGAAGAACTGTAGAAGGGATTCTGTGCATGGTGGAGTGCTGATGGTACTTTTGGTGCTTCTGATGAGCAATTGTACTCCTGTTTGTGATAAAGTGACTTGTGGTGTTATTGATGCGCAATGATCAATACAATTAAATTTATTTTTGGAAAAATATAAGCTTTATATATTTATTTGGTGAAACAAGCAACTTGTGATGATATTGAGATACATGGATCAATACAAGCAAATTTATTATCAAAAAAATACTAGGTTTATATATTTATTTAATAACATTTGTAGTTTTTTTTAATTACAAAAATAATCGTCTGGTAATTCAATGATTTTCCAATACCATCAATTTTAGTTAGGCTGTTAGTTATAGCTTAAGATTAGGTAAAAATTTCTCCATTGATTTTACACTCTGGCTAACTAAGAATCAAAAATTAATTAAGGCTAAAATAAATAAAATAAAGTAAAAAAAAGTTACATATGCTGGAAGAGGGTGCATGAAGAGTGTTGATTCAAAGGGTGAATGTTGTGGAGTTGAAGTCGACAAGTCTTCATTAGATGTTGCAAGGTCTACTTGTTGCTGTTGAGAGAACATTTGTTGCAGTTTCTTTTGATTAAGTTGTTTCAAGCCCACATTCTGCTGTTGCTTCATCAGTTTTTGTTGTTGGTGAACTTTCTTCAAAAGACTGAAACAAGCTTTTTCTTCCATGTTTTGCTTATTTAAATTATTATTATTTATGAAAAACGTGAGTTTTTTATTGAAATCTTTGAAATCATAACTATCTCCTTGAAACACATCATATAGCTGATATAGCACGTTTTTTCTATTCCAGTTACTACCCACGTGTAGCATATTCCTCCTTATACATGACTTACTATCCAGGCTGAACTTGAAATCAGTGCAATAATCGTCTTTCAACATATCTTCATTGCAAGCGTCATTATCATCATTTAAAATTACTGCATTCTCGGCTTTGAAACCATCTTTGTACATTGCAACCATCTTTTCATCATTCTCCTCTTCCTCCCCATCCTCCTCATCATCATCATATTCACTCAATATATTAGATTTTTCATTTTTATTTTTTATCCTATTTTCTCCTTCCAATTGTTCGAATTTTGTAGTAGTATCATTTTCATTGTCAATTGAAAAATCTTCCTTTTCATATTTAATTTCACAGTTATAAACATTCTTTCCGACCATTCCGTCATCATTATCACCACCAACCTCATCAACGTCATCATCATACATTGATTTTCGACTTTTGTGCCTTACTTTACTCCTGTTCCTGAGCTTGTCAGTGAAAGACGATGAAGATGAGCTCGATGATGAGGAAGATGAAGAAGAAGATGATGAAGATCTTGTATACAGATTTTTTATTCTTTTTTTATTCCTTTTTGTTTCCTTCTTTTCTGCATTTTTGCTTGCAGCTTGTTTTCCAAATGATTTGTCGTTATTTCGTTTGTAGCTGGTCAACTGAAAATGATAGATGCCATATTTCTAGTTCAATAGAAATGAAATATTTATTTATTTTAAATATCTTAAACAATAGTCAAAAAATTGAAATAAATATTCAAAAAAGCTGAAGCACTAACATTTTTATCGTGTCTGTTTTTACCATTTTTGTTAGCGATAATTTTGCTATTTTTTCCACCGTTTTTTATATTGGTATTGTTAATTTTTCCGCCAGTCCTAACTTTTTTGTTATTGTTACTAACAATTAAATCATCATTTTTATTGTTTTTCTTGTTATTATTATTATTAATTCTATTATTGTTTCTCTGTTCAATTAAGAGAATATCAAAAGCTTTAATCCTTTGACCAACTGATCTTTTCATAGACAACTGGTGTTCCTGAAAACAAATGAAAAATAATAACAAATCAAATAGAAACAGACTTTAGTATACTTATAACCAATGAGTTAAAATATTTATAAAATCATAATTCGCATACTGAACTTTTGATTTAATGATAAAGAGTAACAAACAGTGGAAAAAATACATTTATGCACAAAATAAGGGGGATTGACAAAAACTATAAATGCATAAGACTCACAGGGCATGAGAGGTTATTGAGGCAGGGTGCTGATCCATCGATACTGACTCCACAGTGCATGTTAGGATTGTAAATGACTGGCGTTTGCTGTTTGTACTTTGAATCTTCAGCAACTTTTATGGGTGACTTTGATAATTTCCTTGTTGGTGTGTGCTCAGAAACATTTGTGTAGTTAGTTTTGAAGTTATTTTCTATTTTATCTTGTTTTTTAATAAGTTTACTGGAGTAATCTTTATCTTCTTCACTATACTTTGATTTTTTATTTAATATAAATTGTTCATCAAAGTCATTGAGAGCATTTGTTTTTGGAGCTCCAATGAAGTCTGACTGATCAATGTGTTCTGATGAGGAAGAGGGTGATGGATAATTATGCAATTTACTATTGTAATTGTGTGTTGGAGCATTTGTGGCAGTGAAGTTCTCAGTGTTTGCATTGTATCTGATATGACTAGTTTTATTTATGTCTGTGAAAGTTTTCAGTCTATCAAATTGTTCTTTTTTTTCATATTTATCTTTATCAAGAAAATTATGAGATGGTTTTTTATTTGAAATTAATTTCTTATCATCATTAGGAATTGATGGTTTAAACTTTTTACTTTTATGTTTGCCAAAATCATTATCTTCAACTTCATTTGTTTCAAACCTCTGTCTCTTTTTGGACAACACTGATGAAACTGAAGAGGCAGGTGAGGATGGGGTAGTGATTTTAATTGATTTGTTATCCTCCAATAACCTTGTATTTTCTACTTTCTTTTTCAAAAACTGAGAAACTTCATTGCATATTTTGCTGTCTTTTGGCTTGTCATCATCATCATAAATATTGACTTTTCTAGGAGCATTATTGTTTGATTTAAAGCCAGTCATTGTAAGATACTCAGAATCTGAAATAGATGAATCATCACTGGAAGTTGATGAATCGCTTAAACAAGAAACTATTTTGCTTTTCTTTGCTTTGTTTGTGCTTCCACTAGTATTGCTGAGCGCTGTTTTGTTTTTTAATGTGTTGATGTTTTTGTTATTGAATATATTATTCAATCTTGAATTATTAACACAATTTTTATCCAAATTTTCTGTTGAACTATTTAATTTTTGAATAATTGGTTTATTACTTTTGTTTATACTGATATTTTCACCAGTTTCATTGTCTTCGTCATCACTTGTGCTATCAGAAAGATAGGACTTTTTGAAATTTTTGCGTTTCACGTTTGTTTTTTCAAAATTATCTTTATTTAAACTGGATGAATTATTATTTTTTATGGATGATGAAATAGAAGTATTAGTATGAAGGAGATTAGTTGAAGAACTAGTGGTGGAGATAGGTTTTGCTGATGGGACAGTGTCATCTTCCTTGATAAGGTTATTGTGTGCCTTCTTACTCAACATTGCTCTCTTAGCATTCATTAACAGTTCCTTTGTTGACATTGAGGCAAACTTATTTCTTGCACTATTTTTCTTATTAGTTGTTTCAATGCTGCCAATATGACTGATGACTTTTGAAGATGTTGTTGAGAGTTTTTCCTGATTAGTACTGCTACTTTTGACACAAGAGTTTTTAATAGAGGACGATGGTGCAGAGATATATGTAGTAGTTGCTAAATTGGTTAAAGAAGTATTTTTAGCTTTAGAAACACTTTTTGTAACAACTACATTGCTTTGTTGGAAATTTTGGTTAGCTTTTTCATTTTTATTATTTTTCAATGTTTTAAGAGATTTTTCGTTCGAAGAAAAAGATGATGTTGTCATTGTTGAAGTTTTAGAAACTTCACTGGTAGAACTGAGCAATTTTGGACTGTTAGTGTTAATTTTGGTGGTTTTATTAATAACATTATCAGAATTTTTATCATTTTTTTGTGTTTTAATATTTTTTGATGAATTTGTTTTTTTGGGTGATATTGAACGGGATGAAGGTGAAGAAGAAGAAGATGAAGAGGAAGAAGATAAAATCCTCTTTTTGACTTTTTTAGATTTAAATAGTGCTTCTTCAATAACTGGTAGTGGATTTTTGATGCTACTTTTTGTCGCAAACTTGGAAACAGGAAAGGTACTTATCACATTTTTATGATGAGTGATTGATGCAGATGTAGAGGCTAAGGTGATTGTAGTAGTGGTGGTGGTAATGACAGGCAGAGAAGAATTTAATTTTTTCTTTTCTTTGAGAAGATTTAACTGATTTTTTTTAGATTTTTTTTTATATGTGTTTGAAGAAGACATGTCATGCACAAAAGAACTGAATGAATTTATGTCACTTGAACTGGAAAAAAGGCTAGATGATTTGGTTGAGACAGTGACAGTGGTTTTGGCGTTTTTGAAAGATGAAGATATTGTTGTTAAGCTGTGAGAAGATTTTGAAGGTTCAATCCTGGGTGTTTTTGAAATTTTGGTGCTGCAGTCTGGATTTTGTTTATCATAAACTTTTGCTTTAGTAGGATTACTGGAATTTTTTATTCGTTCTTTACTACTTGATTTAAGGGTGCAGGATGATAAAGATGAAGAAGGAGATGATGATGATAATCTTGAAGCCTTTTCTTTTATTTTTAACAAGCTACTAGTGCTTGAAACATTTCCTAATACTTCCTTGCTTCCTTTTTCCTTATTATCAGCATTCCCAATTCTATTCTCTTTATTGATTGATTTATATTTACTAACATTAATTGAAAGATTTGAGTCAATACTATCACATTCTTGATTTACATCATTATTTTTATCCTTGTTATGAATTAAATCATGATTAGTTTTATCATATGCAGTATTGTGCCTAAAAGTGGGAAACTGTGATGAAAAAGAGCTTGTTGTGAATGTTTTTGAAATGTTTGATACACTTGTCAAAACGGGCATTGGTGCATTTGATGGTGTTTTGTCATGTTTGCTCATTTTCAATTTAGCTGTGCTATCTATGTTAGATGCCTTGCTAATTTTTAAATCATTTTTATTATTATGGTCATTTTTGTTGGGTTCTTTAATGTGGTTTTTATTTTTTCGATCCTCTAATTCATTTAATGACGTGGATGATGTTACCAATGAACAAGCAACATCTGAATTTTTGACACCATCTTCATCATCATTTTTTTTATTTTTTTTGAGATATAAACTATCAAAATTTTGCAAATTTGAGGCATCTAGTGTTGTCCGTTTTATTGAAACTGTCTGAGAAACTATTCGAAAATTTTCACCGCTGTCATCATCATTTCTATTAATTTTTGCCTTATGATCTTCTTCATCTTCATCATCATTATTGAAAAAATGCGATTTTTTCAAATGGTTTATATATTGATCTCGTTTTTCTTTATGGCATTTTTTCTTTGGAAACAATGAAGATTTTAAGTGATTTGACATAGATTTCCTTGCCACCAAAGAAACTGTGGAAAGACTTTTATAATTTTTTGAAGATGAAGAAACCAATGAAGCTGAAGAAGTTAAAGAAGGTGAAAGTGGTTTTTGGCTGAAAACTGCAGTATTATGAGAAGGTTGATAAGATGAACAACTTTTTGCAAATGAATCACATGTATAATTGATTGATGAATTTGAAACGAATGCAACATTAGAATACTTTAGTACTGCATTCTCAGATTTTGTTAGTGGCAATATTGAGCTCGTTTTTATTTCATTTTTGGGGTATGAAGGTGTGGATGATTTTTTGTTCAACTGATTTTTTAACATTTCTTCCCACATTTGATCAGCAGTTTTGATGATGTTATTATCACAATCATTGTTCTTAGTGGTGAGGTCTGTGGAAGTTGACAATTTTTGTGAGTGTTTGTTGTGCTTGGAATCTGTAGGATTTTTGTAGTTCTTATGCAATTTATGGCTCTTCTTATCACTTATATGTTTATATTTTTCAGATTTGCAATCAGAATCATGAGTTTGAGAGTAAAATATTGAATTTTTGTCATTTAACTTTTCTTGCTTTTCTGAAAATTTTTGATTGGCTTTATGGAAAGATGATGTTTTCAATTCAGGTAACTGGTGTTTTTCATTGTGTTCAAATCTATTTGAACTGAAATATTCATTTTTGGATGATACAGTTTGATGCAAAAGTTGCGACAACTTTTCTGCATGTCTTCGTTCTGAAACATAACTCATTACATGAATATATATCTACAGATTTAATAACATAAACAAAAAAATTTGAATATAGTCACCTTGAAATTTATTTTGAAAGTAAATGAATATAAGTTATATATTTGTGAATAATGAATATAAATACTGACCATAGTGATGATGAATGGCCTGAAGTTTGGTAACATGTTTACATACATTACAAATCACCATGAAAAAAATCTCCTGCTTTGGGGAAAGTCCATAAACACCAACATCTGAAATATATATAAATTAGAGAAAGTAAGAAATTTTAAAAATTTTTATGGATAATATTATGGAAATTTTTGAAACTTGACTCATTCTACAATAAATTCAAATCAATGATTTGAACATGTGAAAAAAAATTTAAATGAACATACCAAATACTTTGGACTAATTATGTAAAAAAAATTTATTCATGAATTGATATGCATAAATAGACTTACAACGAATAAAAATTTTTATCACTTTAATAATTGTCAAAAAATACATTTCAAGACTTTTTCTTTTATTCAAATTAAATTCAATAATGATTTAAGAAATTTGATTAAAATAACAAACCTTGTGAATAAATTTTTATAGATTCATCCTTTTTAACTTTTTTTCCTTGAAACGTAAAATTCAAATTAACAATGTAAACACGAATTGCAAATGAATAAACCAAAATTACAGAACTACGTTAAAATCATTTAAAACTACTCTAAAAGATGTTTAAAAATTACACATTCTTAAAACTGCAGTGATTCTTAGGTGTTAGTATTTATGGTAAGCTCCGATAAGTGTAAACATAGCACTATATGAAAGGTTTAAGTCATTATTAAAATCACCCGATCCAGGAGGTAAAGCGTATTTTTCGGCCCATGTTTCCCAAGTTAAAATATTCGACATACGATTAGAATTAGATTTTGTACATTTTTTTGCAATAATTTCATTTTGATCGGCCATTTTTCTTTTTTAGAAATAACGAATTGCGCATGCTTAAAATAAAACATTTGTAAGTTGAGCTGATTTAACAATAAATAAAATATTTATGTTTTTGTATTCATAAATTTTGAAATAATTTTATTTTAAAAATAAAATTTTTTAAATTCTAATTATTACTTTTATAAGCTCTACAGTTAAAATTAATTATAATATATTCGTTTTATGAACTGATTAATTTTACGTTTTTTAAGTTTATGAGAACTTTTAAAAATATATTTTAGTTAAAAATTAACTTGATTTATTTTTTTTTCTGAATACATTGGCTCTCGATAAACCAAATAGGTAAAAACTCCAGGTTTTCCGAATTTTTGAAAAAAAAGGAATAGATATGTTTAATAAATATAATCTATAATTTTAAAAACAAAAGTATATAGAAAAATCAATTTGGAAGTGTGTTTTGGAAAGTATCATCAAAATATATATTAATTTTTGCTTCGGCAAAAAAGCCTTTCAGCATTATCTTAAGATAATATTCTTTTTCAACAAACATTTTTTTTATGAATGGGCGATTACATTGCTGACGTGTACGATTACGAATACATCTTTCAATCAATCGTAATCAATGATTACGATCAAAACGAAAAAGAAAAGGATTCTTACGTTCATTCTATGGTCCTGAAAAATTCAACGCTAAAGTTAATTCATTTTCTAGGTTTCTCTATGATTGAGAATTTAGAAAATACAGAAAAAATTTTTTTTTTAAATATACAAGACTTTCTATATCTAGATTTTTATTATATAACACAACATTTTTTTGATAATGTGAGCTAGACTTACAAAAAGCCACAAATGAGTTTTCTAAATTTTGCGAAAGTTCATGAGAAAGGCGATGAGCGCAAGTTAGAAGGAAGTGAATTTCACAGACGTGGAGCATGGTGAGAGAAAGAGCGACTAGACGATCAAGACAGTCACTGGAAGAGCTGAAATAATCAGCTTGAAGAACTGTATTAGTTTTTTAAGAACTTTTAGAGTTAGTTATGGATAGAACGAGGTGAAAAAACTGAAAAAAATGACTGTGTGGGCTTGTAAGATGCAATAAGAAACATGAGATGCTCGTTTATTGAATGATGATTTCATTAATTTTTGACTTTATATATGTATACCAAAGTGGTTTCAAAGGTTTTATCAGTTTCATAATTTTTTTTTATGATAAGGCTACAAGCTTCGAATAAATTCGTTTTAATAAATTATATTAAATCAAGTTCCAAACGTTAAATTTTATATAGATATTGTGGTAAAAGCTCGAAACTTTAAATTATTCTTTTGAAAAAAAGAAGTATAAAATTATAATTATTTTGACAATCGCACAAATCAGCCTAACTTTAATACCTTTTCCTTCAGGGATCAAAAAACATAGGGGACATTTCAAACTTTGAATCAACTAGTATAAAATAGAATTTTTTGGTTTACATGTTGTTTCCAATTAATCTTATTCTTAGAATATATTTTTAATATTTAATATAATTTGTTTCAGTCTCTTGAGAAATTTTAAAAGCAATTGTAAAGAATTTAAAAATGCTATAGTATATCATTTAATTCCTTCTAAACAGGTTTTTATCGCTGGTACACTTCGTTTTGAAACTTTATATATCAATATGATGTTTTTTTTAATTCTTCGAACCAAACATAAATATGCATTCATTTATTTGTACCTCCACTTGATAATGTATGCTCATCTTACGAAAAGCTTCGTGGAGTAAAATAAACATCTAAAAGTATTTTTGAGTATATTTAGGAACACAAATATACAAACCTATTCGTTAACAAAGTAAAATTTTCGAGTATGCACTTACCCAAATATCCAGTATTACATTTCAATAAAATTTATTTTTGTCGAAAATATACTCGTTTGAATTATTTTCATTTCAATATGATAAAACATTTAAGAAAACTATACGATACCGTCTAATTAGCGTATAGTTTGAGTAGAATTTTGAAGTAGTTTTTAAAAGATATTGAAATTTAAACATAATTTTGCGAACTAGGTACAGAATACATTACTTACTGAAAAAATTTCCCAAATTACTTCAAACCTATAACCTCCACGACAAAATTTCTCAAATGCTTAAGAAACCACTTGATGATCAAGTGTTATAATCTTAAAACATAATTTTCGAATTTTTTCTTCAAGTAAATGAAAAAAATGACTGGGTGTGTGTGGAATAAAGGGCTGGAATAATGAAAATCTATCATATTTCGACTGACTCTATATATAAGTATATATTCTAGTGGTCTTGAATAATTATAGTTTTATGTCACTATAATAATACTCGTTATTTGTTTGTTTTACCACAGTAAGTCGCCCGTGACTGAAGCACGCGCAATTGATAGGTTTTACAGGGCGCTATGTAGAAAATTTTATATTACAGATGAAAATGAATTCTCATATTTTAAAATAGCGTTTTTCTTCAATTGGCTTTTTTAAAGCATTAAAAATGATAGATATGGAAAGAACAAATATGAAGATTAAAAAAATAACGGTGTGGATTATGGGGCGCATTGAGAAGTAGATGAAGATGTTCGAAGGTTGAGCCAATCTTCGAATTTAAATATACCTAAATGGTCTTGAAGACTAAGTTTAATGCCACTATAACAAGAGTCTTTTGTTTGTTCCTTAGATGGAAATAGTAGAAAAGGCAATTACAAAATATTAAAACTTATAGTTTTAGAAACACTTGAGAGGCCTTTGTGGGCGGCATACCGTTATTACTAGTTTCCGATTTATCTCCATATTTCACTTAACCATAACTACCTCCATTTTTAACAATGACATATTGGAGCGTTGTTAAAAATAGAGGTAGTCATGGTCAATTAAAGTATAGAGATGAATCTTTAAAATCGAAGTCTCGTCGGAAACTAGTAATAACGGTATGCCAAACATAAAAGCATTCAAATTTCGTCTTACGCTTATATAAGATTCATTCAAACTGATATTATAGCATTCAAAAACATGTAATATCTTTTAGCACCGATCCAACATAACGACTTGAAATTTTATTTGATGAATTCCAAGTCAAACTCTAGTAGCAGAAATTAGACTTTAATAGCATATACTCTTGAAGGAAAAGCCGCGTTTTTGTGAAGTTGTTTAGCAGACTTGAGGTTTTTTTCATAAGGAGTCAATTGTCTTCTCATTGCTCTGGTCAACTTCTTGCGAAGATCCTTGGGCTTTCGCTTTTTCTTGGCATAAAGCTTTCTCAAGTTATCCTTTTGAGTTTGATGAATCACTGTCAATACTCTAGCAATAGATTTCCTTACCGTACGACTGTATTCAATTCATACAAGTTTTGTAGGTATTTACGTCAAATTCACTAAATCAAAATTTTTAATTTCATAATTTACTCAAACTTACATTTTAGAAAGTTTAGAAGCAGCGCCACCAGTGACTTTAGAGACTTTGAGCTGAGACAATTCCTTTGAAAAAAATCAAAATTAAACGTTATCAAAAACATAAATGGGCACTAATGGGAAGTATTGTTATCGCAAAAATGCGTAAAAAAATCAATTTAACAAAAATATTTCAAAAAAATAATGAAAACTCACAGTTTTCAGCTCGTCGAGCTGCTTAACTAAATCGGTCTTTTTTTTACCTCTTAATTCTTTTGCCGTTAACTTTGCCTGATTTGTTGATAAAAAAATAAATTCATAATGACTTTTTTTATTATATATTTAGCCATTATATCATTTGTGGAGTTAAGATAAAATAACGTGTTTACCATGACAGGAAAAAGCTGTAAAAGGAATTGGCTCGTCTAATATCCTTTATTTAAGATTTTTAATCTAGATCTCATGAAAATGAAAAATAGCATAAAAAGTTTTGATTTTGAATTTAAACAAATTATAACAATTTTTTTTTCAAGAATTATTTAAATAAACCAAAATTGCATGCACCCAACCAGCATCGTAGATTTTAGTAATATTTGATCGTTTTTGAAAATTTAGATTATAGTATTTTTTATGCCAAAACATTTTTTTCAGCTAAATGAGGATTAAGGCATTGCTAAAAAATACGAAAATTTTAATATTTATTTAATAATCAATAAGATAAAGAATTACTTGAAAAATCGAAAACTTTTAACAATTCACTAATTTTTAAAATAATAATCCCCATATTCATGAATTAAAAATGGAAATTCTTAAACAATGTGGAAATAAAAAAACCACACGAAAATTTAAACGAATTTAATTAGATGCCCTCTCATTGAAAAAGACACACAGCATCCTGACTTGGAATCAACTTACTTGCTTCACTCATATAATTATAACAAATAATGAAACCAAAACCTACTTTTCAAATTATAATTAGGCGAATTCAGACGAAAACATGTAAAAATGCGTTTCCGAATCGATGCCTTTTGTCATGGTTACTTTATCAAAAGAATTCGCATGAAAGGTTTTTAAAAACGTTTAGTCAAAAGCAACTAAGATGTGATAAAATATTGAATTAAAACACATCATTGTAGTTAGCCAATGGTATAATCAAAAATGGAAATTTTGAGATCATATAAATCAAATTAAACTTTCAAGATGGCAATTAATGTAAATACAATAACATGTCTTAAGAGCCATTTTTAATCATTTATTTCAGCTAATTTATAATCTAATTTAATTATTTTATAGTTTAAACGAAAATCTAACTTGATTTATAAATTAACCCAAACAACTCAACATTTTCACTCAACAAATATACAATATTTATTCGTAATGTCTCAAACGTCTAAAATGCGGTTTAGATGAATATTACAAGAAAAATTAATTTTCAAACCTAGCCGAAAATTAAATAATAATATTATTAGCGAAAAGAAAGAGAACTGGAATTAAAATTACGCAAGAACAAACTTGCCTATAAACACCGCAACTAAAACTGAGAGTACAACAACCACCCCGGCAAATATCTGGTATGACCTGGTGGTAGGCTTTTCTTCTAACTTATTTGCCGTCAAGTTGTGATTTTCAAACTGTAATTTTTATTTTTTTAATTAGTGAGTATTTCTCTAAATAACTTTAAATGAATAGATAGAAAAAATTGGAACACACCTTTCAGTGCGAAAGATTAAATTCAAGCAACAAAAATAGCATCAAAAAAATATAACCATCAAAAACATTTAGAGCGATTTCCCATTGATTAATAAAGTGAAAAAACCAAAAAAAAGTAAATGTAGAAAGAAACGAAACACTTATTTTCAATAAACTAAAAAGCTTAAGAAACTATTGATGCAACAAAACATACAAAAGTAGGTAAAAATAATGCAAAAAAAACTTTTTTCAATGTTGATAACAACCCTCTTCAGTCATTTAGTAACTTTTTATGTGATACACATCATTTTCCTAGATATTTTTGAGAGGATACCCCGTAGACTGTTTTATCAAGCTGCTCTTATCAGACTAGATTACTAAGACAAGCTATTCATTTTAGCAACAAAAAAACATGCAAGAACCAAAACTTAACAGCCTTAATAGAGACAGAATATGTTCCCTACTTACTAAAAATTTGGGTAAAAAACTTGGTTTTATTCATGGATTAAGAAAGATTTAGTCAACATCAAGTGGAACTAGTAACTTATTAGAATTTTTTTTATATTTGATGTCAAAAATAACACAACATAAAAAGCTTCAAATTGAACTGGAACCATAATTGCAATAATGCATTGTCAAAAAATGTAAAAAAAAATTAATACATCCATTAGTGATGAGCTTATTGAAGGAGTTGGCAACATCAGGTACTTGAGATTGGATTAAGAGTGTAAACATAATGTGAAAGCAAAAATCGTTAAATTGGCTAGTTAATAGTAAACTTAAAAAATCTGAAAATTAAAAAAAAAACAGATAAGTCAAAATTAGATAATATTTAGAAAAACTTCTGAAATCTTCTCTGTAACCTCTAACTTAACAAAGATGGGATCTACAACAGAATGCTGAAAAGCCTTCTGAAAATTTCCTATAAACAAAAAATAAAAAACAAAGACTTCTATGATAAATTTCTTCATTGAGAAGAAATGTCCCGAAAGTGTAATTGTTAGCAAGCTCTAAGAATCAAGATAGCTAAGGAAGCAATAAATTATGAAAAACCCCTAATAAGAGACTGAGCAGACAAACACCACAAAAGCTGTATGAAAGGCTAGAAGAAAGCATTGAAGATCTTTAGATTTATAGCTGGACACAAGTCAACCTAAAAACTAAAACAAAATATCTAATGAAACACACATTTACAAAAAAAATATAATTAACCTTGCTCCCATCAGCTTTATTCACGAGTTTGTCAGTTCTTTCATCAAACTCCTGCTAATTGATTATGACTTTTATAAACTATTTTATGGGTATAATTTTAATCATGATAATAATAACTTAAATTTATTTTTCCCTCTTCAATAAATACTTTTAACTTTTAATATCTATTATGAAATTCAATTCATGAAAAAAATTTTTAAGTGAATATTATCAGTATGAGATGTTTTTACAAATCCTTCATAATTTGAAGAAACTATTCTTCCATATTAAAAAGCTTGAAGGTTGTTGTTATGAATGGTTATAGCGTTATAAACTATGAGAAATATATGCATATAACTTACATTGGTCACAAAGATGCATCTGAGCTTTTGTTCAGAGATGTCCTCTTTGTTGACTGTCTTCCACTAAAATGAATACATGCGATTATTTATAGATGTCGAAATAAAGTTGCTATTGTGAGTTTATGCAATATTTTTTCCTCTATATTATAACACCCGACCATCTCTATATCAGTATGAATTGCCATGCAAGCCTTTTCAATCAGAGCACATTGTATTGTAATGTAATGTGGAAAACTTACATAGCGCCTCTTACGCATCGTTTAGTATGTATTATAAACATTAAAGATATTTAAAAAAATTGTAAAGGCATAAAATACTGATGAAGAAGAACAAAAAATACAATTTCTCGCCCAATAGATGTAAAGAATACTATGTAAAAAAAATTAAAAATCCAAAAGTTGGTTGCTACTGAAGTTTCCCAGTTAACATTGATGATGAGATTGTGTGTGACATTTGAAGGTACTATGAATAACAAACAAACCTACGGCAATAATAAAATAAAATGTTGAAAATTGGAAAAAAAACTAGTAAGTTAATGAAGTGTTTTAATTTGATCTTGAGATGAAAGTATCTAAACCATTTTTGAATGCAAATGACTTACTGATTGAAATAATTGTAAAATATTTGAGTTTATCACAACTCTATTGCAGCATACTTGCTTTCAAATAATGCATTAAAATGTATTTGCTGACCTCAAGAGCTTATTAAAGTGGTTCAAGATGTCTGTACAACACAGATATATATATAGTTTGTCTAAATAATTTCAAGTCTAAACATGTACCCATTAATATTTGAAACTGTCATCAGATACTTCAAAGCTAATACTTATGTTCAAATAGGAATTCTGAAAGAAATGGTTTGATATTAAAAGCTAAAAGCAATTCTTTTGATGAGTCAGGCATATTAAATAAATTTGAGCATAGCTTGTGACAACCAGATTAATTTCAAAACAGTGAGAAGTATTATAAGAAAAGGAACATATCTGATTATGCTACTAAGTCTTAACTTCTAAAATAATATTAGAAAGAAATGTATATAAAAATATAAGCAATCATTAAACATAACAATATTTGAATTTTTTATTTTGATGAAGTTCTTTGGTAACCTGATGATGCTATATAATATATCGAAAAGCTTGGTCAAAATGAAAAATTCAAATATTGTTGTGTTTTTATGATCCAAAATTTTGAGGCTAATTTTTCCCAAACTGAGCAATCCTATTAACACTATGAAGGTATTTGAACTTTATTTTAGCTTATATGAATTGCATAGAACAAAAAAGGGTCATGCTTGTAATTAGATTATTTTAATACTATTGTTTAGAAGTTTATCTTCTTACTACTAGTTCAGGATTTTCAGGAAGTGGTGAATTCAATTCCATATACTGGATCAAAAATTTATGCTTCAATTTTTCATTGGCTGAAGGATCTATAGGCTGGAGCATAACTAATGTGAATTTAGTAATAAAAATATAAATTTTATCAACTAGATTTATTTACAAACATTGTAAGAAAACATGCAACATTTTCTTTCTAATAAATAGGATGCCTGACTTTTAGAATCTTTCACAAAAATACAGAAATTAAATGTTATTTTAATTAAACAAAAATTAAACATGTCTAGATTACTTGTGATTACGACTGATTTTCCAGGTTCAACATAACCACAGTTGGGTCGGACACAATATTGCTTCGGTGCCGTCGTTTTTACTTTGAATCCTACAGTTTTTTTAGAAAAATTTTTCACTACTATTTCTGATGAAACGATCTCATTGAATGGGCCTGTGTGCATCAAATTTAAAACTAGTTAATATTATCAAAATGATTAATTTATAGTACTCCATTTATTGAAATAAAAATTAGTAATTATACTCAATGTTTAGCAAATTCGAAAATGTACAGCTATGATTGATTCAGACACGTAGTGAAAAAGAGAAATTAACCAAACTTTACTACCGTGAAATTCTAACTCAGATTTCGGTTCTATATCTAAAAAAGACATGCTTTCTATTTTATGAGAGATTTTTATCGTGAATCAGAAGCTAAATATCAAATTATCATAGGGTGATAGTGTAAACCTCCAAAAACAGCAAATAAGACAATAAATAGATAAAATAATTTAGATTCAAAAAAGTTTTGATTTTTCATGTTACAGCTAAAATTTAAAAGATTATTTTAAATCAAAATTTCAAAATTGAGCTCATAGAAGCAAAAAGCTTGATTTTAAACCATAAAAGCTAATTTTAGTTTTATGAGCTCTTAGTTACCAGGCAAAAGTGAAATCTTGTTAATTTGTTCTGTGAGCTCTTTTTTTTGGCATTCAAAGAGTTCACTTAATATAATAAACATTAATGTCAGAGAATATTACTAGTAGTTTCTAAATTTTATACTTGTAGATAATAATAAACTTTTGATTTGGAAACTAGATTTTTTAAATCCTTTTAATTAGTTTGATACAATTGTGTTAAGTCAATAAATTTTATTACAATTAGTAACTTCATTTTGCAACATTGAATTACATTCATCAAAAAATTCATACGGTTCATTTTTGTGAGGTGACATAGAACAAGAACATAAAAATAGTGTTGTTGTCCTCAAGTTAGTTCATAAGCTTGAAAAGCCAAAAAATTCTATTGGTTTTGCTTTTAATCACGGTCTTGTTGATAACTATTTATATAAATCTTCTTTCGTCTATCAACGCTAATACGACTTTCTATAATATTTCTTCTAATAGTACACTTGATAAAATTTTTCGAAAAACTATAAAAAATTTTTTTTTAGCTTTCAAAAGCATCGTTCAAAACATTTTATTGAAAAAAATTTTTATAGAAAACCCTCTGCACACTGTTCTGTCTGAAACTGAAGCAAACAGCCACCTACCAGTTAATCGATTCTATATTAACTGAGCTATATGAGCTAAATACTTTTTTTTCTGAGTTTACGCCTTTTGCCGTGATCATCTTCTCGAAGTATGTTACCACCGTGCCCCTTCTGTTCACAACTTGCATACTAACATCAGAGCAACTTCCTCTGTAGAGACCAAATAATATCATCATCATTCAGAGCTCAATAAGGCAATCCTATCGGTCCCTCACTTTTCAATGCTTCTCAATGTAGCTGTTGCTGACATAACAAGGTCGGTTTCCGCATAAATTAATATATGGCATCTTGATGATGCAACTTTAGGAGGACTAGTTGACGAAATTTTCATGATTTGAAATTTTTCCTGCGCTTTCTATGATTGGCCTTGAGGTAAACGCTTTCAAACCTGAAGTTGTAAACTTGAATCTGGACGTGGTCAACTTTCAAAACGCTTTGAAAAAATTCGAGATATACTGAAAAAGGTATAGGTCACCCCTTCTGAGAAGCTAATAATGCTTGGCGCACCAATTTTTAGATCTGCAGTCAAAGTTTCTCTTTCAGCCAAACACTCTTAGTTGCTGAAAATTATTGATAGAATGCCATACTTAAATTCTCATCAAGCTATTTTACAGCCCCAAAAATAGTCTTGCAATACCCAAACTTCTTTTCATTCTGAGGTGCTTTCCTAGCTATCGCGAACATGCGCTTTTGATAAAACGCTCAGAGAGAAGCTGCCAAAATTGGAATTCATAATTTTGATGATACAGGCCGGTCGCAAACAAAGCTTCCGGTTAGACATAGGGGAGTTGGTTTTTGTTTATCCTTTGATTTTGCCCTCCCAGCTTCCCTCTTTTCACCCGAAGCATGTCAGTCTTTGATCTCTGATGTTCTCAATAACACTAATGGACACCGGTCAGAGGTCGAATTTAATGAAGCGATGGAAGCCTGGGTTGAAAAAGATCTTCAGGTTCCCTCCAACCCTGAAATTCAACGCAATCGGGATAAATCCATGTGTGTAGCGTCGTACAGCAAATTGAAAAAAAATCTTTGAATCAACACAAACTTGCATTCTTAGTATCTGTCTCACAAAATTGCTTCGGTGGCTGGCTGAACTGTTTGCCAAACTCAGCAACGGGTGGGCTGCTAGAAGATGAATCTTTCAAGTTTGCAATATCCCTCCGTCTTAGATTGCATTCATGTTTGCCGCAAAAATGTCTTTGCGGAGCTTAAATAGACGTTCTTGGCAGACATCCGTTATCCTGCAAATTAAGTGCTGGACGCATTCCTGGACATTAGGCACTAAACGGTTCAATCAAACGCGTCTTTGACAAAACTGGATTTTTCAGTCAGCTAGAACCGGTAGACCTTGACAGAAGAGACGACTTAGCACTTCCCCTATAAGGCTGTCAAATGCCTCATCTGGGATGCTACCTGCTCTGATTCTTTTTCGCCTTCCCGCTGCTTCAAACTGTGGTCAATCCCGGCTAGGTTTCTAAACAAGCAAAAATGGCGAAAATACAAAAATATCGAAGCTTTGCAGATAGCCATATTTTGTTCCCTAGCGGTTGAAATCTCTGGTATCTTTGGTTCTCATGTCTTTTCATTTTTGTCTGATTTTGTAAAACGCATATTTGAGGCTAAAGATGAGGCCAGAGAATCTAAATGGTTGTTTGAAAGTTTTTCACTGAACATTGTTCGTGACAACGCTCAGACAATTCGCTGTGCCGTGGCTTCCTAGTTTTTCGTATATTTGTGTATGGTTCTTTTGTGTCATTTTATTTTATAACAATATATATATATTTTTTTGCTGTTATCGTTAGTTAATTTAATTCATATTTACTCGAAATATTTCAATCTTTTTTCAACCGTTCAGCTTAGAAACAAACTAAGGTTTATTCCACATCAGGATTTCAAAAATTTGTTTTATTTACTAATACCCTTTAATATTTTAGTTGCGAACAACAGGAGATAAATTTTGGATGATTCATATAAAGATAATTAGCTGGCAAAAAAATAAACTTACATTATGCTGAATCTTTTAAAAAAAGCAATGTTGTTTAATATAAGCTTCTAATTAAATTAATTAATCTTATAAAGTATTTACAGGAAGCTCTCTAAATATTGAGCTTTAGCGTTTTTCTGGAAACATTTTATGCACCTTTGAATCCAATTATTTTTGAATTTTGAAAGGAGTTAGTTTCAGAATGCATTCATTTTTACTAAACTATAATTTTGATAACTAAAACCTTATCATAAATCGATAACGTCTCCATGTTTGTATATTTGGCTTGATAATGTGAGTTCAACTCACGAAAAGCTATGTGTTTATCAGTTAATAAAATGGCTTAACTTTTTAGAATGAATGCTTAGTTCTTAGTTATTCAAGTCTAAGAAATTTTTAATTTCATTTTACCCTTATATTCAAATGAAAAAACTTTAGTAGTTTATTTTATTCCACGAAGCTTTTCGTAAGATGAACTTACATTATCAATTAGCCTGTGTGACGCCGATATTGAAAAAACCCAATCTGAACCAATCTTAGCCATCCTCCCATAGACTAATTTCAAATGTTCCTGTCTCATCAAAAATACTGGAACGGTTGGTTTTAGAAAGGACACGTAGTTTTTTGGTTGAAAATGATCTGTTTATCGTCCTTTTCATTCAACAGAAACTGCTATCACAAAAATCCACATGGATATCTTGGAAGCAGCTGATGAAGATAGGTTTAGTCTTTTGATATTGTTGGATGTTTCAAAATTTTCAATAGGTTTACATTAAAAACTTTGCAATCTTCGATTCAAAAAAATAAATTTTGTTTGAACGTCTTTACACTAAAAGCCGAACTTACGGTACCTATAATTAGGTATGTACATATATCTAATTTTTTCAAACGCAATTGTAGTCAACTGAGCTAAAAAGCTATAAAACTTCAACAACCCGATACAAATTTATCCTTGATATTAACTTAATGAGAATAAAGGGTGATTTGGTTTCACCCCAAAAGTAATGAGTCATGAAAAATATAAAGACTACCAACTTTTTTTCATCAAAAGTAAAATTTTTCAAAATAATCTCATAAACTTTAGGTTTTGGCCGATTACACTAAGAAAAGTGAGATTGCGAATGCAGTTGAAAATCTATGAATATGATAACCATTACTAATTAGAAAAAATTTAGAAAAACGATCATAACCGTATTCAGTTGTACCTGTAGCAATCCTGTTATTGTAGGACTTGACACACTATGATAGAACAAAATAAGCTTTAAATGAAATTTCTTTTTATAGATTAATTATGATAGAAAATGAAGATTTATCAGATAAAGGGTACCAAGCTTTTCGTAAGATGAACTTTATCGGAAATATAATACTAAAGACTAAGACTGTCTATATAAGGAGTCACCAAGATTTTTTCTGTAATTAAATTTTTGTTATTTGTGATTTACTGAAAACATAAAGCCTGAATGATGTATGGCTGAGAAGAGTAGGTGTGGACTGCTGTTTTGCAAGTGAGTTGTCTGGTTTCCTTAAGAAAAGTTGTACTCGGCATATACAGTGACGTTATATTCTTTCTAATTTTACTGTTTGAGCCGCTTGCATTAAATGTTCAAACAGGAATTTGATTAACAATTTTGGTTATAAATCAGTAACTATATAATACTTAGCTAATGATATTATAAAGCTTGATTAGCCGACAAAATAATATGTCTCAATAAACTATACAAATTTAAGCCTAGAAGGAAAATATTAAGCCTATTTTAGAAACTACATTTCCTTGTTCATATAATTAAATTATATAACAAAAATTTTTAATGAAAAAATAAAAAAAAAAACTATTTTCCATATTAGTCTTCCAAAAAATTCTACAAGATTTTGTTCAAAATCATCACAAATTAATACTATTTGGAAAGAAATATAGACGAATAACTTTTTTAACGTCGGTGAACTTTTCATCTTTTTTATGAAAAAAAGCATCTTGGTTGATTATGTAAAATGAAGTACTATATCGTTTTTCTTTTTTTATTTTACTTATTAAAATTTTATTCAACTGAAACTGCAATTTTTCAACCATGTCTCCGAAAAGATCAGAGTAAGTTACACAGTACTTTTTTTTATATGCTGATGCATGCATGCATATTGAATCCTTTATAATGATTTTCTGTAATTTTGCAAATTCAATTTTTTATTTTGGATGCCAATTGAAGTGAAAAAAATGCGTAAATTTAGCAAAAAAACTATGCATTATGAATTTTTTTGATTGATTTTTTTAGATATTTGTGTCTATAAGCTAATATTTTATAAATCTAATGAAATATTCACCCAGTCAATTCTTAATACAAAATTTTATTTGGCTATATATTATTTTTTTTTACTATAATGAATGATTAATTTTTGATCATATAAAATTGAATTTTAGATGAAATTACATAAAGAAATTAGTGCTCATATGATACTTATAAAGGTTATCTTCCATTAATCCAAAGGTATACCACCCTATACTCAAAGCATCTCAGGCTTAAAAGACATTTTTCTAGCTAAGCAACCTAACACTACCAGAAGCTTACACATCATATCATTAGCGGCAGAAGAGTCAAGTCAACTTATGGGATGGATAATGTATATTTTTTTGACTGAGAAACTCTTTTATAAAAATATTAAGCATGAAATTCTTGAGAATATCGATTTGTTCACCAATGTGCCAAAGTTTGTAAAGATTTTTTTGTATTACCACATTTTAAATAATTGAAAATACTTCAACTTCAAACTCGTTTCTTTTCAGGAAAGAGCTTTCTATCAGTATGATGCTATGGCATTCAAGCAAATCTATTAATGCTTTAAACAATAATGCAGAAGTGATATATCCTTTTACATTAGCCGGCAGGTTTGTTATACTATAAAAATATTAATAGATTTTTTCGATTCATTTATATACATTTACTTATTGACCAAAATTCCTGATACGATGATTCTTATACTCATTTTACAATGGGAGCAATCAATAAATATTTAAAAAGATGTATGCTGTAAAAAACTATGAATAATATAATATTATTTTATCAACTATAAAAATGAAGTTTATTATTAAAACTATTGATTTAATTCTAAAAAAATATTTTCACATATTTGTCATATTTAGTTACAGTGAAGCTCATTTAATTAAAAATCATTATATATATCATATAAATAGGATGATTATTTTAACTATCAGATTCAGTCTGTATCTTCCAACAAGGCTATTTGAAAATCTTAATTCAGATTTCTATTCAAAGAATTACAATTGCAGCTCACCACTTCACAATCATCCAATAAAAAAGCTTTTCAATCATTCAGAGTTTCATGATGATATAATAAATTTCATATTAGAAACGCATAAAGTGGAGCCTTCCCTATTGAATCCTCGTCTAATTGGTCTCCAAAAATCATTTTTATGGACTGTATTTAGATCCAAGGAGTGCGTTAACGATGTTGAAGATTGTTTAGTTATTGTCGCTTCTAATTATGGTGGGACTTCGATTAGTTTTTGTTTGATATTTCGAATCGGTATTAAGATTACTTTCCGTTTTAGGTCAATAATGATAAACGCTTGTTTCGGGGTTGATATTTATTAACCGTTTCAAATTATAGGGTTTTTATTATTAATTCAAAGTAACAATTAAAAATGCATATACGCCAACCAATATCCTAATGTCATTTATATACAAGATAATAACAAAAATAAAATACTAGTAACATTGTTACTAACACAAACTTATCAGAATCATACGGCTCATGTCTGGTGGAAATGGTTGAGAAAACAAAATCGAGGGTGGTGATAATATGGCTCGGATACGGAAAATTCCATCGCTTTGTTAAGCAACAAACCATTAAGAAACGCAGTCTATTGTTCTTCAATTCTAACCTAGATAGTTTGCACGTGACGGGTGATTATGACTCTTTATCAATGGATCAATGGATGTGCTTGCATGATGATTGCACTTGGGGCCTTCACCCAGTGTATAATGCCATCACCAAGGATATCAAGTTAGTGCTTATACGATCTCAATCAAGTTTAGATAATATGTAGTTTATTACTGCCAGAGATGCTGCTTATTTGATTGAGCAGATACTGAGAAAAGCAACGTTTACACAAGATATCATCAATGAAATGTTAGTGAATATCACCAATTGGTCAGATGAAAATCATTTGAGGGAGGTTTGAAAATTTTTAAAGTTATTCAAATTATTATTTACTAATTCATATATAAGTTTTACTTTGCCGTTGTCAATTAAAATCTGGCGAGCCAAACTTCAACGATTCGCGATTATCAGTCTGTAGATACCTGCTACGGGCTTATAACAGAATAGCAGTTTTCAAATATAGACGATAATTTGATGAAGTTAACGTCGATGCTTAGAACAAATATCAATAATAATCTATACTTATTGTTTTTTTGCGCAAAAATTTCAAAATTCCATCTATATACATTTTCATTAGGTGGCTTGTGGATGGCTGAGAAACAATGAGAAGGTCTGGGTTCCATGGTTCAAAGATTTCCCAAAAAGACAACCTATTCCTATCATGATGCTCTATCCTTCCTACCATCAATACGCCGTGAAGCTCCGTTAGTGGCGTATAGGTTTAATGTTAAAATGTTGATAGACAGTTATAACGTTCATTGAAATAAAATGTATGAATTTATTTGAAACTTTAAAACTCATATTTGATATATCAAGTTTTTTTCGAGCTTAATTTTTTATAGTAAAAACTGTACCAATTATCAAATTTTAATTCAGAAAAATTTCAAATAATGTTCCAATGTGTTTTTTATATGCAGCCTAAGCAAAATCCTCTTTGACACTGCAGTTGGTCAATTGGCACTTAGAGTTCTCAACAACAGTACTAAGTTTCTACCCAACCACGACCTCTTCATAATCTATAGGGAACTTGCAACTGCATCATCGGTGAACCATATTTTCTTTGGTGATTGTTGTATGGAGCTATTACTGAATTTGTAGAAAAACTGACTCAAATTTCACCGCATAGCTCTGTATGCATTTTACTTTTCATAATCATTTGAGTTCATTTCAAGCTAGTTTTTTTCACTGTATTTTTTATTATTAAGAAGTTATGTTCGCAATGTAAATTTTAGAAAATTAGGATCAACATTTTTAAATCTTCCAGCCTCGCCAAGACAAAGATTTTCTAGATATAATGAGTTCTGGCTTGATAAAAGGAGCTTTTGGTTAGTGGCGTGAATTTTTATAATAATGAAAAATTAATCATATTACAAAATGTTGAGCCATCATCATAATCTTTTCAATTTGTTAAAAAGCACAATTGAACTTCCTTATAGACCCCAGTGTAGAATATAATAAAAGTCACTATAATGACATCAAAGGCTCGGGTACAGCTGCAAGCGCTTCACTGACCAACATAATGGACTCCTTCAACACAGTCTTCTTCAGCTACTCCTCGCAAGTTGGCATGCTCGATTCTGACATTGCTGACACCTACTACACCATGGTGCCAGAATTCCAAGCCAGATTGTCAGTGCTCTATAAGTTGTTTTTGATTGGTTAACTATTGCTTCAAAATGTTTGTGATTCAGGCTTCCATGTTTAATTATAACGGACTAAATTACTAATTGGTTTTTCATTTATATCTTTTAGTAAAATAATTTATTAATATTTGTTTTAATAAAAAAAAAATTTAAGATTATGTTAGTTGAGAAATAGAAAACTCATTTTCATGAACAAAATTTAAAACCCATTTGATATAATACTACTTTCTTAAATTTATTACACATAACTAATAACATTCACCAATTAATCTTTATTAACGAAGAGGAAATAAAAACAACATAATAACGATTGTTGTTGCATTGCAGTGAAGCTATGATAGCGATGTTCAAGCACTTGGAATGGAGCAGGGCATCGTTTATCGTCGAGTCAAGATCTCGCTTCTATAAGGTAATTCATACATGTAGGTCTGGTAAAGATATTTTTGAATACTCTTTGAAAAAATAACTAGATGTTGACATCGATGTTTTCAGCTTCTTGTATCAGCAATCAGTACTATGCATTGTGTATTCTAATTTTTGAGCTTCAAAATTTTAGGGAAAATATAAATAATCAAAATATACAATATTAATATATAATAAAAAATATACTATATTAATATATAGTAACTAACACAGAAATAATTAATTTTAACGTAGATGCTGGCCCGAAAAGTTAGAAATTATTTCAAAAGACATAAGTTCAAAGTGATGGAGGAGGTTAAAATGAAAACCGATGACTTGGAATCTTTTGCTGACGTTTGTTATTTATCTATCTATCTCTATCCATTTATCTATCTATCTATCTATTTAACTATCTATCTATTCATCTATCTATCTATCTCTATTTTATATCTATTGCATACATAACAGTCATTAGATGAAATCAAAGCTGTGAGGTCAAATATTCTCATCCTCTTTGTCAGTCCTCAACACCTTGCTCTGTGTCTTTGTGTTCTTCACAAAAAAGTAATAACAAATAATAATATTTAAATTAAAACTAAATTATGTATTAAAAATTTTATTAATGCTAATTTATATAATATTACTTTAAGTACTATTAAATTAAATAAAAATAATTTAAATCTTATTTATTAAATTAATACAATTTTATTATTAGTTCAAATAATAATATTAATTATAGTATCGGCCCGTATAGCTCAGCTGGTAGAGCATTAGACTAATTATTTGAAGTTACACGGGTTCAATCTTGTGTTTGGTCAACAATAGAACCTCTTCTACAGTGTATTAGCGCGCCTAAACCTGAAAAACGTGGCTACAAAGAAGATAAACGATGAATAAAAATATGAATAGGTAAGAATTGTTTTTTATCCGTTATTGCAATGCCACCAGGATATGACCCTGCAAAACAGCTACGTGTACTTGTTTGTGAGTGGTCTCAACTTGGGCTTTATAGAGGGACTTTTTAAGGAAAACTCAAATCTAAGTAAGATGTTTTTGTTTATTTTGGAGTATTTATCGACAAAGATTGTATTTTATGGTCGTTTTAATGTACATTATTTGTTGACACACATTGTTTATTATTTTATTTTCAGAGACACCTTAAGTGTATTTTATCATTATCATCATCATTTTATTATAGTCAGCATCTTTCCCTTTTCCAAATATTGATTATTTATAAGACATCAGTTTGAGAAATTTTAATACATTTATTGAAACTTTAGCTATTAGCTTAACATTCAATAAGTGTATTAAAATTTCTCGAGTTGATGGTTTATAGATAATGTTTATTGTTTGAAATTACATAGAAATTCTTTATCATTATTATTTATCGAGTAATCTTAGGTAACCTAGATTAATGCTTGTAACGATAAGAAGTCTTAAGATTTGGTGTTGATGTTTGAAGTATTAATGAATTCTGCCGTAAGATATTTAATTAGGTTATACTTAGGAAAAAATTGAAAAATGTTAATTAATAGATTTTTTATGCAGTTTTATTAGGAAAAGCTTAATGGTGAATTGCACGATGAGTTTAAACATTTGATCTTGAGTTCATGGTAGATTTCAATGACATTACTTTTTTTCAATATTCACTTGAAGGAGGCAGTAATCAGTCGCAGCTCAAAGTATGATCTATATGTTTTGTTCCCATTGTATATGTATTTATATTTTGAAACTATAATATGATTTGATACAATGTATTAGGAGCTTGACAAAGATTATGATTTCATCTCGAATCCATGACCAAATTCAATTCTTAGATAGAATATAAAAAATATGCCTCTTTTTCAAAACTTACTTCATCTAAGCTTGCGGCACTTATAAAACCATATACACCACTCAACTTCCTTCAATATAGATTGTCATTGACAAATGAAACGTCCAAAAACTCCAACAGAGCTCTGATGCATTCAAATGCGATAACAAGGTAATCCAAAACTTGATCTCCAGTGTTCTCTCGATGGAGTACACCATCAAATCTGATAAGTTAAACCAAATGCTTCTAGGCAGTCCTTTTTCACGATGGTTTATGACTATTGACAGAATATTGGTTTGTGCTCTTAATAATTTCTCAAAGTACTATTGTTTTTATTGATTTGAAAATACATTTTGTAAGCGAATTATTTTGTGGGAATAATCATATACTTCTTCATACCCGAACACATCAATGTTTCAAGTGATTTAATTCTAAATCAAAAATTTTCAAGCAATCGCAAGCTTTCTTCTGGAATAGGTACATTCTCTTTGATGCCATGGTGGCATTTGGAATGGGTTTAGATCGCTATTTGAAGACCAGCGTTAATGGCTTGGATGATTTCACTGACAGAAGACAAATGAGGTTTTAGATATAAAATTTCCAAATAATCTTATATTACAATGTGCACTCTTAACCAAGCTTAGTTTATAACTTTTGCATTTTGTATCGAACATGAAAGTTACATTAATAGTTTTTGTTATGAAATCACTTTGAAATAATCAAATTGCACTTGAAATATCAGGAAGTTCAACACAATCATGAAGAATATATCGTTCGAAGGCTTGTCTGGCCTGGTGAAGTTTGCCAATACGAGCAGAATAAGTGAATCAGTCATTCTGCAATATTATAACAACCAGCCCAACAAGGTTTGTGGCAATTTTGAATGTCTCATAATTCAATATATTACAATAGACTCGTATAGCTCAATGGTAGAGCATTAGACTAATTATCTAAAGTTACCGGGTTCGATCCCGCGTGAGCCGACAATTAGCACCTGTTGCACAGTGTGTTTTCACTACATTAAATTTTTAACAAGCGTTTTGAACTACAAGGAAAAGCGCTTTATAAATACCGCATTACATTACATTATAATAGGCTTTCAAAAATCAGAAAATTTGCTATTCGAATCACTCAATAACTCGGACTTTTGAATTGACAGTACTTGCCAAAAATATATCTCGTTGTGTAAAATGCGTGTCAAATTACAACTTTATCGACTTAATAAAAAAAAAGAAGGAAACAAAGCTATTTTTCAAGAAAAAATCCCTTAAAATCGTTATAACCCTTTTGACTAGGGTTTAAATTTGTATCGACGTCAAACAATGCAGGTGGGAGTGTACATACCTAAAGACGATGCTAATGGCGAACAACTGACCTTGAACATGAGTATGATCCGCTGGGGAACTGCAGATGAAAAAGTTCCCATGGATCTTATTGGTACCTATAGATAGAAATTTATTTATTCTGTTGTTTTATGAGATTTTAATATCCAGCGTCGATATATATTAAAACGTTAGTATAACAATATTATTTGAATTTATCACCTAATTTATAATTGATATTGTATGATAGAGAAAAAGGAATCTTGCAATTTGCAATTGATAAGCGATATCTTCAATGTGTCGTGCAACCAAGCCATTGTCATCTTTTCCTTCTTCATCACTCTCATCATTGCCTTCTTCGTTTTCTTGCTCATTTTCAAAATCAGAAAGCGGTTTGTAATGAGAGGATTTTGAATTTAAAAACAATTTTTTAAAGAATTTTAATAGGGAAACTATAAAAAATTTGAAAATTTGAATGAACATTTAAAACAATTATATTCAACTTTTGATAATGGTTTTTGAAACATTGGCAGCCTTCACAGCAAAAGCATCATAGACCCAGTAATATCGCAAAAGTTGAGAGAAAAGTGGGAGTTGAAAAGAGAAGATATACTCATTAATAGAGTTCTTGGTAAGAATACATTACTTCCATAGTAATATCATCTTGAAAGCGTTGAGAATAGTTTTATAGACGCAGATTTTATGAAATCAGTGGCATTAATGGAAACATGAGGATGCATTTTTAAATGTATTGATCTTTGAAATAGTAGATTAATAAAGGCATATGAATAACTGTTTATTCTATTAAATTACGATAGTTATTCATTAATTTCCCTTTAATACATAAACCAACTGCTTCAAACAATAACGATTTGTTATCCAAACATTTATATCGTTACAAGGGCATGGGGAATTTGGGACAGTTTTCGGCGGTGATGTGGGTGTAAGTAGCGGTAACAGATTACCTGTCGCCATAAAAATTCTCAAGTCTGGCACTAAAAGCGAAGATAAGGTGGGCTTATGGATCAAGTTAATAGAGAATTTATCGATGAATATTCTGTGAATTTTATGGAAGTATTACATAATTATTAGGTATACATGTATGCAAGGTTTTAAGAAAATTCAAAAATGATCAATAACACTATTATAAAACGAACACTAAAAGTATTACATAAGCACAAAAATTTGTTTAAAAACGAATCTTTATAAAGCAGAATTTTCGTATTTGTCTTTAGTACCTTTGTTTTTGGCTTATTGATATCTTTAAACAGTGAAAGTTCAGTAAAAAACGTATGAAGCTTTAAGATATATCAAAGGTAATAGTATAATTATAAAATTATATAAAGAACATTCAATGGAAAGCCATCAGAGTTTTTGAATTGTACATGCAAAAAAACTACTTTTTTATACCCATAAACGACATATATTGACACAAAAATACATCTCGAAATATATAATAACATAATATCATAAACTTCTCAACAGTCCTCCTTCTTTGTGGAAGCAGATCTAATGAAGGACTTCGACCACGAGAACATAATGAAACTGGTGGGGGTATGTTCTGTGGGTGAGCCTCTGATGGTCGCCATGGAGTTCATGATGTATGGAGACCTCAGATCCTTTCTGTTGTCCCGACGTCACTTGGTCTCTGAGAGGTTGAATGTCGTAGTTTATTTCATAGTAGTGAAGAGAGTTTTGATTATATATTTTGCTCGATTGATTGGTTTCAGAGAACTTGTTAAATGTTCCTTTAATTATATTTTTGCTCAATTGACTTGATAAATTCTTAGTTATATGATGGAGTGTACGGCATTCATCATTTAAAGTATGCTTCAACATCCATCGCCATTATATTCATTTCACTTCAGCATCATTTCGATTCATGATTCAAACTGGATATTCATTTAAAAACACCCAATCTTCTGCAAGCATATAACTCATTAACGTCTTCATTTCTCGCCAAATCCCTCATAAAAATTAAAAATAATATTAAATATTAAGGGTATTTTTAATATCGACTTTGCTAATTAATGTGAGCCTTAACACCGTTGCAGGGGTACAAGTGACTCTGAGCTGGGCGCAAAGTCGATCACCAGAATGGCTCTGGATGTTGCCAAGGGACTCGAGTACCTCATCAAGATCTTCTGCGTTCACAGGTGTTCATTTATGTGGGGTGTATAAGGGTTATTGCTTAAGGAGTGTTTTTTGTTTTAGTATATAATGTATTTTTGTATGTTTTTCTACAACATCCTAAATGTGAGGAGTTTTCAAATACAAATTGATATACAAAAGTTTCGATAAGTACAGCCTTCACTATAAAACGTATGTTAATTACATATGGGACCTAGAAACTCTTGGAGTTCATGCCACTATAATCGTATTCATTATTGTATCATTTTATTGCATTTATTTATTATATGTTATATTTATTATCATATTAATTATATTTATATATACTATAGTTGTATTATATTTGGAAATTTTTATGAAATAATTAGTATCATACTTTCTAGCGTTTTTAATAAAACATGAACTTTCATTAAGAATGTGTTATGTAGCATCAAAATCAGCATCATATTACATCGATGTGAAATTCCCAAGAGATTTGGCCTGCCGCAACTGTTTGGTGCATGAGTCAGGCACTGTGAAGATCAGTGATTTCGGACTGAGTTACAAGGTTTACGATGACTATGGAACTCGATGCGTCAATCACAGTAGGTTTATTTGGGTTATTAGTTTTTTATGTTTTCCTGTCGTTGTATTTACATTATATCTTGTATTTGTGTGCTAAATTTATTAAAGTTTCTTTTTTTTAAATCGAAACATTGAAGTTTGCATACAAACATTTACGTGTTTATAATAACATTTCAATATTCTCAACCAAATTCTCAAACATTAAATCCAATTAAAACATAACACCAATATGCTTATTGATAACCATCGTTTTTAGAAGAAAAAAATGATCTATATGGTCGATTGATCCAAGGATGAATTAGTTGATAGAATGACTAGACTAAATGAACCATGGCAGACAAGATTCCGATCCGGTGGATGGCGCCAGAATGTTTGCACCAGGGTGTTTTCTCATTCGCCTCAGACATTTGGAGCTATGGCATTCTCATATACGAAATCTTCACCTTTGGAACCATCCCCTACCATGACCTTAACAACCAAGAGGTTTGTTTTTGAGGGTTTTATGCCTTTTTTTATCGTTTTATTGGAAATTTTTTTTTATAACTTAATAGCTCAGGTATGAAACTTAGTATGATTATAAGGTTATAATATTTATTGAATATTTTAATTTCATAATAAATTCATATTCAAAATTAATAAAATTTGTACTCAATAATAAATAGTTGTGTTCCAACCCAGGTGGTAGAGTACATAAAGAAGGGTCGTACAATCTGCTTGCCTCCCTCGTGCTCTGAAGCTCTGTTCGACTCTTAACTCATTCCTATATAACCATTAGTGTCAATGTATTATGTGCGCAAGTGTTGATGTTTTTGTATCAACAAAGCTTAAGTAATACATGTAACTTTTCCTCATCATGGTTTATTCCCGTTTTTATGAGTGGTGTAAACACATCATAAAAAGCCGTGCTTATATCAACTCAAAGCCTATGTTTTTAGTTTTCATTGATTATATTCATTATACTATAAACACTTTTTTATGGCTTCAATCAATCTACATACAGAGTGAACCTACTGCAGAGCTGCTGGGCATTTGAGCCTGCAGATCGACCAGTCATTCAAGTCATCCTCGAAGAACTAACTTCGAAACCACTTCTCTTAAAGCCTTATCTTGACTTGCCCAAGCCGCAATTTGATCCAAAAGAATTCAACTCAAACAATAGATCAAATATCAAAGGATTCTTTACGGGGCAATTGGCGTCTCGTCTATCTACCAGTTCTAATGCGGGCATCTTGATGCGGTATCGTAATCCTTTTGCTCGAGCTAATAGTATGCAGAGTCCAGAAAAATCCCCGAATATAAAACAAAAATCTAGCGATAAAAGATTTTTCAGTTTTCCTTCTAATATAGTACTAAAGAACCCAGCTGCAGTGGAAGCGAGGTCTGAAACAGTGCTTGAGTCTGCCGAGAAGCCTCTAATTAAGAGGTTTGAGATGAAAAGAGCCTTTCTGAGGTGAGTGCTGATGCAATGTGTTTGAAATCTGTTCATTTACAGCTCATTGAATCAAGTTGATACAATTTATGTTTTTAAACACGAAAGTTTTTCAAGAAATTTTGAAGTTGATTTTTTTAAAGAAATTTCACATCTAATATATTGTACAAATTTATAAAAAAAATTTTCACAATAATAAAGTTACATCTACACACAGGTCAGTGTCGACGGATCGAAAAAATTCACGTTTCAAGGGCTTCAAGAGCAAAAAGACTGACATCCCTCTACAAACAATCTCTTCAAAACAGATATAAATATCACTAAAATTCATGAACGTACTTTTCATTCTATTAGTATATTGAAAAACGCAACTAGTTAATACTATAATTTTTTTTTGATTAAATAATAACCACTATATGCTTTCATAAGCATTGGTGAGGGTGGTTAATAATCGCTTGGTTTTATTATGATACTTTAATGTTGCAGTGCGCTGTTCAGATGTTGTTTGTGCTGTGTTAATGCTAATGTTTTGTTTGCATATGTTTTTTCTTTTAAATCAATCTTTTAAAAAATTTTGAAAGTTCACAAACTAAGTTTTTTAAAATTTAGATAAATAAACGGAGCTTTTTGTTAAGTTACCTTATATTATTAAGTACTCTGGTATTTGGTGATTTAAGATAATATTACAAAAAGCTTCGTGTGTTATTTGGTTTAATAAATCTTGTTTTTTTGTTCATAAAATTATGTTCAGACTTTTTTATTTTACGTTTTTAAAATGATTTTAAATATAAACAGTTCAATAAATAGATTTTATAACTTAACAAACAGTCTCATCAATTTGAAGCTTTCAAACTTGCTTCAAAGCCTCCTCGTTCAATTTTGTATTGAATAAAATAATTTTTGCATGTTTTCATTTTTAAATGATTAAATATTATAAATCCTTACATCAAAGGTGTATTTAGTAGGATTAAGGAAGAATTGTCTTATTCAAATTGAAATCTTAGTGAGACAACAAAAATGATTTTAAGCATAAAAATATCACCGAAAGTAGTAATCAGAAATAATGTGTTGCATGAAAGTTACCGAAAAAAACTTGAACGATATTGATCAAAATCTTGATAACCATATGTAAAGAGTAAACGCCAAGAGGTTTATACTTTTCTAAGTAGAGCAGGACTTCGTTAACAAAATAACATTGTACTGTTATATTTTCAACCAAAACTACTTAAATTTTTTCGTTTTTGCTTCCAATGTTAGTCAAAGCATTCCATAAAGATTATCATAAAATAAAATTGTTATTCTAATATTCAATTGCTAGTTAACTGAATAATTCGATTTAAGATAACCAATACAATTGCAAAACAGATAGTGAGTTTCGCAGGACATTGCTTTCGCACTAAAGAAGTTATACACAAAATGATACTATGGGAACCAAAATGTGATAAAAATACTAGAAGACCAGCTCGAAATTTTATCAACCAACTAACTGATGATACTAATCTTGATAAAGAAAATTTAGAAACAGCTATGCGCGATAGGGAGTATTGGAAGAACAAAGTCATAGAAGTTCGACTGCGGTCGACATGATGATGATGAATAATTTGAAGATTACAGCAAAATTCTTGATTTATCTTTCTTCTTTCAACTTCTATCTTTCGCTTCTCTGTTTCTAATATCCTCATCTTATCAAATATGTATCAACTTACTTCACTCCATTAGCTTCCTCTTCATCATCTTTCAAGTTCTGTTTTTTAATTTTTTTGTCTACTTCTCTCTCTTCTCTTCCAAGCTTTATAATACTTCATAAGCGTATCAGCCTTCAAGCGATGCCCATAAGGGGCTATGAAAAATGTTCTATTAAATAAGATGAGCTCTTTAAAACTAACTCATTATTTATAATACATTCTGAAACTTGCTTTAATGAATATATAATTCACGTTTTTTAACATACCGATGTCGAATTTTTTCAAGAGTACTTCTGTGAAATATATTTGATGTTTTTTAAAAATTCAATCTTGCGGGGAGTTGTATGAAGGAGGTTTAAAACAATTTATATCATTCTCATACTTTCTATTAATATGCCTAAGTTCAGCCTTTATAAGATCACTACAATGCATTTTTTTAAATTTTTGATTAGTATGAAATATATATAATGAATGAAAACATATTGGCAGAGAAATAAGCTGTTTCTTTTGAAAGTTAAATATAATTGTGAAAACTAGTTAAATAAATCATCGATTTTAATGATATTCAGTATGAGAAAAAAATAATTTCATTAAAAGAAGTATGAGTAGTTTCAAGGATACATTTTTAGCAAAAATGCAGGCTAAAACTCTAGTTTTGTGGCTTTTTCTCCTACCAGGTGAATGGTTTTGAACTGAATTTATCCTATAAAAAACTAAATTTTGATTTAATAATGCTTATAAATTCAAACTTTATTGATAGATCTATCAGAAATAGTTAAAAAATTAAAATAAACTTTAATTAACACAAAACGGTAAATAAAACAATTCTATAAATTTTAGTGCTTAGCTTTTTAACCATAACGTTCTCGGTATGTGGCTTTTCTTGTGTTTATTTGAAAATTTCAGTTGACTTATCAAAACGTCAAAAATAATATACATTTAACAATCTTAATTATAAGCAAAACTGAAGGAACATACACATGTATTTCTATCTAAACACGATTTTTGAAAAGTTCAGCTTTATCATAGAAAATTGTTTTTTTATGATAAAGATTCAGTGACAATACAAATTAAAATTTATAAAAAACTAGTTATTTGAAATTATAAGAGCTTTAACTAAGACTTCAATTACAGGGACATTCAGTCATTTCGATATCAGTTGCGTGTACCCTGACGATGAGCATCTTAGAGAAAAGTTCACAAATAAATACTCCACTAAACATTTTCATGTTTTTCTTCTGCCGCAAGAGAATGTGACCGAAATGTAAGGCCTTCTTTGTAACTAAACATTATTCCACAAATAATTCGATATTGTAAATTTTAATTATTCAGTTGATTTTTGATTTTTTATAGTTTTTCTACTGAACACTTTTAATATTATACTAAATTAGATTAAATTAAATAGGAATCGGGATAGGATATACATACCAATATTGGTATGTTTAGCGACCATGATAATGATGACTGCGGGCTTTTATAGTTGGAGAAAAGCAAACAAGGCAAAACTGAAGGTTTTTTATTTTATTTGACTCTAAATAAAAATTTTTCTGTAGTTTAAGTTTTCAATACAAAATAAACGCCAAACATTAAATCAAAAGTTAGCATATATTTCTCATTTTTCTAAAATAATAAATATTCCTAGTAACCCTTTGAATACCCTCTCAATCAAATTCAAATTTGTATTTATTACACACTCAATACATTACAGTCTCCAAAAAGCACTTTTGAAATGTACCTGAATCCTAGAGAGAACCCCCACCTAGACCCAAACTTGCCTATAGACCAACAGGTCGATTGCCTCGCTTACGATGAAGTGTGGGAAATTCCGAAGAACAACTTGAGACTAGGCATGTATGCGTGATGTTAATTAAAGAGGATGAGATAACAGGTTTTTGCCTGTTTTTAATATGAAGTGTTCGTTGAAAAGTTTTGTCTAAGTTTACTGCACATTTAATATATATATATATATATATATACTTTGTTAAATATCCTTAATGTTCAAATAAATAAGAATGATAAAAAAACTGTGATAGTATATCAATTATGACATTTTAACTTGTCATCTACATCTTTTTTTTGAAAATTTAATTAAAACTAGAAAATTATAAACCTGCTCGTATTCAAATAACATAAAGTTTTACACAATTTCAGTAGATTACTATATAAAATTTGTATGTAGGATTAACTAAGAAGGGAAGCTCCAAATTAAAACTAAATGTAGCTTAATAATTTTTCAGTGATTTTTTGAAAATGAATAGTATATAGAGTTATTCCAGTGAAAATTCAATGTAGAAAGATATTACCAGGAACATTTTTTTAGAGTTCGCTTCCCAATAATTGATTCATACATTTTCATTGATTTAAATTTTATTAAATTAAACTAAATTAGTTTTAAATTTAACAGTTATGTTTGCGTTACCAAAAAATAAAGTTTTGAGTTGATTTCCCATACTTTTTATAGAAAATGTCTTGGGACAGGGAGCCTATGGAAGAGTGATGAAAGGGAAAGTGGTAGGTTTGAGAGGGAATGAAAAAGAGACTGTTGTAGCAGTCAAGTCGGTTAGAGGTGAGTGAAACAACCTTTAGTGATCATAACCAAATTGTTTTTTATGACTTATAAACCTTATAAGAATATGATTTATTTCGATAAGAATAAATGTATTCTAAATTTTTTAAACATAATTCTGAAGTGCAAAAAACTATATAATTTAAAAAATTTTGAACTTTCTTTTAAGAATTTTTTGACTCATTAAAAATCCTCACTGGATTGAATGCATCAACTCTTATGCTAACTCGGCTTTCCTTTTTTCTGAACTTTCATTTGAGACTTCACTTCTTTAACTTAAATTTTTTATTTTCAGTTGTCTTGAAACATTTTCTTTAAAGCATTTCGTGAAAGAGCCCTTTTAAACGAGACGACCCAGACACTTTAAAAGTTTTTTTACATACTTAAAAGTATAACACTTTATAAAGATGCAACAAACAAGGATCAAGTACAGGCCTTGTTGTCTGAACTCAAAATAATGATCCACATCGGAGCTCACCTGAACATCGTCAACCTACTTGGGGCTGTCACCACCCACATACACAAAGGCTAGTCGATGTTTGAGGCTTTCTATGAAAATAAATTATTATAAATTTTTATAAAGATGAGTTTTCATGGTTAATTTCCAAAATGTTAACTCCGACATTGATAATACTTGTGAATATTGTTTCAGGAATTTTCTATGTGATAACAGAGTATTGTTCAAAAGGAAGCTTGAGGAAATATCTTCTTAGCCACAAAAAAAAATTTGTTAGAGTCTCCTTAGATGAAGAAGATGAAGGTTCGGAATTTCAAAGTTTAATATTAGTATAAAAATCAATTTATTATAATATAATAATTAATTTATCAAATGCCCTTCAAACATAAAAATTGCGCAGATAACTCAGTGACAAGACCCTCTCCCACTGAAGACACAGCTCAAAATGAAACAATAATTTCCATTGATTCTCCAAGCAATGGAACTGATGGCAATAAAATGAATACTATAGATTTCAAAAACAAAACGTCAGCATCTCAAAGCGATCCAACTTGCAGATATGCCAGGGACCCCACCGCTGTCAAAGGTGTTTCCAAGAACCATTGAAAATATTATATATTAAATTCTTTTTATCGTTATTAATTGTTTAAATACGCTTATTTTTGGATTACTCGAGTAGAATTTTTGTTTTTTATTTAAAAAAAAAATTTATTCACTTGCTTTATGACTTTTCTAGAATCATATTTTTAACTTTTGCACCTTTGATACTAGTTGCACTTTCTGTAAAAAGCGGCCCGGTGACTATGAAAAAATAATGAAAATAATTTTTAATTCATAAAAAACCTGAGTGAGTAACTTAAAAATGAAGAAAAGTTAAAACACAAGCCAAAAGCTCAAAAAAAACATAAAACAATCAAGTTGAGTATAGAACCCAATGATAAAAATGACAAACTATAGGAACACCAAAAAAATAGATTCATTGTTATAACTGTAAAACACCAACCACAGATTTTATGGAATTATACATTCAACACACAAAAATAAAATTTAAAATAAAACAAAACCCAAAGTGGGACCAGAAGACCACAAGATACTCACCACTAAAGATATTGTTTCTTTCGGCTACCAAATAGCTAGAGGCATGGACTACTTGGCTTCCAAAAAGGTTATATGTTCGCTTAAAGGTTCAGATAAGAATTTATTGAATATTTTTATAATTACATCAAAAAGTGAATGCATATAGTTAATTAAACATTAAGGTATATTTTTTCTGATTTAATTCGCAGGTGTTTTAAAATTCAATCTCATTTTGGCATTCATGTTTTGTTTGTCAATGCAAAACACACAAAACTAAAATAAAATTCTTTTCGATAAAGTTTAAATCACAATAATTGACTTAATGCAAATTATTTGAACACAAAAGGTAATTTTATTAAATATAAAGCTTTTCGTTAAGAAAAATACATTATCAACGTACTTGATAATGTTACTTTGTTAACGAAAAGCTTTGTACTTCTTAAAATTACCTTTAGTGTTCGAATAATTTTCGGTATTTACTTTGCCTAAAAAAGCTTATTAATAATTGATCAATACTATATTTTGATAAAAATTTGCCAACTCTTATATTTTTGATGAAGTAGAATAGCCTGACAAAATTGAGAAACAGTTTTTTACACTTTTATCACAATTTCATTGATACAATCTTCATCAGTTGCTTCACAGAGATTTGGCTGCTCGAAACGTTCTGGTGGCAAATGACAACGTTGTGAAAATATGTGACTTTGGTCTCGCGAAAGATTGTTACAAATATGAGCAATACAATAAAAAATCCGATGTTTGTAGTTATTGTTCGAGTAACATCGTCAAAATTTTTGTTCAAAATCATGTTTTCAAGCAAAAATAACTAAGAGAGTATTAATATCTTATAAGAATTTATATTGTATCTATCATTATTATTTAATAAACTCAAAAGTTTTTTAAAATATTGCTACAAAAAATTGCATTGTCTGCCAGGTTCCAGTCCCGATAAAATGGATGGCCCTCGAGTCTCTGACACACAAAGTGTATACCTCTAAGAGTGATGTGTGAGTTATTCCTGAATAAGTACTTTTGAATATTTTTTTTTTATTTAATATTACAAAATTGATTTTTCTAAGTAAAGTATTTTTTTCTTAAAGTGTCTCAAAAAGATGAATCAGTCAAAACTCATAAATTTTATTTGAATTACTGGGAATTGTTTTTCATAAATTCTCTACAAATTTAAATATTTTTAAAGTATCATTCAAACATTCATTAAGTTGGTCTTTTGGAGTTCTCTTGTGGGAAATGTTCACGCTTGGTTTGTTAATCATGTTTCAATCTCATTTTTTAAAACTCAGACAAAAAAATCGTATTTAAATAAAACAATATGGTATTATGGCTTTTTCACTCAGGTGGAAATCCGTATGCGGGGCTGGAAATAAATGATAAATTCGTGGAAATGCTTAAAAAAGGCCTAAGATTGGATATGCCTTCTGCTTGTCCCAAAAAAGTGTCAGTTATAATATGAATTTTTTTCCATCTTGACGAATAGTTTCAAAAATATTTTTTCAAAATATAAAATGGTTTGAATACTTAAGGGTGTTTTATAATCGCAAAAAATCATATTTACATTAAAAGACGTCAATCTTATACAAAAATTTGAATTAAAAAATTAATCAAACTTTTTCAAACTCATCATCTTCCACATCCCTCATTCTGCTCCAGATACGCCCTAATGAGGTCGTGCTGGGAGGCTCAGCCGGAAGACAGACCCACTTTTGAATCCCTCGTTAACTCCCTCGGAAACATGCTTGAAATTTTTTTCCAACAGGTTTTACTTAAAACTTTTTAGCCAGGTGCTTAAGTTGTGTTTTAACAGTTTTACATGGATTATTAAGTTGAGTTCTAAATGACCATTATCAACTTTTTATTGAAAAGAACTTTATTGAAAAATCTCACTTTAAAAATATTTTCAGGAATATTTGTACATGGATTTGAAATTCAAACGTGATTCGATCGACATGAGACCGGGGGTGTCCCTGTAAGAACTATTTGAATTACTTTCATTCCTTTATTATCATCTATAAGTGTAACGTTTTAATTTTGATAAGTATAGCTATCCTTTTTAATAAGTTAACTTTTCTATTTTAAATTATTGAAATTATTTTTTTAAAGGAAAAATATATTTGCACAAATTTGAACTGATCATTATAAATTACGCAGACTCAACAAGACCGCGAAATCTAACGACGATCCTGTTTCGACGGGAGTGACGTTTACTATAGAGAAAGAAATAAAACACGACTTTATATACTTATGAAAAGCTTTTTACGTTTTAATTACTTGAAAAAAAAAACAACTTTTATTGAAGTTTCGTTCTTTTTTTGAATAAATATTCTTGATGGGGAATACTGAGTATTGCTGGTTAAGTCCATGTTAAGAAACTGCCATGTGAATAATTAGCCTTGAGCATGTTTATGAACATTTTTATATAATTTTGTATTGCTTAAAAATCAAAATATTGTCAAACGAAGCTTTTTTCCTGTTGAAAGAAATTGTATGTAAAATTTATATTAACATTTATTTATAACTTATTGTCAAGTAAGGTTGAACAGCGCTTCAAAAACAAATGAGTAATTTTTTAAATTATTTAACTAAAGCAATCTAGATGTATTTTCAAACTGTTTTATGTATGTCTAAAGCTGTAAAAAAAAAGATCATAAATTTAGTTTTTTTTTTAATTTTTTATTATATTTTTTAACTTTATTTTTTATAAGCGTTTTTCAATGAATAAACCAATCTAAATGTTCAAACAACATTACAATACTACCGGGTAGTTTGTTATCCTAAAATAACTGTAACAAATCACTATAGTGTAATATAATTGATCAAGTCATTTGCCCTATGTTTCTTGAATAGCTTATCAATAATCACCTCTGTCCATGATGAAAACTAAACTAATATGAATGAATGAGTACAAGTAAAATTTAATTAAACTATAATGAATGAAATGAAAAACCACTAAATAAAATCAAAATCCCATTATGAAATATAAAATTCTAGGCAAAGATCTGAAACTAATCAAAAAAATTTTCGAAACATGATTTGGATTCTTGGAAAACAAAATAGTAAAAGACTACAAAAAAGAAGTGAAAAAAATATATAATATATAAAAATATTAACTTTGATTTTGTGAAATACTCAAAATAATACTTGAGCTTCACCAGAATGGTACCTTTTTCATGCTAATTCATTAATATTCTTCATTCCTACCCATATCTATATAGATTTTATTGATTATTCCAAGGCTTGGCTTGAGGGCGCTTGTGAACTCTTTAAACTCAGATGAAACCTGAAAATTATCGTTAAGTATTCTATATTTTCAAGTAATATATCTAACAAATTATTTCAAAATCTGGAGAAAAAGCATGAAAAAAATTTTGTGTATTTAAAATAAAACCTCGTTTCGCTTGCTTTCATCACCTCCTGCTAACATTATTATAAAATCCTTTTTCGATGGCAATATATGCGCAATCAACTGTGGAGATTGTCAATACCATTAATGATAAGTTACAGATAATTAAAATGAATCATTATGATTAACTAAACTAGCCTATTAACAAAAACTATTTGAATCAAACGCTTTTATTAACTGAATAAGAATACGAAGCTTTTCGTAAGTTGAACTCACATTATCAAGTATCGAAAAGCTTCGTATTATTATTCAGTTAATAAAAGTTTTTGATTAAAATGAATCAGGGAATAAAAGGAGTTTATACAACGTTTAAAAGTTTTAAAGCAATGAGGAATATAGCATGAAAAAAAGCCTAGTGTGTTACAAGTGTTAAGCGGTGGATGAGATATAAATGAATACAAATACACAACCCAATTAAGTCATTTTCATTTCTAAACCTTAATGAAAAAGGAGAAGAAGGTTGACAAGAGATCAGCATCACATACTTAAGAAAACATCAATAGAGAATAATACAAATTGTTTCTAAAATTACATACATAAAAAAGTCCTTGAAGGAGATAGTTGTGGAATCTTTTGAGTGAGAGATCATAAGCTTCCAAAGTGATGGAGCTCATGTTGATGTGCTTTGGTCCTTCAGGGCCATCTTCCTCAATAACTAGAAGGCTAATGTGGTACAAAAACTCCAGAGTCCTGCAATTTTAATTCAAAATAGTTTCATAAAAATTATTTCGATATTTTTAAAATTGAATATAGCCTTAATTTACACAAATCTTATTAAAGATGGAATAATCCGTTTAGACGGCTATTAAACTTAACACATATTCAAACGCTCTTTCTTCTAAGCCTCACACCTCCACGATAAAAAAAAGTATAATAAATGAAACCTCTTAAGCCATAATAAAGAAATAGTAGCATCGGAGCAATCGGTGCCTCGTTCAGCATCTAGTATATCGTTAAGGGTGTGGTGTTTAACAGGGTCTAAATCATACTTGTTTCTTATGATCTGGATGAATGTAGTTTTAAAGAAAATTTATTCATTTAGGAAGCCCATATCTCAAAACTTATATTACAGTTATATTTCCAGCAATGTCCGCTCTAGTTCTCTCGAAAGCTGATTTCAAAAAGGAAGGTCCCAAATAATCTAAAGAAAAGTATTGAAAAACAATATAGAAGCTATCATTTTCTGATAGATAATCAAGTGAGTACCAATAATATGAAGGATTTCATTGGAAGCGTCAAGGAATGGAACGGTTTCAACTTTGCCGTCAGATGTTGGAGTTTTGAAATGGCGTTGGGTATGAAAAACAAAAGACATATTTGTACGAAGCTTAAGTTTCTATGTCTCACTTTTGTTACTTCTTCGGGTAATTTTCAGTTTCTATATAGAATATTAAGGAGTTAAAAAATTTTGAAATAAAAAATAAACTATTTATTATATTTTCAAATGAAATCATCAAAAAACAAAGTATAATCTAATATAACTTTTCAGAGACATCGTATATATTTTGTAACGAAAAACATCAATTAAGAATTTATTAATACATTTATTAAGAATCAAAAGCTATATTTTTCGATAAGTTTAGCCTTGCCATGAAACGTTAGCGAAAAAAATTGAATCGCAATTTTTTTCGCTAAACCTTCATGATAAGGCTAAACTTGTCGAAAATTAAAGCTTTTGATTCTCAATAAATGTATTAATAAATTCCTCTTAATTAATGTTTTTCGTTATATAATCTAATATGGATATAAGTATCATTCAGAGGTATAAATGAAAATAACATTGACGATCAACTTTAAATTTATGAATAGGCATGTAAGTGTCTTTTTATAATGTTGGCAGTGTTCATTACAGAATTATTTCTTTTTAGCACTTTTAGAAATAATTTTAATCAATCTCTTCTTAGAATCGTTTTTATTGATAGCCTTCAAATCAGTTATACCAAATCTTTTTTTCTTTTTTCTGTTGACAGATGTTAAATCCACTCCAAGAAGTTTTGATAATTTTTTATCAAAAACAGGATCTCTCCAATAGTCTTTGCTCCTATTGATAACTTGGTTTCCACTTGTGCTGGGAAGATGTGATTCATTGGAGCCTTTAGCAGGCAATGGATCTCCAAACTTCCATTGATTGTAGACGAATGCAGGTTGTTCAGTAGTCTCCATTTGCTTTACATTACTGTGTATCAGAGTATCCTCTTGCTTTTTAGCATTACCTTTGGATGATGCTTTTTCCATTAGATGGGTTATTTCATTGGTATCAGTTCTAACCTCAACAAAGTCTTCCTCATCTTCTTCCTCTCTTTGTACTATTTCAAGTTTATTTGCTTTTAATAAAACATTTTGAGCTTTCAATTTCAAAACTGCTGCATTTGCTACTGTAGTTGAATCAGCTTGATATTTTGAAAAACGTTTTAGTAATTGTTTCAAATAGACTAAATGTCTATTAAGTAAACCCGAGAATTCACTAAACTTAAAAAGTAGACTATCATTATTTGAATTTTCATAAACCTTTATTTTTTCTGGATTGTTTTGACTTAATGTTGTGTTAAATGTAAAAGATATTTTTTCATCTTTTGAAGTTCCAGCTTTTACATTTAATTCTGAAATAGAGTTTGTATACTTTTCTGTTCTTATTGAAAAATCAATATCAGATTTCATTTCACTTTTGAGTGAAGTTTCATTGTTATTCAAACTTTGTAAAATTAAATTAACACATTTATTTAGCTCATTTATGCAGAACTTTATACTTTTTTTGACATTCTGAAAATCTTTCAAAGTTTGTTTCAATTTTGCTTTTTGAACAATTTCTTCTTCAGATAAAGATACATTATTTTGAATAGATTCAAAATCAATCCCTTTATTTTTTATTAAAAACTTTTTTGCCAAGTCAATTTCTTTGTAAGCTGGAGAAAAAATTTCATGCCATTTTTTGAAAATTTCTAGGCTATTTAATTTTAACTTTTTTGAGAATGAAATAGGTGGAGGTAGAACTGTTTCTGTGCCAAGAGTCAAATTAAAGTACTCAATTAATTTTTCAATAACTAATATTCTAAAGAATGATGACCTCATGAACAAAATATCAAATATTTGGATGCAAGAAAAACGGATTTCTGAATGTGCTGTCTTCAACTGAGCCCAAAGTTTTTTGAAGACAACTTTTATAACCATATTTGAGTTTTTACAATAACGTTTTAATTTTTCAATATCATGAAAAGCTATTTGTTTTTTATCACTTTTAACAATTTTCATAATCATTTTTGAAATTTCTTTTTCATTCAAAATATCTACTTCACCCATTTTCAATACAAAATAGTATAGAACCAAAACGGTACTCACTTGCTGTAGGACTCTTATACTTTTTGAAGTATAATTTTGAAAAGATTTCGTAATTTCAAAACTAATATTTAATAAGTTTAATCACGAATAATTTTTTAAATAGAACCTTAGAAATTTATTGATAATCAACTGTAATAATTTCTTATACCAACTGTAATAACTTCTTATATTAAAAACTTTAAACATGAGAAAAAAATTATTTTTCAATCTACTTTTTAATATTTTTTTTAAACATTTACATCCTTAAATTTACACATAAAAGTTAACTTTGAAGGGTACAAATTCTAATTTCAAAATGTCAAAAGCTTTTATTGATTATAATATTTTTTGTATTTATTCATCAAGTAATTTTGGAAAAAATAATTAACAAGTTTTGTGTTTTATTTTCTTTCAATTCTTTTAATTTGAAGTATCTACGATAGAATTAAGGATAAAATAAAAATGGTTGAACGTAGTAATTCAACGAATAATACACAAAATCAAGAAAATAGAATATCTCATAACGAAAACATCAAAAAAACAAAAGTTTCTTTATTTTTTGTTCTATTAACAGAAACATTAGAAAGATTTTCATTTTACGGGTTACTATGTAATATGGCGCTGTATCTAAATTCTAGACCACTTTTTTGGTCATCTTATAATGCTGTTAATACTATATTGATATTTTATGGTATTTCTTACCTAATGACATTGATAGGAGGATGGCTTGCTGATACATATTTGAACAAATTCAGAACAATATTAATATTTTTTGTGGTTTATATAATTGGTTATCTTTTTTGGCCTAGTTTTCATTATGAAAGTATCAGTATGAGCTGTTCAAAAAATACTGAAGAGCCTCTTTGGTGTGAAATTCCATCCAACCAAACATTCAATTCCACAAAGTTGGTTCCTTTATCTGATGAAGCTTGTTCATGGGCAATATTTCTTTCTCTTTTCATAATTAGCATTGGCTTTGGAGGAGTGAGAGCTAATTTAGTTCCTTTTGGAGCTTCTCAGGTAACTTTAGTAATGAGGATATTTGTTTTGTAAGGTCAACAAACACAATATTTATTCAAAAAAGATGCTTTTGGAAAGTCTAGCTTACATTACATCATTTAATACTTTGTGTTGACCTTACAATTTGATTTAGGCTTTTGTACATCATCAAGAGGATATTTGTGATTTAATATATTTTGAAATTTAAAATCAAAATACAGATAACATTTCAAGATAAGCATTCATTGAGAATGTACTTCAATTGGCTGTATTGGTGCATCAACATAGGGTCTTTTATGGCATATGCCATTTTGGGGTTTCTACAACAAAATGTCAGTGGGTTTTATGGTTACCTTATCCCAAATATTGCTCTTTTTATTGCCTTCTTGTCGTTTTCCTTAGGTATGTTTTCATAAACATATTGTGAATTGGTTTGTGACACATTTACCTTTTTTAGGTTCAAGGTTTTATGATAAAAAACAAGAAACAGGAAGTCCATTAAGTGAGGTTTTCAAAGTTTTGTGGTGTGCTATGATACTTTCATGTAAGAGTAGGAAAACATCTCTACATGCTTCAAGCAACAACAATTGGATTAGAAGGACACATAATGATGATACAAATCCTATACTACAAAATGCTGATATTGAAAACAATCATGATGAAAACGTTTTAACTAGTAATGATAATGGTGGCCAATCTCACAATAATCAAAGAATTCACACACCCAAAGAACCTCCTTCTAGAAATAATGAATACAACAATATTTTCAAGTATACTATTTATTTTGATATCCTTACTAAGGCGTTTTTGTGTTTGAAAAGATTTAATTAATTTATGATCATTCATGTCTGAGACATTAGTCAAGTTGAAACACCACTAAATAACATAGTAATCATAAGGCTGTCAAATATATCCAATATAGCTTTTCAGAGACGCCTGCAATTTTTTTTAGTAACTAATATTTGAAATAACTTCACGTCGATTATATGAGCTTTTTAATACATTTTTTAAGACACCGTAAATGTCTATTTTTTTATTAAGTTTATTTTTTATTCTAAACGCTGTACTAACGTTTTATGATAAGGTTTAACTTATTGAAAGTCTATACGATATTTTTAATATCTTAATAAACGCATTGAAAACATGATAAAACGGCGTACAAGTTTTAACAAAAATATGCATTAATTCATTTTAATATTCACTTGATAATGTAAGCTAGCCTTACGAAAAGCTTCGTCACTTAATAAATACTTTGTGTTTGTTGTCCTTACTTTTGGATTCAGGCTATTGTAATTCATCATTTTAATATATTTCCCAATATCGATTTATACATTGGATGACTACAACAAGTAGTAAACTAAACAGATGCTTGAACAAGGCTAAGATGTTGATAGGAGGGGGTTGTAGAGATGACCATGTGAACAACACAAAGGCATTCCTTTTCGTGTGCATCATCTTCACCATCATCGTTCCTTATTGGACCATTTATTATCAGGTATTAGAATTTCATACTATCATATATGAGATTATGATATATTAATTTAACCTTGTCTACGGGATGCATTAAAATTTCGCTTAAAGTAATTACATACAATTGGACCTGAAATGGCTCGTGGTCTTTCAAAATAATAACTTCACCACTACCATCAGAGGGTACCATTTTTCATAACGTGTTCTATTTTTGATATTCGATTTGAACTTTTTGAAGAGCTTTGAAAATATCAGTATTTTGCTAACGTAAGAAATTAGTAAGATATGATTCTGTATTGTTTAGGTTTTCGTTCAAAATAGCATTTTTTTCAGAAAGTCTTTGACCAAAAATTTAAGGGGATTTGACGTTTGTACAAAAGACAACGTGAATAAAAGATTTAAGTAGGAGAGATATAGAAAGTTACAAAGAAAAGAACATAAAAGAAAAACAGCTTGTACAGGATGAGAGTGAGAAGTGTATCTTAAAGCGACAACATCACCCAGTTACATTAGGCCGTTTAGGCATGACGTTAAAAGGCACCAACCCAGTGTCCTAGTGTTTAGACCTACTTATCAAGGAGGAGAATTTTGAACACAAAAGTGTTGTTTGAAGACGTGAAAGGTTAAAAATAATGTTTCTCATTTAATTGTACAATAACGTTATAATTGAATTTACAGTCATCTGAAAGATCATAAGACAACACATGAAAATAGATATTATTAAATTTCTTAGTCTGTAAATGAATCCTAATAACTTTTAAACTCTTTTTATTAATAATAATTGCAAAAACATCATTTTATGCACTATGATTATGCTCATTATTCTACTATTAAACACTACCATTATAATGCTATAACCCTAATGAATAAACATTAGTAATACCTAGGTTAATAGCCTGTGAGCACTTGATTGCACACTAACGCAATGCAGGCCTCATTATCGAGATAATTTAATGAAAATAAACATGTGTTTTCATGGCTTAAAGATAAAAATCTTAGTGAATGTAAATCTATATTAAACTTCATTCAAATTAAATACCAAGGACATTGTGAATAATCATAAAAAATTCATTAGCTATTTTTTAACTAAAATTAATTAAAATTTTATTAATTTTTTATAAGATACTTTTGTTAACATGGAAAGTTTTCAAAAAGAAAAGCCATGAATTCCAATAAAATTCAATTTTTCTATTGTATTATGCAATCAAATTTCTTTTTGGAGCCTAAATAGAAAAATTACTATAAAATCTATCCTTAAATTACAATAAAGGTTTAGACAGTTTAAATATTTATCTAGGACTTTAGCTAAGATATAATTAATAAATGTGGTATTTTTTATTTGTTACAATAGTGAACATATACCTGAGTTTGTGACCTGTTTACATTTGTGCAATAACTATGCAGTCACTAAACTCTTAAATTTATTATCTATAAATTATTATTCTACTCTTAATTAGATTGAATTGTACTTTATTTCAATATAGACAAATAAAATGAAACTTATTGATAAATGAAAGACTGATACAAAACTATTGAGGTGTCTACTTCGATAATTGTGTTCAACTACATCGTTTTAGATGCAAACCACCTTTCAAATACAAGGCCTGCACATGAGACTCGATGCCCATAACCACTCCAACTTCACCGACTCTTCCCAAGGATTCGAAGTTAATATTCTTATATCAAACCAAAAGCTTCTATATGCTTCCGAATTATTAAGTTATTTTTTCTCCATTCAAAGGTGCCTACTACTTGGTTGAGTCTGTTTAACATCGTTTTCATTATTGCTTTTGTGCCTTTCCTCGATCGACTAATATACCCTTTTCTGGACAAGCGCAACATTATGCCGTCACTTAGGTTGCATTCAATAGTTGAATATCATGTTAATATGGGTAGTTTATCATACAATCATTGCATTTCATTGATCTGTGTGCGATTCTATTGCTTAATTTGAAAACTATAGAGCCGAATCAATTCGCAGAACAAGGATTCTACTAGGAATGCTATTTTCCTTTTGTTCAATGGTGGCTGCAGGCTTGGTGGAGAGGGTGCGGTTGAAAACCTACTGGGGACCTGATGACGTGGGATATCCCTTCATTCAATATATCGGTTCTTAATGAATTAATTCATTGAAATATAATATCAAATTATTTTATACTTTAGATAATTCAAATGTTGAAGATGTTGATGGTGTTTTTTGTTACAGCTTGCACAGTGTACTTAGCGGCCGATATGTCTGTCTTTTGGCAAATACCTCAATACGTTTTCATCGGTGTGAGTGAAGTTTTGACTAGTATAGCAGGTTCATTATAAATTGATTATATCGAAATCTTAAAAGTGATATTAAAAGTTTAAAGAAGCTGAGTTAATGGCAAAATAATAACTCGCAATATTATTTTTTATTGTATGTATAATTTTATTTAATTATAAACCTGGCAGTGATGGAGTTGGCTTACACCGTGTCTCCCAAATCTATTCAGTCGATCATAATGGGTCTCTTTTACTTCAGCCAAGGTGTAGGATCTTTAGTTGGCATGTTGGTGGTTTACAGTCTTGAATGGTTCTGGTTTCCATCATACGATTACGGAAATATCAATTGTAAAACATCACCGTTCTCAACGGATCATGATCACGATGATAAATGCCATTTAGATTATTACTTTTTCTTCTTGGCAGTTATTCAAATTGTCACTCTTATTATTTTTTTTGTCGTTTCATGCTACCTGAATATCGGCGGGGAAGACTTGAGGAAGAGAATGACAAAAAACGTACAGAATGTGCCACGACATAGAACACCAACTGATCTTTATTAGCATTTAATATGCACTTAAATGGGTTGCCCGATTTAAAAATGAACTTTTTATATACTCTTACCTATTTTGGTTGAAAACGCTTGATATTAATCTACATTTGGAAATCTTTTTTCACAATTTTGATCTTTTTTTATATTTTTTGTTTAATTTATTAATTTAATTTTCAAAAATTTTTTGATACAATTAATTCTTGGTATTAATAAAAATTAATGTTTTATTGTAAATAGGGGCTTCTCACACCGCCCTATTACAATACAACTTTTAGTAAAATATAACTGAAGCCAATTACAATAGCTTTACGTTTACTACAATAAGAAATACAACATCAAAGGATGTTGTTATGACTGTTCAACGAGGATTCAAGCTTTTGAACTTAGTCTCGATCCTACAACATAAAATGTACAAGCCCACAATGAAGTGTGCTAAACACAATAAGCTTGTATAGAAAAGCTAATGAAATATATATATCTATAAAAAATGAATCAATTGTGCTAAACCAATCAATGGACGTAATAGCATGTGAAAAATCTATTGATTAGTATGTAAAATTTCAAGTAATTTGTGGATTCAAAAATATGTAGGCAAGTTAGAATTAAGACGTTATAAAATACTCAACATTCATCATATATGAATCGCTATTTCGAAATATTAGTTTTGAGGCAAGTTTCGCATTGTTTTTCATGATTTTTAAATTTCATATTTACTCAAACGCAACCTTAAATGCTTGTTTTCAGCGATCAATTTGGTCACGTCACTTCTTAATTGATTATTTTCTTTTTCTAAGAAAGCCGTTCTCAGATTGATTTGATTTTCTTTCATTCTTTTAGCCTCTCTTGATTTTTTTGCCGCTTTGTTGTTCTTGATCCTTTTAGACCAGTATGATGAGTCTTTCTTGTCATTTGGTACAAATTTCTGTAATGGATTATTTTATTTTATTCAAGGCAAGTCTGTGGCTACCTACATAATGTATGCTCAAGTTATAAATAAAAATTTTTCTTTCTCGTTGCCAAATTTATTGAAACGTGGTTTACAAAGATCAAAAACCTCTTGTTAATCTTTTCGGTTATAAAATTTTTTAATGAATAGACAAAATATTTTTATAAAGTTTATTATAATTTATCATAGTGTTCTAAATCTAAAACAGTATTAATGTATACCTCTACACTTATTTGTTTGAAAGAAGAAAATTTTATTGAATTTACTTTTTGTGATTTAGGGACAATTTGAGAAACTTTGAGTTCATCGATGCTGAATGATCTCTTACTAGGATCAAAAGACTTCTCGCCTGCAAAAAGTTCTTCTGTTTAAGGATTAACATGAGATATATTCAAAACTTGATGTTAAAAAAAAGTTTTTTTGACAAAATTGTAACACAGTATACCATAATGAACATAAAATTAAGTTAAAAACATTGACATATCTCCAATTATTAAGTCTTTATCATTAATGAGGTAATTTTACACAAAAAAAAAATTTCACATAAGTCTATAAATAAAATATAAAAAAATGGTTTTACCTAAGTCTATTGATAAAAAGTTGTACATGCTAAAATATATAAAACATAGTATGAATTCATAAAATAATGTTACTTGAGCGTTCTGTATAATATTAGTATAACTGAAATTATCTAGTTCTATAGAAAATTTTTTTTGATGAAAAATTTGAAAATTTTTCAATTATTAGGAATATTATAATAGAATAATAAATTTTTTGTTGTTAAAAATCTTTTGAAAACTCAAAACATTCACCTGTTACGTTTTGGAGTCCGCTTTTGTCCCTCTTGTTTGTTTCAGTTTTTTCTTTTTCTGCATGGCTAAATTCTACCAGAAAATATTTATATATGTATAGGATTAGGTTTAAAATACATGTAATTATTGATTTTAAAGTATTATTTCATATAGAATGAAACTAGAATTTAAAATTTTTTGGTAAACGCAAATTTATAATTTGTTGATAAATAAAAGTTTTTTTTTACAAATATTGTATATTTTTTCAAAGTTAAATTATCAAAAATTATAGTTCAACTGGTTGAATAATAATTTTTAGAAAAAAAATTTCATACGTTCTAAAGTTATTTTAAAAAAATTATAAAGCGTTAATTTTTTTTTTTACATTATAAAGAAAAAATACGATATAATAAAATTATTGGTGGTTAATGACCCTATATAATGCTTTGAACCGCTTTATATACAATACATGCCTTCTATAAATAACTATTGCGCATGAGCTCTCAAGTAAATTTTGTGTACATAGGCAATGTCTGTGAAATGGCTCAATGACATACCTGTTGTCAATGCAGTAGAAGCTTTAGAAGGGGTCTGGTCTGTGGGAGACTTTGCGTAAAATGAAGATAATAGAACACAAGTTAGAGGTGAATTATAAGCGTTTGGGTTGTGAGAGCTTGTGATAATTGGAGGAGAAGAAGTTGGGAGGGAAGAACGATAGGTACTAGATGAATTAAGAAAGTTGAAAGGGTTATTGTCTGCATTGACCGCAAAGTTTCCATAGAATTCTATATCAGTTCTCAAGTGATCATTTTTATAGCCAAGGCAATTCTGCTCATTTGTATTTTGCTCCTTTAGCCAGTCTGATATTTCAACACTTTTGTCCCCAAAAATCAAGCTACTGTTGTCTTTATTGTCATTTTCAAAATTTCTATTGAAAGCATTTATGCTATAATTCATGTTCTTTATATTTTTGTCGTTATGGAGCTTTGTCTTCTTTTTGTGTTCTTTTTCAATGGCGATACTACTTACTGAGCTTTCAAAGTTACCATTCAGGCCAGAATTCTGTTTATTGTTATCATCTACGACTTGATTTTCTTCCCTTTTTTTGTTCCCACTCAAAACATTTTCAATGTCATCATTTGCTTTTTTGCTTTGATATTCCAAAGAATCAGTAGTATTGTTTGAATAGACAACTTCAATTGGAACAGTGTTAGTCCAGATGTTGGGGTTAAGAAGGTTGTTGATGTCTTCACTCCAGTCAAACTCACTTGAAAGTTCCTCGATTTTCTCACTACTGTTGTCATAAAATACTGAATCAGTATCTTCTAACATTTTTAAAAACTGAATGAGTTAAAAAGATGAAAATTTTTATTTTTTTTTGATGAAGCTTAATTATACACTCTATCAATATAATATAAGAGGCCAAAATAAAACCCTATTTAAAATTGCCCTTCTTATCATTTCGTTTTTATATGGGCATGCATGCTATAATGTACATATGTCTTAAAGCATTATAAGAATGCACATATATGTTTGGCATAGATTTCGTTAAATGTTTGTGTCTTGTTTTTAGAAAAAATTAAAACTAGTGCGCAATTGAAAATTTAAAGAGTTTATATTATTAAATAATTATTTATTTAATAAAAGTTTTATTATAAATAAAAAAATTAGGCATTTAAGGGATACTTCTTGAAAAAAAAAATCAATAAAAACAAACATACACAAAAAAAGAAAATACAGCCCAGAAAAGCATAGAGCATGCAAGAAAACACATAGCGACAAAATATTTTCATATAGTTAAAAGACCTCATCTGACATTAAAAACAGACAATTTTTTCATAAATGCACAAAAGAAGGTCAAAAGTTTTAGAAAAGGAAGTAAAATAGAATGGGAAGCAATACGGGTAATTACACTGTTGGAAAATATAGCTAAGCTAAAAAGGTTAGTTTAAAAAGTATGATGGTCTTTAAAGGGTATAAAAAATTACAAAAAGATCATCTGAATGAATTTTTCAAGGCTTTTTATCCCTGGAAACCTGTATTGGAGGATATTTGAGGAGTAAAAGAAGCGAATATATGACTTTCCTGTATTTTTATAGATATTTCAAAATGAATATAATAAACTAGAACGAATTGTGAAACTCAAAGTTTTTATTATGTCCATATCATTTAAAAATAGTTATTGAAAAATATTTGTATCTAAAAATTGTCGCATTTCCGAATCTTACAAATATTTATTGGATCCACTATAAAACTATACAAGCTAACGACTTAATTCAAACGTTCGAAGATCACTATCCGAAAGATATGTCAAAAAATTTCCATGTCTAAAAGTCAACATCAATGTTTGAATTCTACATTAACTTCTAATTCAAACTAAACCATAAGCAAAATTTGAAAATACAACAAAACCTTAGAAAGAGCAGCCATGCTTGAACCAGTACCACTAAAACCAAAGAAAGAGACAGAACTCAAGATAGCCGAAATGAAAACGCTAAAGTTTTTGCTGGACAAAACAAGATGGATTAGGATAAAAAAAAGAAGGAAAATGAACTTGAGAAAAGCTTGCTTAAAACTGGGCCTGAGTGGAAAAATGTTGGAATTAAAAATAACAAAAAAAAAGATAAAAGTTTGAAAGAAGATATATGAACAAAATTTGAAAATGATACAAAAATGGCGGAAACTGCTGAAAAGGACTCCAAAGATAAGTGTAAAAAACTGATTTACTGTGGTCGTCGTGAAAAAAACGAAAAATAAAATTAAATTCTGATATCTTTGATTTTCTTCAATAGTTGCTATTTACCTAAGAGATAAAACCCTTGTATGAAAATTCACACTCAAAACTTTATCCAATAAAACATTTCATAAAGATAAAATAAAGGTATCCAACATCCTAACCGAAAAAGCGTTATTTATTCTCCTTCCTCAAATTACTATATGATTTCAGATTTGAAACTAAAGACTGTAAGAATATTGGCATATCATCGAAAGACTCAAAAAGCTAGAACTCAGTTTCTTGGTTCCAACCAAAGCAAGATTGAATATCATCACATTTGGTAAAACTTCAAATTTTTTTCGGCACAGTCGCTTAAAGATCACCAAAATGCACATTAATTAAAAGCGAACTGATTTTAAAACTTGCAAATGAAGTAGGAAAAAAAATTAAGTATATCTATAATATATTATTAACGTCTGCAAACAATATGATAAACACTATAATTTACCAGTTTCTTAATGCTCGAAGCTTTTCAATTTACTGGGAAATGATCCTTTTTTAACTTTATCTACGAATGTTATTGAAAAAAGTATTAAAAAAATTTATTCAAACAATTTTTATATTAAAATCAATTTCTCAAAGTTTAAATAGTAAAATTTTAGGATAGCCTCTCTTGAGCAAAGATCCAAAAAAGTCGAAGGTTTTCTCTACCTTTGCCAGTTGTTTTCAGGGTATACTTATTATAGCAAACAAGAAGAGCGATAGAAAAATTGATATTTGAAAAAAAATAAGTTCGAGCCTCAAACCTAGAAGCTTTTTTGAAAGTGTACATGGAAATAAAGAAGATTCTTGCGAGGGTTGCGAGGCAGAGGTAACTACAAGAAGGAGAGCATGTTGGGTCAAATTGAATAAATATGGCTATACTTTGTTATCTAAGAGTTTTCCAGGATAAATAAACGAGTTAAGAAAAACTGTTTTAGATCAGAGATGCCTTATGAAAGTGAGGTTTGTGTCTCAGAAAAATGGATTTGGTATACTGAAAAAAACAAAACTATGGTGGGAGCAATTTTTGGAGTAAAGTTACGAATTAGGTTTAGGAGTATATATTTAATTGATTGGTTAGATTTTGAAAAAAAAAGTTTAGAGACATTGACTAAAAGCTAACGTTGTATAATGGTTTGGTCATTTAATGAAGAGAAATAAAAAGCAGATCTGAAATTTTGGTACCTATTTATCTACCAAGTTTTTATGATTCAAATTTACTGTTGGGTCAGTTTTGGATTCAACCTGTTTCAAAACGTTTTCTATAATATTTCTTACTCCATCCTTCAAATATTGGAATTTTGCTGATATTCTTTACTCTTTAGTGAATACCTTTGGGAACGATTGAACAAGACAAATGAAAGGTATTTCAAAAGAAAAAAGTTACGAAAAATTTCGCAAGAAAATCTGTCATTATCAAATAAAAGATTAGATCACTCGTTAATATAAGATTTTCCTACGAAAAGCTTCGTGACTTGTTTTCAATAAATCCTTGTTTAAAAACATGTTCAATCATTCAATGTTATTTTAAACCGTCGATACTGCTTAAAAACTATCGATTGTTATATTTTAAGAATAAAGCCTTTGAATAAAGTGAAAATAAATAAAAAATGAGTTATTTTTTATCGAAAAATTATATATACTAAAAAGAATGTTTCATCAGAATTCTGATATAATAACGTTACATAAAAACTCACGGAAGAGACATAAAAATCGTTGGTTAACAATTTTTTTAAACTCGGACTCCAAACGATAATAAAACTAACAAACAAGATCGAAATTCGATTTTTCCAGAAAATATCACCCCAGCGTTAGAAAGCAACATTTATAAAGATTTATAAGAATAATTCTAGTCATACTTCGAATATGATATAATACAGACAGAGGACTTTGCTTCTAACTCTGGCGTCTTATGAAAATTTGTAATACTACAAGAAAGTTTTTTATCTTCAAAAACAGCATTCCAAGAGTTTATCCAAAAGAAAATTTTCTCCAGCTTTTTTGTAATTCCTCACATTAGTTTGTTAAAAATGTCGTTGAGAACCAAATCGGTACTCCATTGGAGTGATTATCAGTTGACGAGACACTGATTAGTTATATAACTTGAAAGAACTTATAATAGCCTTTGGCTCAATCATTTTACAGAAGTTTATAAAATTTTATAATTTCTTGAATCTTAAGGGCGCTACATTGATAATACATATCAAACGAAATTGTGAAGATTTATTCTTTTAGGGTTCTGTTAAGTTTATTTGAAATAGTATAAAACATATTTTAAATTAAATAAATAAAATCTAGACTTCCAAGTCATTTATGTAACAAGCGCTTGGAAATACTAATATAAAATTTTAACAAATAACCAAAACATTTAAAAAAATAAGTTCATTATTATTCAATTTTAATCCTTGAGTGATAAACTTGAGTTGGCAGTAGAAATAAGAATGTCATTGTAATCTTGCTGGCTTTCAAGCGACAAACCCTGTGTTCAAACAAGTATTTGACTGATCGTAACAAAAATACATTACAATAACAAATTTGATTGAAGTGAAATTGATTTTAGGCCACATCATTATCAAACAAAAAATCTAGAAAAATGCGCAGTTATAGCGGTATATAAATGCCTTGATTTAATAATATTCTATAAGTTGAATGGTCTTACTTTATCGTTGGCGGATTGTAAAAGGCAACTGATAGACAAAGCAACACTTAATTCTCTAGAATCCTTCTTTGGCATTTCGTTGATTAAATCCTTATAAAGCTGAGAAAACAATACCTTTCCCTGGGACTTCACGAGAATTTATAATATTTATACAATGTGTCTCTAATCATTAAGTTTTAAATGAACCATACAGATTTTATGTCAAACGATTTTGAAAAACTGTTAAAAAAGACGTATTATTCGCTTCTATTTTATAGTTCTTACCACTATAACGTTTAACGGATTAATTACTATATTTAAACTGGCCACAATTTTGAAAAAACTTAATTAATGATATGACTTACTTGACTAGCTCCAGTTTTGATCTTTTCAATAATTTTTCCTTTTATTTTTTTAACGTCAATATTTTTGGCTGTTTTGGAAAAGTCAATTTTCAACGGAACCACCTAAACATCGTTGAAGTAATTATCAAATATTATTCATAAGTCAAATATCATCCCTTTTCATCATCGTTTCAAGTTCCTATTTATGTTGCATGAGTTGAAAAGGCATACTAAAACAAGAACTATTAATCTCAGCTTTCATACATCCCAATTAATACAACCTTATCTGGTTCTGGTAATAGAAGACTACTCCTGAACATATCTTCATGTTCCTCGTCGTCTTCATCTTCACCCATAAGAGGGTTCTCATTTTTGAGGGTAGCATTCATATCCCCACCTTCAAAGCCACCAACATTGTCGTCCTCATCGTCGTAATTGTCGTTTGGTGGAGCCTATCGATTACAGATTAAATTCAATGTTTGATAATGTGTTATGTCGTTTAATGAAACTAAAAACTAGTTTTTTAAGGTAACCTGTCATATGCTCGAAATAACTATAATCACTAATAAAAAACTAAAAAATTGTAAAATACGAGTTTAAAAATGGATATAGAAAACAAAAATTTTGATAAATAAATATTATGGCGTTGAGCATGATTATATTATAAGTAAAGTATTACCACAGGACAGTAGTTGAGCTTGTCATTATCATTGTCAAAGTCATACCCAGGAACATCAACGTCTTTACCAGCTGACTTGCTTTCTATCTAAATAAATTTTGAATTAAACAAATTTAACTAAGTTGGAATATTTCATTGGAAAAATAATCCATTTTCCCTTAAAAGTTATTTAGAAACAACCTAGAGTATATGAAAAACATGAGCTGAAGTATATAAAAGACAAAAAACTATCAAAACCCAAAAAAAATCTATGAAACAGATGATAAAAAAATATGATATAAGCAACACAACTAAGTGAATGAATGAATAAAGCAATAGAAACCCTGATATCCTTGAAGTAAAAGGGTCGGTAGAAAGAGCTCATGAAAGTAGTGAAGAACTCAGGCAGTTGGGCATGCTTTTCTAGCAGACAGCTGTTTCTTCGTACAGTCTCAAAATGCCAATCAACACTGCCAACCTGTTGATGTGATGAATGTGTGGTTAAACCACTCAGTTGTGATTACACTGACAATGGTGATAATAAGGAATGGCCTTCAATTAAATCATTGTAAAGAGAAAAACTTTGTACATTAATAAATTTACAGACCATTTTGTTTAGTCATATCACATTATTTGGCTAGAAATTAATCAAGACCTTCAATTGCTAGCTTTTTCATTAGATATTTAATTATTTACTTAAAAAAATCTAAAAAACCTACCTCAAGTTTGACTTTAGTCTTTTTTTTTATTTTACCTTTTTTCTTTTTCACATCCTCTTCCTCTTCCTCCTCCTCCTTTGCCAACTCCACAAAATCCACCATTTTCACCACTTTTGGCTTCTTAACTTTTGCTTCTATCAACAATTATTGCGAAATATATATATTCTTTGTGAAACTATTTTTGATCAATATTGATTCAATTTTCTTGATCTTTGTAAAACTGGCTATAAAACTGGATAAGCTTTAAAAAACATATGCACGCATAAAAAGATAAAATTCAATCAAAAACTGGAATACACATAAGGTTCAAATAATTTACATTCATCCCACATACTACATTATCATTCAGACATCCACCAATCCCCCAAACACCCTCAAACCATGCATTCACAACCTTTTCTGCTGTTGACCCTGCTACTTTTTGCTTTCCACAAATTGGGGTGACTCCAAATCTTGAGAAACTCTTCATTGATGCCTGTGATACCACTCTCATCCAACAGTATGGCTTCCTTCAACTTGCTCAAGTCGCCATCTCTACGGTGAAAAAGATGACAATGATTAAACTTTATATGAATTTTTATGATTATTCTCCATATTGGATTATACATATTATAACAGAAAAAACCATAAATCTTCAAAATCATTAGTATCATTGAAATATTAGAAATAAGAATAACACAAGTAACGCACTAATTAAATTCAATCAAAATTTTTTTTTATCAATAGTGGCATTGTGGTTACATTCCATAAATGGAAGCTCAAAGTTTGAAGTTAAAACAAAATATTTTTTCAACATGAACTAATTCTTAATTCTTCAAAACAAAAACCTAGTAATATTTAGAACAGAAGCATTAAAATGTTTGTTACTTCATTGATGTGACGGTTCTGTTGAGTTCATGATTGAAAGACAAGACAGGTAAGATGTTTATATTGTCTTCTGCCAAATAATAATTAAAATTCATACAAAACCATCACAAGATAATAAGGTTTATAAAAAACACTATAAATTACAGTATTAATATCAACTTTATACAACAAATAATAACAACAGAAGAAAAAACAGCTTCCTTATTAAACGAAAACAAAACTATAAATAAGACATACAGACGCAAACCCCATTTATTACCAAACAAATTGAAACTAACGTAGAGATAAATTAGTTCTTAGTGGTTCAAGTCTCATATCGTTGTCATTATCCTCATCATATCCCCCTAGAGAGGCTATGTCATCGTTGTCAGCTAGGGAGCTCGAGGAATCATAACGTAATTTGCTGAAACTCAGCTCCTTCTGTAGTTTAATTGGATTGGTAATGGTGAGTGAATCAAATATTGGGTACGAAATTTTTTCATTACATTGTCGGCCAGTATGGCTCAATGGTAGAGCATTGAACTAATTATCTAAAATTACCGGGTTCGATCCCGCGTGGGCCGACAATTAGCATACTGTTACACAGTGTTTTCGCTACAGTAAATTTGTAGCAAGTTCTTTGATTTATAAAAAAAAGCGCTTTATAAATACCACATTACATTAAAATTGTGAAAAAAGTTACATACTTCAAAAACCACAATACAAAGTTCAGTGAATTTTAAGCTTATAATTGTTGATAATTATTGAAACGAATGCTTCAAAATTACACTGAAATCATCAGTATTGTGATTAAACTTGAAGTTTCTGAAGTCCTTGCACATCAGTTTGTTATCATCTAAACATTTCCTCATCACATCTTGTGGTGTAGTGATGTTAATTAACTATATGCAGAAAACATGGGATTTATAAGTATGTATAATTTGAATGAGAAGAATAAGAAATTATAATTTGATGTATTTTAATAATTAGCAACGTATAGCTTAAGTCTACAATATTCTACTAATTATTAATATTTACTTTATATAAGAATAGTGGATATGAAGTACAATGATAAGATAAGTATAAGTGTGGTGATTATGTTCAAACACATATTGAACAATAGACAACCAATGCCAAAATGAATGATAAACACACCTCTGTATCGATCAATGCATATATTCTTGTCGTTCTTGAAGTATGGCACAACACAAGCAACATGGTGCTGGGCCTTCTTATCGATCTTCTCACTATCACCACCCTCCATCTCCACATCATTTCCTTCCTCAGCAATACTGTTGAGCAGTTTACAGGCAGGTAGGCAGTCTGGATTGATTTCCTGTTCTTCAATGCTGAACATGGGCAAAGGATCTTCACTGGCGAAGATAAGGCTTTGTGAATCGTTTAGTGGTAAAAGGTTGGTTTGTAAGTAACTCTCTGAACAAGAAAGATCCATGTGCATGAACTTGTCGAACAAGGGGTCAATCTGGACATGAGGGTGGTGTTGAGTGCTTCATTCAATATTTAGGGATCTAATAATAAAGAAAAATTTGTGGTGATCAAACTAACAGAAAACAAAATTACTTAGGAAAAATCAACAATTGGAAGCTAAAATGACAATTATAAATATGATCAGAGATTTGATTGAAATAACATCACATTCAATTCGGTTTAAAACATTATGAACTTGATTTTACAATAAACAATTTATAGATTAAATGACAAATGTTTGAAACTATCAAAATCATACTTTTAAAAATTCCAAGTAAATGTCGAAAAAGTCACAAACCTGGCGGTTGAAGGAATTAATGTCGAGACTGATGGACTTGGTATCATTTTGTGACAAAGCTACTTTCTTTTTCTTTCTTTTCTTCAAAATTTCTTTTTTAGCTTTTTTGGGAGAAACTGAAAACAAATAAAATGAATATAATTTCAAAACACTAGTAAGTTTATTAAGATACAAAGCTTTTCGTTATCAATGTAACATTTTCAAATTACTTGAAAATGTTACATTGATAACGAAAAGCTTCGTATCTTAATAAACTTACTAGTGTTCTGAAATTATATTCATTTTATGGTTTGGCTTTTGAAAGAATCATTATAAAAACAAATAGATTATAAATATGAAAAAATAAATTTTAGAACTTGAAATTTAAAAAAAAAATGAATAAAATATATATTTCAAACTTATAACAAAAAATCTTCAAACTAACCTTCTTTATTTCCATCCTTCTCTACATGAGCATCATCATCATCACCATCATCAGGGCCATCATCTTCCTCCCCTTCCACAACCCCTTTTATGGATAATGAGTTGATGCATTTGAATACTTTGCTATGAATGCTATCAACTCTGCAAATGTAGATTTTTGTTCCAGTTTCTAATGAATATGCTGCCAACTGCAAATTTATAATGTTAAATAACTACTTTGTACCGATTTTATCTAAAATTAGCATTTGAAGACTTATTATGTTACATAAAAATAAATAGTATGTAATCGAATAAAATTTTGGAATCATGTATTCAATAAATATAACCGATAAAACAATCAAATAGGATTTTCTGTAAATATTATGACAAATAAGTAATGAGAACCTTGAAATCTGTTTTCTCATTGTTTAAAAGCACATCTGACATGTAGTCGAGAAATGTAAGTTGGAAAGCATTCTTTAATGTAATTTTCTGTATGAGACGTTTAAATTTATAATCAATTAAATCTTCATGAAACATAATGAAATTTTTTTACAAATTATATACATAAAAATGATAGACTTAAACAATAAGGCTCAACGAACATTTTCAGAGAAGAGTTTGATGCAACGATCATACTCCTCAACACCTTTAGCATTTAACTTGGGCTGTGCAACTCTGTGGGTGTGATCATCTCATTTCAAGTTTTTAAAACCCAATATATTCCTTTTTTCGGATAATACAATTCATTGTTTTATTATATTGAGATTGATTGTGTGATGATTTCATTTCAATCTTTAACACATTGAAAATAAAAGTAACGTGAAAGCTGAAAATGTATTGATGAATAGTATATAACTTATGATTCAAAACTTACACAGAATTTTTCAGCATTGCTAACTTTTCTCCACTATCATCATTAGTTTTTTGTTTGAAAGAAGGGCTGTTTAGTATGTTAGAATTTCTCCTACGAGGAGAAGATATAGAAGAATTTAAACTAGCTGTAGGACTTCTGGGTTTGGCGATTGATTTCGCCAAAGGGGACATCATTTTGAATCAGATTGCCAGATTTCAAATTCTATACAAATTATATTTTACAGCAAAATCTTTATCATTACTTGTCTAAACCATGTAAACACGCTTTGATGAGTGTATTACAACTTATGCTAAAAGGCAGCTTTGATTTGCTAACAAATATTTTTTTGATATTCCAAGTAAAAAAAACCACTAATTACAAATATACTAAAGTTTCAAGTTATTAAACAATTTTGAATTTCGATAGATTTGTAAACACTCAATGAGTATTCTGAATTCGAATAGAACTCTAACTTAACTTTTAAAAATAAAACCCGCGTTTTTGATATTTGTTTTTGTAAAACTTATTTTAAAAAATTTTTTAATTATATGAAATTTTTGGTTATAACTTTAGACTTAATAATTTTTCAGCTCAACTAATATAAACTAATACTTTTCAAAACGAAAATTTGGTAAAATAATTAGTCGTAATTTTCTAATAATTTATGTTTACTAAAACTTTTATATAATTATAGGGAAAGGTAATAACTGAAAAATTTTGTTTTAGTTATTTGATGTTTATATATTGCTATATCCAAAAGCCTTATTTCTCCAACACTATGAACATTTTCTTGTTTCTTTTATACAACCAACCTTTGATCCAGCATCTCGCTGGGAAGCCTTCAATAAGCAACTACATAAAAAACTTTCTTAGTTGATAGAGGGCTTAAAATATTAAAATTTTAAGTTTTTTTTGTATTGGAAATAAAAAAGCTGTTTTTTATAATTTTTATTTCATCAAATGCAAAAATTTGTTTTAAATTTTAGTTTCAAACTTTGGTGAATCTCTGAAACTTGTGTACTTTTGTGGTTTATTTTGATTTTCTTTATTATAAGTGTTGTGAGTAATTTTTCAATATGCATGAATGCGTGTATTGAGCCTTCATTTAAGGTCTGACCGCGTGAGAACTATATACAACTGTCAGTCTTTTCTTATAGTATTAGTAATTTTAGTTCAAAATTGATGTTTTCTTTTGAATATTATTGGTTCGTACACTTCACTTAAGCCGTTTTTGACACTGATCTCATGAGATCACTTACATATAACAGTTTTACTAATTATTGGTCAATATTTATCCAAAGACTATTAATTTTTTTAATTAAGCAAAAGGAACTATACGGTAAAACAGATAGAAAAAAGATTCTCTGACTAACAAAAAAACATTGAACAAGCCAAAAAAGAGGCACTCACAACTATAGTTTCGATACCAATGAAGAAATTCTAATTGTGAAGTTGCTAGATAATACTGTAGTAAACATTTGAGTAACTTATGATGCAGTTGAACTTATTCAAAATGTAACTTTTTGGGGGAAAAAATTAAAATCAAAAGTTTTCCGGCCTAATGTATTTAAATATATAAGTCAAATATGGGTGGAGTGGATAAGCACGATTGGTGGGCAATGCTTGAGCTCAACAAAATATAGAACTTGAGAATTACAAGAAATAAAAAGATGAAAATATATAAAAAGTACGTTCAAAGCATCGTGCTTCTTGGTTGCAGCAGATGGTTAGATCGGTGAATAGTTTCAATCGAAAAATGATTGGCATGCATGTGGGGTTTTTTGACCAAAACACATGAAAACAAAAACCGTTAATGCTCTGATTGAACCAGCCTCTCAAGTCATGAAAAGACAACGCCGGCAAATGTTAGGCCACATTCTGCGCATGGATGATTTGGTTCCAGCTAAACAAACCACCATCAAAAGCCTTAAGAACAAAAACGCAAAGCGTGGAAGGCCTAACACCAGCTTTCTCACATCGATCAAACACGACTTGAAAGCACAAAAACTAAAAATAGATCAAGCAATTAGAAACTGGAGAAAAGCCGTACAACGGCAAACAAAGAACTTTGAAAAAATTTGAAAATTCAATTTTAACTCTCATTTGTGTCTTCAAATGTTACTTTTCGTAAACCCTAATAAATAAATTTTTATATAGAGATGGCTATATAAATGCGTTTTGAGGTGCAAAGGAAAATTATTTGAAAGAATTTCTTAAAGCAAAAATAAATTTAAAAATGACTGAAAACTAATTAGTTTGGTTTATAAAATAAAATGTTTAGAAGTCTATATGGATTTCGAAGCTGAAAAAGATGAGATTTATAGTAAAGTAAATTTTTAAACTACACAAAGTATATTCAATAATTTTTAGGTTTATTTTGGAAATGCTTGTTTTATACTCTATTTTTTTAATAAATAAAAAAAATAATTTCATTCATTAATTGAATGTGTAAAATAAATTTTATTCTAAGTTCAAAAAACTTCATTCAATAAATATAATATTATGCATTTTATATGAATATATTAAAGCTGATATTTTTTAAAAGATTTACATATGACAAATCTATCTTTTCTATGTAAACCCTTTAATTAGTGTTGTTTATGTTTTTGCGTACTATAACATTTGATATTCTGTCTGCTGCAATAAAATATATTTTAAAATAAATTTTTCTATTATGAATACCTCTTCTCTTTTGCAAATTTTGGAATCTTTTAATGCTCCGATTAACGAAGAACAATCGTGGGCTTTATGTTTCCAAACAATAAAATTTTTGAAGTCATGTTCTTTCGAGTTTTTAAAAAATATTCCAGAAGAGCCACCTGAAAGCATTATTTTTTTAGACAGTTTAGTTTTGAGTTCTGAAGGCAATGTAGTCTCAGTTTTTAAAAAAGGTTATCATACATAAAGATTTATTTCATTGTGATTAAAATTATAAATTTTTTTACAGGTTTTGAAGAATCAAATCAAAAATTATTAACTGAAAAAATAGTTAGTGTTATTTTTTTTTTAAATTTCAGATTTATTTTAATGGATACTCAAAATGTTTCTAGATTTTAAAATTCTTGGGGGTTACATTATTTCAAGCTTTGGATTATGGGTTGAACAATAGTGAAGAACAAAAACTATCAGAAAGATTGGAAAATTTGATAATTCAAATGACTGGAGATTTAGGAGGAAAAAGCCATTCAATGGTTGGAGTAGCAGGAGATGTGGGAGATGAGGGAATTGGGGATGATGAGGAAAAAACTGATCTTAGTTTCAATGATGTTTTAAAGGTTAATATTTATAACATAATTTTTATTGTTTTCATGTTTTAATTAATCTTTCACATGACTCTTACTATAAATAACCTTATAAATTATTTTATATAATAGTTATGAGCATCTATATAATGATGTGATGTCCAAAACATAATTTTTAAAGAATAAATTGAATTTATTTAAAATAAAAATATATAGAAAATAAATGAAAAATTCAAGGAATTTGAATACATTCATTCAAAAAAGCTTCAAATTTTTGAGTTCTTATTATAAGACTTCAAAAATTTCATATTAAAATAACTTTTAGGTAAATATATAGAAAAATAAGATATAAAACTCTGTTAAAATAGATATTTATTATTAAGATTTTTATAACGCACAGTTATCAATTCAAGGTTGCTTCAGAGGCACTCTAAATATGCATAATAAATCAGTTAATATATTTCAAACTTGATGCTCTTGTTTGTTTAATGATAAAGAATTATAAGCCATTATGATTTATGAAATTTATAACAAAGACTATAATTTGAAACTAAAATTCACTTATGCTAAGTTGTTAACTGATGTCCACACTTGAATGTATTATTAAGCATCAAAATGTCACCAAAGGAGTGTCGAAAGTGCATCAGTGATGAGTTGGAAGATGGGGAGGTGAAAGAGGTAGGCATGCATTGTAAAGCTGTATGCAGAGCCCTGTTTCATGAGGCATCAGAACTTAACACCTTCCTCGAAAGGATGACTACTGAAAAAGTTTTTTTTATCTGTTCATTCTTATAGTATAATCTCATATAAATTTCATAAAGAATTGTTCATTTTAAATAAAAAAATTAGTAATCATAATAACTAACTGGCAGGGTTTCAATATTCCATTAATATATAGTGGGTTTATATATATATATATATATATATATATATATATATATATATATATATATATATAATATAAAGACATAAATAATTTGGTAGAATCATGGTGAGTTTATAAATGGTAACACCAAGGAGTTTTGTGCCCTGCCTGTGGGTGGTGAGGATGAGCCACTGTGCAGTCTGGAGAGGAAGGATTGGGTTGGTTCCAATACCAAAATAATTGATGAGTTTTATTAAAGAATTAAGCTTTATAAGTTATAAAGATGTCTTCTGTTTATGCTAGTTATTTGGGTATTCACAGTGGTATAATTCATTATCATTTTTTTATTTTAATTATTCAGAAAATAATTATCAGGTACTGATGATCAGTATGAGTGTACTAATTATTTTATAATAGCTTCATTGAAATTTTCCAATACAAGCTTTTTTAATTTTTTTTGTATTTGGAAACTTTTTTTCAAAAAACATTCTTCAAATGTATCCAAAAACCCTTAATTATTCTCATTAAACTTGGAAAATGAAATTATTTTTTTAATTCTACAGTTGGCATACAACTTATGTATTAACAAAAAAGCATTTTAAACATTTTTAAAAATTTTTCTTCATGCTTGTTTCCAAGTTGCTCTTTTATTCACCATGCTCCACGCTTGTGGAATTCTCTCCCGTTTAATATGCGCTCATCTCCTTTCCTCAACATTTTGAAAACTCACCTATATCATAAACAACTTCATTCATAACTTCTCACAATCAAATAAATAAAATATAAATATAAAATAAAAATTTTTTACAGAGTGTCTCTGTAAAAAATTTTTTTGTAAATTGTACGCTATAAAAATTTTACTAATAATACTACTAAGTTCAAAACTATTAGAGGTTATTATTTAGTTATTGCTCAGCTTTAGCAGTTTTTTTTTTGCCAAAACGAAAATTTTTTTCTGTATTAAACAGTATTAATAAATTTATTACTATCATTAACTTTATTAATATTACAAATTCAATTTTATTTATTTCGACATAGTTAATACAACATATTTTATAATTTATATCTTTATCACTATCGTTGCTATTGTGAAGTCATAAACACAATACCACAGGCTCGCTTATGGATGCAGGTGATGGGTGAGTTGAGAAGGGGGGTGAAGCTGAAGAAGGTGGAATTGATGTCTGGAGATAAAGGAAGCAGGCTTGCCTTTGAACTGACTCCTTATGAAATCCTTATGGATGACGTCAGAAGCAAGAAATACAAGCTCAACAAACCCATCAATGAAGTATTGTGTGATGTTTTTTCTATATTTATTGGAGAAAGATTCATTTATTGTTATTCAAAGACTAGGTTGTATTCTCTATGCTAAAATAAGTTTTAATTATCATAAAACCTTTTTTTTCAAAATTAGATGAATAGAACAAAAGCCTATGTCAGAAATGGTAATATTTCATACTTAAGCTAAACATGGCGAAAATTATATCTTTTTTTAAATAGTTTTTTTTTGACAAAACTTTAAATTAAGCTTATAAAAAATACTTACAATCTCCAAAAAATTTGTACGCAACGATACTTCAAAAATTTTACAAATGAATTATAGCTGAAAGAATAATTGGCACTACATTTAGTCACATAAAACCTTTCTGAACTGGGCATCTGATAGTCATCGATCAGAAGCATTTTATACAACTCATATATCAATTTAAAATCATTGTTCGTTAAGCTTGAACAACTTCGAACTGATATTCAAATGTCGAATTGCCAAAACAAAAAACCATTATGTCAAACTCAACTCAAACAAGATCATCACCCTCACAGACCACTGCAGACAGCTACCCAGTGAAAGTGCAGAAAGACGTGCATGATATCATCCTGGAGTTTATCAGATCGAGACCTCCTCTTCAACCAGTAATTACATATTTTTGTGACTACATAGAGTTCAATCTTGTGTATCTAGATGTTTCATACAATATGTTATTGTAATAGCGAATGTAATAAGTGTAATGTTTTGGTGGTTTTGACCTAGTCACGTTTATAAGAATGAAAGTTAAAGATGTTTTAAAATAATGCTTGTATCCCTTAAAATATACTTCTTGATTTATGAGGAATCTGTACATGTAAAACAGATTTTATTCAACTGAAATTTCCGATAAGTACGACCTTATCATAGTTCATTAGTCTAATGAATGATGATTATGTTCTCTCGAGAAACTCCTTATAAATCAAAAAGTATTTTTTAAGAATTTTTAATTTACTAGCATACGATGTCTTTTATAACTAAATGCTTGTATTCATATTTTCATCTCCTATTGTTGAGAAGTCTCTGAAAGCAAATAATTGTACTTATATCATGTTTAAATGGTTTAAAATTTTTTAACTAGACGCAACAATAATTCTATCTTTTTTTGACTTTATTTAAGATTTCGAAATCTTATTGAACCCATTATTTGTTAGGTGGGTAGGAGAGGAAGGGAGGCTATAGAGGATATGATAGGAAAGTTGGAACCAAGGGAGCTTTTAATGATGGAGATCAGGAGTCAACAACATCAACTGAGGCCCACTTCTGCTAAGAACCATTCTTCACAATCTAGTCTACAGTCATTTAATCCATTACTGTCTCCAACATTTTTGGATGAAAAACTCACCAAAAAGATCATTAAACCCGATTTAAATTTATTCTCTTTCGGTGATTTTGTCAGTAAATGATTTTAAATATTAACTTTATTCATTATCATTAGCGAATTTCATTATGTTTTTATTTTTAGAATGACGAAGAAGACGATGATGATAATAAAGATGAAACAAAGGACCAAAATAGAAATAGTATTAGAGATAAAAGAGATGTAAAAAGCAAATTGGAGGCACCAAAAAGACCTGTATTGACTCCGTTGTCTCCCAAGAGTCCGCCATTACACCTTCCATGGCAACACGCTGGTATGCTTGCTCGTATTGATTGTATTGTTTTGTTGTGGGAAAAATTTTGATCAATTTTCGTCGAATGATGTATATTTTATGTACTTTCGATGCAAATCGTTATTTTATGCTTGTGTTTTTAACTTTTTAAGATGGGCTTATATTTAAAATTTTTAGAAATTTTGTGTACTAAGTGAGATAATGGGCTTTAATTAAATCATAAGTTGCGAGTAATAATGCGTGTTGAAAGCTTTGTAAATATGTTTTTTTATAATTTATAATTTTTAGAATTTTTGTATAAAATCAAAAAAAGACTACTTGCAAAATTTTTAAAAAAATTCTCTATAAATTAATAGTTTTTTAAAGACATCGTATGTTCTTTTGTAAACTCAAATTATGAGGGTTTATAAAAACGCGTAAAAAAAAATTTTTTATTTAGCTAAAATTTTCAACAAGTAAAACCTTGTCACAATTCGTTAGCGAAGTTGTAGAGAAAAATAGAGAATTTAAACAGAAAAACCATAGACATCTATGGTTTTTCCGTTATCTGCCATTATTTAATCATTTTTATTGAATCAGAGTATTTTTCTATACAATTATGCAAATCTTCAACATAACGACCAAAATCACTTGCGGCTTGCAGCCAAAGACATATTGATGCTTAGTGTTCCGTTAAAGCTGACCAGAAGACATAGTGTGGTGGTGTGTGAAAGCCTATCACAACCACCACTGTTGCCCTTCAAGGTGCTCAGCCCTTAAGATTGCATTAGTGTTTGCATGCACTTTGAAGCTGATCGGATTTTTTAGAAAAGAAATTCGTTTGTGAATTAGTGTACTTTTTTAAAAAATTGGTGTTTTAACGTGGAGTTTAAGAATGTGCATTTTGCTCGGAGTTTTCCACCTTTTTGATCTTGCAAGCATGTCAAATCCGCATGTGTTATATTTATCAAAATTAACCAAGCTAACCCCTCCTTATATCGACTGACTTTTTTTTGAGAGTTGTCAAAAATCTAACAATGAGAAAGTACAATTGATGAAAGTTTAGTTCAAATTAAGTCAAAATTTAAACATTAACGAACTATTCCATGAAAAAATACTATAGTTTTATCATAACCAACCATTTAGAAAAGCAATCTTCCAGTTTCTTCTTTTCTAAACCCTGTGATCAACAACCACCATCGCAATCTCCATCTTTTAACTCTCACGCCCCTATGGCTTGTTACAATAAAAACTTGATGGTTTTGACTGGTAGTGAGAACCTAGTTAGTCGTATGGTTAACTTTTCAGTAATTATAATTATGCTTTTTTAAGTTTTTAATTGGCTTTTTTGCTTTTTTTTCTCTGGTTTTTAACTAATTCTTGTTTTAACTTCGATGTGAAATTTATAATTACTCAAAAAAATTTTTTATATAGAACTTATTTTATCTAATTTATATGCTATATATGATATTGAAGGGCTTAATTCTAAACAGAAAAGCATTCCATCATCAGCGAACTGCCTCTCACTCACCATTGAAGAGATTATGCATATACGCTCTGTGCTTACAAAGGCAGAGCTTGAATGCCTTTCTAGTCAACCCAACCTTTATCAACTGCTTGAATCGGGAAAGGTATTTTTTTTTATATATTAATTTTATAGGGGCTTATACATTCCTCTTGTCTTCTTAATTAAGGTTTTTGGGATCGGTTACGTACAAACATGAAAAATTTTTAAATGTGAAGTGCGTTTTTTATGTTGTTTTGAGCTCGGTAATTTTTTGCAGGTGTGTTTTACATGCAAGAAAGTGAAATTTTCTCTGTTATTCGGTCCTTGGCCCCACAAGTGCAAGTTCTGTAATAGGAATGTGTGCGCCCAATGCTCCAACAAGGTTCATCTTCGATTTTTTATTTTATTTTTAAAATTTTTTAGTTTTTAAAGTTATTTCAAATGATTATAATGGAATAGCCTCAAAATTGAACTTTTATAAATTTTAAACTAAAATAAAAAAGTAACAAAATTGAAAAAAATCTCATGATGCCAAAATTTGTATGCTGTTGCTTAAGATGCGGATCCCGACGGAGCATTTTGAGCACATCCCAGTTTACACACTCAATCCCTGTTCTACCTCCCACAACCAGTCTTTTGAGGCGGATTCCATTGACCACATTTGGTCGGTTTCATGTTTTCATATCTTAATAAAACCTTCAGTAAACCTGTAATTTTGAATTTTAATGAATTTAGAAAATTTTTTTCTCAAAAAATTTAAATATCAAATTAATTTTTGTTTATTTGTTATTTATAAACTATGGATCATCGTACTGAATTCTCCAAATTATATTGAATCAAACACTACAGTGGTTCAGCTCCTTCATCTCCAGGCAGGTGGAACAAGAGAGAATCTCTAAAAAAGGTCACTAGTGATCAAAAAAAAGACGATGAAGGAGTTTTAGATAGAATTTCTTCCAAACTTTCCAGCCAATCTATGTTTTCATCTTTAAGTCAAACAAAACGAAATGTTTTGAAGAAATCTGATACGTTAAATTCACCTTTCAGTGACAAAACTACTGCCTCCCTCTTACCAGGGGGTCCTCTGATGACAGTCTGTTGCGAATGTAGAAATATGGTAATTTCCATTGTCAAAGCTAGTCGTAGGTGCTTGTCTATGATGAACAAGAAAAATTCCGCCATCAGAAGTGAAAGGGCTTATAGCGCTTGTCCTCCTTCAAGAAATAACTTTCCTATTTCTACACCACACTCGAATTCATTTGTTTCACCAAATTCTGCATCAGTTCAATTCAGTCCTTTTTAGTATTAGAGCTTTCAAAACATCTATAGCTATAATACTATCGCTGTAAAATTTCTATTTCAAAACTAATTGAAAATATTATTTTGAAATATCGTGTTATATCAAATCTTTTATATATTTATTTTATAATTTTTTTTAATTCTAAAATATTTAAATCAAAATTTTTGTTTGTCGATCTTTTTTCTAGTCATTTAAGTGTCTATCCATTATTTTCAATATTTATTTCTGCATTCATCAAAGCATTTTATGTCAGTGATATTTTTAAATTTTTCTTGTGTAGATGTCTCACATGAGATTATAGTTTTGTTGCTTGAAGTATTGTTCCGTTCAATAAAAACGCTGTAGTCAATCTTGGCCTGTATACCGCTTTTAAAGCCTATAACATAAACTCATATAATGATGCTTACGCAGTCTTTATTAGCTTATTATTATAAAGATTTTTATAGCGCACAGTTATCAATTCGAGATTGCTTTAGAGGCGCTCAAGGTTTGTAAGAGATTATGACTGAGGATGTTTATGGTATAAGTGAGTTTTCAAAAGTTTGCGAAAGTTCATGAGAGAAGGCGATGAGCGCAAGTTAGAAAGAAGTGAATTCCACAGACGTGGAGCCTGGTGAGAAAAAGAGCGACTAGTTAACAAGTCTGAAGAAACAGGTTGATGAAGCTGGAAACCAGAGTGCAAGGATCTGAGTGGTTGACGTGTGTGTCTGGTTAACAAAAGATCAAAAAGATAAGCAGGTTGTTCAAGCTTGAGAGTGCATGCAATGAGCCAAAGTAATTTAAACTTGCATCTTTGGGAGACAGGTAGCCAGAGCAAACGATCAAGACAGTCGCTGGAAGAGTTGAAATAATCAGTTTGAGGAACCGTCTTGGCCGCGTGATTTTGGAGGGCTTGAAGTTTGCATAAAAGATAGTTTGGCTGCCCGCAAATGAGAGAATTACAGTAGTCCAATCTGGAAAAAACTAGTGAGATAAAGAGGGCATTAGCAGTGGAAAGAGGTAAGAATTTGCGTATTTGTTTTATGGCATAGATATGGAAATTGGAAAATTGGATTATTTGAGAAATAAAGTGAGCAAAGTTCAAATTTGAATCTAAGGTGACATCTAAGATTTTGAGCTTGGAAGATATAGGAAGTGTGGTGCCGTCGAAAGTTACCACAGAAGGGATATTGTATTTTGCTAGAAAACGAGAGCTGCCGACAAACATCACCTCACTCTTAGTAGGATTTAGTTTCAGTTGGCTTTGGAAAAACCAAGAGTTTAGAGCCCAAAGACAACTGGATAATTTAAGGAGAATGGGGTTAGAATCTGGGTGAGAGACTCCGGTGAAAAGAGTGATGTCATCAGCGAACTGGTGAAAAAGCAAGTCGTGCTGTACAATAATGCTACACATGGGTGATGTATAAAGAGAGAAGAGGGCTGGTCCCAAACGGAGCCCTGCGGCACGCCTGATTTGCCGCAGCATAAAGAAAAAACGCATTTCAAATTTTGCTAACTGAAATAATAATTCTGAAGACCATAATAATTGAAAATTTAAAAGATTAGAAAAATCCCAAAATGACCAGGTTTTGATCTTCATAAATATCAATGTGAAAATTTAATAAATTGAACAAATATATATTCTAAACTACTATTTACTGCACAAAGCTAACTTATTCAGTCAGCATATTTATATTTAGTTTTTTTGAGCATTTTGAGTTTTATATGAAAGGTCATTTTGTTAGACAACTGGTATAATTTAATCATAATGATAAATTATATAATTTATTAAATAATATATTAACATATAAAATAATATATTAATGTATTATATAATATATTAATATATAATATAAAAAATTAATATAATATATCAATAAATAATAAAATAAATTAATATATAATATAATATAATATAATATATATGAAATATTATATTTAAGATGTTTCTCTAAAAACATATTTATAATAATAAATAATTGGTTGCCTGAGGATGATATAAAATATATTAAAATGCTTCGTCAAAATAGAAAAATTCAAATATTGACGTGCTTTTAAGATTCCCAATTTTGAGGCCAATTATTCACAATAATAAATAAGATATTTCATAATCTAAATAATCACGTTTACGTGTCTAGGTCACCTCTCGTTTGTATTCTTATGTTTTCAATGTTAACTCTCGTTTGGCTTATAAAGGATTCAATACAACTAACTTATGTGATTTAGATAAGACTTTGATTATGGCTATGAAAGTAAGTAGTTTTCTGTAATTTTAAATTTCAAATTCATTTTATAAAAGGACGAAATCTGAGTTTTTATAAAAATCTAAATTATTGCCTGAAACATTAATTAATGTGAATAAAAAACAATTAATAATTGTATTTTTTTCACTTTCAGGAATGTTATAGGGTGGAAAATAAAGTAACTATGAATCAACCAACTGAAAATCAAGAAAAGCTTAGTCAAAATGGAAAAAATGTGAAACTAATTTTACTTTGTTAAATAATATGTCAAGTAATATTTAATCATTCATAATATAGGAGCTATTTTTCATATTTTCAAACAAGATTTTTAAAAATAAAATCATTTGATTTAAGGTAAAACCACCAAATAGTTTAGTATTTCGATTATTTCATTGGTATGGCATCTACTGTGCTTCTCGGCCATTTGAAGTCATTTTTTTTACATTGACCATCATTATTTGTTCTCTGTCTTTGGCTTATTTTAGACAAGCCAAAAATAGTTATAAAGAAATAAATTTGGTGAGTAATCTCTTTTTTTAGATTCTTTTTTTCAAAATATTTATTTTCAAAATTTTGAAATTAATCAGAAAACTGGTTTTTTGGATACCATTATAATTACTGTAGCTAGATGCTTTGCTCTGGTTTATACTTATGTACAATTTACTACACATAGGAAACTTGGTTGCAAAACCCTTTTAAGTAAGTAGTCTTTTTTTTAAATGAAAAAAAAATTCATATCTATAATAAATGAAGTAAAAAACATTGACTTTTTTGTTATTTTGTCATTTTAAATGGGATCATATATTAATTCTCGTTTCAGCCATTTCAAGCATCTTTACAGTGGCATTCGGCATTGCTTTTACCTTTTCTGTCATCACTTTTTTTGATACTTCATTCAAAGAGCTAAAGTAAATATTATCTTTAAATAAAATATTCCAGTATTTACTTTTCAATTTTTATAGTTTATAAGCTTGATTTTTGATATTTCTACAAAACAAAATTTCAGTGAAGCTCTTCCATTCTTCTTTCTTTTTGTTGACATCCCAAAAGCTTGCACTCTTGCACAATTTGCTCTCAATTCTAATGACAGGGTTAGAGAATTCGTATGTAACATATATAGAACTGAAGTTTTGTATTATTCAATATTATTTGATCATTTAAACACAAACATTTGAATGATTTTATTTGAGAAAATATCTATCATTTATTCATCATAATATACAATTTTATTTCAACTAACAAAGCAAAATGCTTTCCAATAATTAACCAGCAAGAGCTAGTGTTGAACATAGGTCGAGGCATGGCTCTCTTAGGACCATCATTTACTCTGGACAGTGTCACCATGGCTCTTGCCATAGGACTGGGCATCAAGTCTGGCATCAACCTCCTTTCATCAATCTCTTTCTTCAGTTTACTATCTATTTTAGCCAACTATCTTGCTTTTATTTCGTTCTACCCTGCTTGCTTGACTCTCACTATTGATGTTAGTAGCTTAAGATGTGGTTAATTTCTTATTGAATTGAGATTTTACAATGATGAATCCATCATCAGTTAATAAAAGCAAACAGAAAAGATTGTTCAGCACCTGCTTCATCAATAGAAAACAATGAAAGTTTCAAGCCCAATGTAGCTTTGCAGAAAGTGAAGCTTGTCATGGTGAGAAAATAACCTCAATTTTCATGTTAATGCTTATAAAACAAATTTCATAGTTATTTATCTTTCATAATTTAAGACGCTGGGCTTCAATTTCCGAATTATATTTTTTGAGTTCATTGTCTTTATTAATTATTATTTCAATTCCTTCAGTCTATAGTGTTATCTTTCCTCCACCTACACACCATCTTCTTCACTTCCCATGTCTCTCTACTTAAATATCCGATACAACTTGCCACTGTCACAAATTCTGATTATTCATCTTCTGCAGAACCCAACTGGTAGTAAACAGTCTTTTTTGATCATTGATTTTGAATTAAGAGATAATATTTGTTGCATGAAGATATTTTTTATCATTTTATAAACTCCAAAATCAATTCTTAAACTAGAAATTTTATATTAATATTTTCAACATTTGCTACATAATTTCACTACTAGGGATCCTAAATATCTCAGACCAGATGCTATTATAACAGCTTTATTGGCTGGCTTTTTACTAGTCAAGTACTTCTTCTTTGATTTAAATGACAACCAAGAAAATACCAAGAAGAATGAAGGAATACTAAAATCCATAAAAACAGTCACTTTCCATCATGAGAGTTCAGCTATGAGCCATAATGAAGCTTTATCTTCAACCATGAGTAGAATTGAAGAGAAACCAAACAGCAAACCACAAGAACAACGACCAAATGAATTTGAAGACAAAGTTGAAGATGGTGTAATGAAACAGCCTGAAGTGAAGCCTTTTGAAATATTTGAGCATTTCATTGACAATTCAAACTTGAAAGGTTTTAATTATACTTTTGTTATATATATTTGAATATATCAGTTGAAAAGCAAATCCTTATAATCTTCTCTTCACAAAGGAACCAAAGACACACCAATGAAAATTACCCCACAAAGAACCTCAAAGTTCATTATAGGCTCTATTGATAATGAAGATGGCGAAGTTGAAAAATGCACATCAAAAGCTGTGCTGGGTAGTTCTTCTCAGATGGACTCCAATAATTCTTTTCAACTATTAGGTTGTGTAGCATCATCAACTGATAAATCACCAAGAAGCTTGAGGGAGTGTGAAGAACTGCTGAAAGAAGTGGTAAGGTTTCTTGAAGAGTTTTTTGTGTTGCTTGTTATAATTGATTCATTTTATATTTCTTATGTGGTTAAGTTTTATATAAAGTTGGAACCTATCTTTGAAAAGTGATTTATAATATTTTGAAGTTTAAATTCATGTTTGTATTGATTGTGTCAATCAATGTTTTAATGATTTTTAAAGATTTTTTTCACCATACTAATATTTTCTACTTAAATCAAAAAAGTTCTAAAATTACTAATAAATTACATTGGTAAACTGTTTAAACATGTAGGCAACCTGCTATATAAATTCTTTTAAACTTGAATGAAAGATTATAATATACTGTCATAAAATTTTTTGTCAATTAACCAAACACAATCAATTTTAGATTATTTCATCGAAAGTATTTTGATATATATTGAATATCACCATCAGGTAACTCAAAATCTTATTTGAAGATGGTGTTTAGTATATATCGAAAAATAAATATATTAATAATAATGTATGAAACATGTTGTGTTTTAACTCAAATTTTTGGAGCTGATTATTTATCTTTTATGTTTACATATAAATATTTTAATAAATATAAAATTGTAAATCGTTAGATGTCACCCCTCAATATCACTTCGAAGCATTAAATTTCATAATATTTACATTCACCAAACATTGGGCGTATAATGCACAGGATGGTCCAAGCAAATTGACTGATGAGGAAGTGATGAGTCTGGTAGCAAGCAAGAGACTACCAGCCTACCGTCTTGAGAGTGCCCTAGGGGACTTCCAACGGGGAGTGCACATCAGGTTTTTGGTTCTTGTTTGCTTCATTGGTTGTGTCGTTTATGTTTTAAGTGGGGGTTTCCTGCTTTTTCAAAATTTTGTCGTTTTTATTATTTTTTTGGTGTATATTAAATATTCTTTTTTGCCCACTTTATTTTCAATAATCTAATTAGCTTTTAATTGTTTATTTTTAATTTTTATATTTCGTGATAAATCTCAATTATTGATTAAAACGTTGAAAAAAAAATTATTGTTAATTGCTGCTAATGTTTTCTTTAAAACACTAATAAATTAATTTTTATTTTTCATTATGCTTCAATTTATTGCAACGCAGAAGGAAGATAATGGACAGACAATTCAGTGAGAAGGGCGCCCTACAGAATATCCCTTACGCCCACTACGATTATGAATATGTACGAATTCATTATCAAATTGTGAACATTAGTTTATTTCTTTACATGAGTAATAAAATCATTTATACAATATAGAATCACTTAGAATTTATTTGAGATTTAGATCAAAACTTTAAATAAGTTTGAGCTAATATAATTTTTTCTCAATAAAATCTTCAAAAACTAAAATTGAACGGCAAGGTACATGGAGTGTGTTGTGAGAACGTCATAGGTTACCTTCCCATGCCATTAGGAGTGGCTGGGCCTCTGATGGTCGATGGCAAGCGATACCATGTTCCCATGGCCACAACAGAGGGTTGTTTGGTGGCGAGTGCCAACAGGGGGTGCAGAGCTCTTTTGGTGAGTTCTGATTGGCTATGATGAAATATTTTTTCCAGTGCTTCTGAAACCAATTTCGTTTGAAAATTTAAATAATATTAATCTTAAACTATTTTTGATGAGGTTTTTCATCTTACACCATCATTTACGTGTTGTGTCTTTTTTCATTAGCATGGTTTTTTCAGTTAAATTACCTAATATTGGCCTAAAAAATATTCAATTTTTTTTTTTAAATAAAAAACGAGCATATAATAACATAAATACAACTGCACCATCTGATAGGCGGGAGGAGGGGTGCGTAGTTGTTTGTTGGAGGATGGCATGACAAGGGCTCCTCTGGTTAGACTGCCCACCGCCATGAGGGCCTGTGAGGTGAAGAGGTGGTTGGAGAGCAACTTTCATGTGGTGGCTGAAGCCTTCAACTCCACTAGCAGGTCAGTCCATCTTAATCAGAATTATTAGAATCGTTTTTGTATTCTAATTATCACTAATAGTTTTTTTAAATTTTCATATTAATATTCTTCAACAGATTCGCACGATTAAAAAGCTTGAAAATCAAACAGACTTCTAGGAATTTATACATAAGATTTGTTGCAGTGACAGGAGATGCCATGGGAATGAACATGTTATCCAAGGTGCAATTACGAAGACTTTTAGATATCGTTTATAATGCAGATATATTTAGTCGTGGAAAGTATCATTTAAAAGTTCATGATAATGAAAATATATAGTTAAATTCTATCATACTTTGTGATATCAGGAGCCTAAAAATCATTCTATATGTATCTATACCTTGTAACCATAGTTGGTAATATGAAATTTGTTATAAAACCAAGTTTAAAAACAATAACTTGAAATTGAATCATCAGGGTTCAGAGAAGGCACTTTTGATGTTACAAGAGGATTACTTTCACGACATGAAACTCATCTCCCTCAGTAGCAACTTCTGCACTGATAAGAAACCTAACGCTATCAATTGGTGGGCCTGGTTTTTTTAATTAGAATCTTACTTGGCTCATGTTCGATAATTGAAATGGCATTTTATTGAATATCTTTATACACTGGTGTAGTTTTCTATTATGTAATGTTGTTAAACCTTACAGGATTGAAGGTAGAGGCAAGTCAATCGTATGCGAGGCTATAGTGCCTGGTATGTTTTCATTAACCATTATTAAATTTGCAAGACCAAGCAATTTTTTTATCCAAGACGCCAATAAAAATAAGTATAGTAATAATAACAAAAGCATAAAAATAAAATAAACCATTTTTGATAGGCAAGGTTGTGAGAGAAGTATTGAAGACAAGCGTGGAGGCATTGGTGGACTTGAACATCAACAAGAACTTCATAGGATCTTCTTTGGCAGGATCCATCGGAGGCTCTAATGCCCATGCGGCCAACATCGTCACAGCTATCTTCATCGCCACTGGCCAGGTTGGACTTCTGTCGATCTTCCATGTTTGAAGTTTAATAAAGGGATTTTTATTCTGATGAATTGAAATTTAAGTTAAAAATTCATCAATAATTAAACTAATTAAAATTTCAAATAACTTCTGCAATCAGGATCCAGCCCAAAACATATGCAGTTCCAATTGCATAACCATCATGGAGGCCTACCAGGAAGCTGAAGAGGGAACAAGAGTTGACGAAGAAAACATCCATAAAATAAAAGAAGCCGATTTGTATATTAGCTGCAACATGCCATCGTTAGAAGTGGGCACAGTGGGTGGAGGCACCATCCTCCCTCCTCAAGCAGCCTGCCTCCAGGTTCCTTTGTGTTAAGTGGGGCTTTTGTGTTGTTTTTATTTGTGTAAAGCATGCTCGTTCGATGTGTGAGGCATATTTGTTTATGTAAGTTAATCTTGAAGGGGCTTTGTAATGCGAGGAAATATGGATTTTGTTACCTATGTTTTTTGGTTATATACTTGCAATTTTTTTTAGATGTATATTGTAATTTTTGTTCTATATAAAGAATATTATTTTATGATATAGTATTCTTGATTCTCACCTTTGTTCAATTACTAAATTTTTATATTAGATGTTAGGCGTGAAAGGAACTCACAAGGAGATGCCAGGGGAGAATGCAAGAACCCTGGCGAGGATAGTGTGTTCCATGGTGATGGCTGGTGAGCTGTCCCTTATGGCTTCCCTAGCCTCTGGAGATCTTGTCAAAAGCCACCTCAAACATAATAGGTGAAGCTGCTATAAAGGCTATCACTTTTGAATGTTTTTTTTTTATATTATTGTCATCCTTTATCGTCTTTATAGTCACATTCTATGGGGCTAGAGGTAATTTATGGTCTTTTACTATTTATTTAAGTATATTTTGTAAAAACTCTATTTGAATTGTTTCTAACAGGTAAATTTGTTGAATTAATTTTTTTATAAATTGATATTTCAATTTATTTTTGCAGGTCCTCTCTCAACCTAGCCCAACCACCACAATGCATACCAATTTGATGTCTTAAACCCTAGGAACATATGTCTTTTCGTTGTTATTCATTCGTTCAATCATATTGGGAAATTTTTTTTAATTTTAGTGAAAAAAATTGTATTGAAATTTGAATTTATTTTAGTTTTTAAATAAATGTGAGCTATATATGTATAATTTATAAAATAAAAATTACAGTTCAAGGTGTTCAAAAATTTTCATGCCGATTTAAATTGTGAATTTTAAAGGTTAGATCAAGGAATAAACTTCTTCCAGCAATTTCAAAAAAATCTTATAGTAATATCTTGATAGACTAAAAAAACAAATATTTACAGTAGTTACAACATTGAAAGTTTGGACTTGGTATGTAGTAACGAAAATTAGTTTATAAACGTGTATTTTACTATAGACATATTATTTTGATATAAAATAGAGATAGAAACAAGGATGTAAGAAATAATTAGAACATGTTGAATATCTTTAGTGGTTGTAAGCTGATTATTCAACACGAGGTGGACACGTATGCTTTATAAACGATATTGATGATTAGCGAAAGTTATTTACGAACTGAGAATTCACACATTTTTCCTAAGGGTATTTAAAGCTACAGACTACAAACTAGGTTTAAAAGCGGAAAAAAATATAATTAGAAAAAATTCAAAGATTGAAAATGAAGTTAAAAGAATAACGAGACGAAAGAATGTATCACAGCTGTAATCAAAGTAGGACGGGCTTTCAAGGTGCAGAAGTAGAAGCTTGGTCGGCAGAGTTTCCAGAATTACTGTTTAACACAAACCTAGAGTGGTTTTTGTATACTTTTTTATTTAATAGGCCTTTAAAATGATTTGATTGATGTTTTGTGCTGATTAATGAAGATGAAATAATGAACTAATTTATTAAGTTTATTTTTAAACATTTTATTGAAGAACATGATTTGAAAAATCGATTCTCGCATAAAATTACTGTCGGTACAAGTATGAAATGTATATTAACGAGATTGATTTGAAATTTCAAAATTTTTTACTAATTTAATATTTTACTCTAAAAATTTTCTCAAGTTATTCCTTTAACTCACTTTAAAGTGTCTTGCAGAAATACAAGTTCTTTTTCCCTTCCTTCTAACTGCTGCTTCGTTTGTTCTAACTCAAAAGTCAACTATAAAATATTACATACATCAATTTAGCCTTTGATTTCAAATTCGAAATAAGAAGTTTTTAAATAATTAATTAAAACGTCAAATTATTTTACGATGTAATAAAACATTAATTAAAATCTGTCAACATCAATGTAGTCCGTTTTATTATTCCTACTCATTCAAAAGCCAATGCTTTTAGCCGATTAGAAAATTTTCAAAATTAGAACCAACCTTTTTAATGTTGTTTTTGAGTTGTTTTTCTGAGGCAGTTGACGATAGCATGTTCAAACTTTCTTTGGCTTTCAGTGTAGAACTTAGCTTTTGGTTCTCTAATTTTAATAGAGAATTTTCCATTGCCAACTGCTCTTTTTCTTTCATTTCTTTGTCTCGCACTTGCTCGGTATTCTGTAATTACATATAACTTTTTTTACTCATTTCATTTGTATTTACAAAATTAGTAGAATATATGTTTAAATAAAACCTATATTTTTTTTATATAGTCATGAAGAAGAAAATTGGAATTGTGCTAACAAATTATATTTTTTATTTGAAAGTGCTCGTTAACTGTTAATGTTATAACAGACACACGTTAAAATGGGTTCAACTGTGGACTCTTCAATGGTTTAAGGTACGCTCAAACAAATGGATAGTAAATGTTCTATACAAACCAAAAACTCCTATACCCAACAAACTTAGTTATTTGTTGAGCATTAAAACGTTAGCTAACGTTTTATGATAAGGCTAAACTTATCGAAAATTATAGCTTCCAATTCTCAATAAATGCCTTAAAAATTCCTCTTATTTGATGTTTTTCGTTACAAAATATTGAAGAAAAATACATACGATGTCTCTGAAAAGTTACATTCCTATATGTCTACATTTTGTCTTAATATTAATTCCTATTGAAATCCCCCAAATAATGCTTGATTCACGCAATATAATTACTAACGTATAATTGTTGCTGAAGCATCATTTTATCGTATGTAGCAGCGCTGGTTAAGTCTCTTTCATTGGCAAGTTCTCTAGTGGTTTGGTCTAACGACAGTTTCAAGTGGTTGTTTTCCTTGAGACTCGCTTCTAAGTTGTTTCTCGAGGTCTGTTTTGTGAATGATGTTCCATTTTAAATGCATGTATCAAGTCACTAAATTCCGCTAAATCACTAAGCTTTCAGAATAACCAAAACTATATTGACGTTGTTGGATAGTTGAATCTAAATTCATTAATTATAAATTTTAAACTGAGCTTAACACTAACTGGTTATAAAATGATATTTATAACCAGGATATCAATAATGTTACCATAAATATCCCTATGTCTATTGATCTAATATGCTATTACGAGTGTTAAAAATTGCATGATGAGTGAAATTTTTGAGTTATAAATCAAACCATAATATCAAGTTCAAGAGCCTGCTTAATAAAATTGATATCAGCTGTTTTATCCTCGGTGTCTTTGCTCGAGACGTCTATTCGATCTCTTTCCAACAATCTTTTTATTGACCCCTGGTCCGATTGTAAGAGCTTCAACTGCAAAGAAATTTATTTTTAAGTTTGTAAAAGTTTTTGAGAAGAAAACTACGACAATAGTTTAATTGTAACAAATTACTATGAGTAAAAATAAATTCAAGTTTCATCGAAACAGTGCAAGCTTTGTGAGTTGAAATTATTTATTAAGTACAAAGCTTGATGATGAAAGTTCTACTACGAAATGCTCCGTCGATTAATAAATCTATTTTTTTCTAACCAAAGTACATAGTGATTATACCTGCTAAGCTAAATAGTATTTTTGAATTTTATTTAAACTTTCAATGAGTAGATGTGGGTTTTATAGAAATTTGTAGGTTTTTAGGAATAATTGACTAGATAATGTAAGATACTCTTACGAAAAGCTTCGTGTAGTAAGTTTCTCAACAAACCTTAGTGTTTGTTTCTATTATAATAGAAATAATTATGTAAACCTTTTCAATTAAATCCTAAAAAATCTACCATTTTGGGTGTTTAATCGAATAAGTTCCGTTAAAAACCATTAAATAAACGTCAATTTGAAGTAAAAAAATTGTGTAGTATTTCAATTTTCCATAAATTTTCACTCAGCTGAAAAAAAATATCAAGAAAGCATATCAAGTACGGAAAAAACACTAAAAACTTCGAATCTCTAAACTGACTTCTTTATCTTTCTCGGCCAGTTCTTCCTGCAGCTCTTTCAGTATGAGTTTGTATGAGGCAACATCCCTTCTGAGGTCTTTCTCGTTGTTCTCAACCAACTCCATGGCTTGACCTTTCCTTCGTAACTCCTCTTGATAGATTGATGCCTGTAGTTATAATTAATTATTTATCAAAAAACTTAATTCCTTTTTGACTGATTGGTTAGTTTGTTATTTTTTTCTTTATTAAGAATGCTTTTTCTACAAATTCTCAATTAAACCTTACTTGATTTTGAAGTTTGGAACTTTGTTCTTTTTGAAATGCAAGATTCTTCTCTGCATATTCGAGATCAACTTCAAGTTTTGCTATTTTATCATGCAATGATTGCACATCCACATTGGGAGAAGGTAGCTCTTGCTGAAAGTTCAAAGTACTTTTATTGCGTAAAAATGTAAAGAGCTTTTAAGACTGGGATGTTTTAAATAATGAATGCTGTATAATAAAACAATAATTTTTTTTTGAAAAATTTGATAAATTTTGAAATATCATAAATTAACTAAAATCTCAAAAATAAGCTAAACGAAAATTTTTCTTAGACGTGATTTTTTTTGAAAAAATTATTTACTGTCTTGGATTATTTTTATAAAATAGAAAAACATTGCTAACCCAGCTAACAAAAGTAAATAGCTGGATAATAAAAAATTTTGAAAAAACCAAAGTATTTGAATAATAAACCAGCTAAAAATAAAAGATTAACTTCTTTGACTTCGGTCTTGGTTGACGCTTCGTCGCTTGATCGTAGTTTTATAAAGTCTAAAATGCTTTTAAGGTTGCTGTTTTGAGTCGAAGTTTTCTGTTGAAGTTTTATTAAAGAGTTTTAAAAAATTAATAATAAATTATCCATAGTTTAGAGATACTAAAATATAATCAATATTTATGAACTTTAACTCGAAAGTCAAAACATTGCGTGACTGGTATAAAGAAGAATCATTGTCAAATTTTTATTTTATGTACGAAATTTGTGAATTTAGCTCAAGTGAATTCATCTTACAAAAAGCTTCATACATTGAATTTAAATTTGAAACATGGTTTATGTTTAACCCTTGAATCAAATAAATTGCAATAACTTTTTCTGGTTGAGAGTCTTGGGTTTGTGTTGACGTGGTGGCTTTTAATATATTTGTTGGCAACTGAGGCGGTGTAGAGTTAAGTTGATCCAGCTCTGATAATGTAGAAGCAAGCAAACGTTCCTTTAAAAAAAAGTTTACAATTAAAGAACAATGTTAAATACATTTGTATAAGATACCAACGCTCAAAACTAATTGGAAATCAAGTTTATGACGATAGTATAGTTAAAATTATTTTCGATGAATTTTGCTTGTACCTGAGTTTCAAGTGTATCTTCCAAGACCTTCACAGCACCCAGGGATTGATGCTCACATTTGCATAAGTTTCCTGCCTCCTTATTGAAACTCTCTATCTGCTCCAACACTCGTTGTAATACTACATCTGAACATTAATAGAAACATTGATGTAAACATTTATTTCACGAGCAAGAAAAGTCTCAAAGCTTTGAGTAAAAAATTATGAATAATTAACTTCAAAATTGTGACTCATAAAAACACGACAATATTTGAATTTTTTATTTTGACGAAGTATACTGATATATTCTATATCATCATCAGGTAACTAATGAATATATAGTGCAAACTGAGTAAAATGGTTTTAAAAATTTACTTTGATTTTGTTTAAACTCATCTATTTCCCTTTTCCATATACTGTTGAGTTCGTTAAGCGATTTTCTTAATTTTTCATTCTCTATTTTGTTCAAAAAGCTTTCGTCTGTAACATCAGCCATTTCACCGCTTAGTATGCTTTTTTCTTTTATCAGCATATTCACTTGCCTGAAAAATTTATCATATTAAATTTACATTCATTTCTTGAGTATATTTTTAAGTTATGAAAAACTATTTATTTTTATTAATACAAACTTTTTATTTTCCTTTTTGATTTCTTCCAAAAGATTGGTATCTTCTAAAGTTTTTGAACTTTCCCCAGCTTTCTCACCTTCTTCGTCCACCGCATAGTACTTTAACACGTCCTTCTGATTCAAAGCAAAACAAGTTGAAATGTTATCTAAACTAATGTATCATAAATTCTTCTTAAGCGGTATCTACCCACAATATCAATGATGCCGTTGTCTGACGATCTCAGCTTCAATCTCTGAAACATTTCCATGAGAGCTTTGTGTTTTAGTCTGCAAATATAAAAAAATGAATACTATCGTGAAATGGTAGAGTGATAAAAACCTACTTTACGCTTTGAAGTTGTTCAGTTTTCTGCTTCAATGACCTGCGGGCTTCTGATTCGGACATCTTCAATGAAAGTAGCATAAATGACCATTAATGAAACATACATTACCAACAGTTAACATACTCTTGAATTATAAAACCTTGAACCAAATTGTTTTTTTATAGACCTTATATTGTACGTTTTCTGACAGCAAGCTCTCTTCAACACCACTCAGCGTTCCCAGCATATCTTTGCGGTTCCTTCTGATCCTCTCTTCGGCCGCCTTGAGTCTGTTCTGTAAAGACTCTACCTAATGTTGTCAACATGAAGTTTATATGAATAAATTTAAAATTAATATTGGATTTAAACTGAATATTGCAGCATGTATTTTTTCTTTAATAGGGAATAATAATGAACAAAAATAGTCTGGTAAAAAAAAGTTTGAACCAAACAATCATTAACTGAACAACAAAAAGCCTTCTAAAAATACAAGCTAAAATTCACAAATTCTAAAAATTTTTTCATTACCAAAGTTTTTTCAACGGGGTTTTCAAAGTTTTTTGCTGATATCTGCTTCAAGGAAGTAGTGATGTCAAACATTGTCGACTGCAACTGATTGAGCCACCTATCGCAAAACGACTTCCTCCCCATCTCACACATCTCCAACTGACTGTTTATGCGGCTCAACTGCGACTGTGTACATTTTATATACAATAAATTGTTTGTAAAGAAAATATTTAAAATGATTCATAAATAAAAAGACATGAGACGATTCTGAATTTAAAGAAAAAATTTTGTATGACTGTATTTGATGTTATTTCATGTATAAAAAACAAAGTTATGAATCCTACTTTGAGGCCATCCATTTCGATTTTGTAGTTGGAGAGAATGTACGAAGGGCTGGTCGAGCGTGTATTGTGTGCAAATCTTGGCATTTGGTAAATACTGGATGAGCCATAGAGAGAACTAGCTTGTCCTGAGACTGCCTTCTCCAAAACTAGGTTCTGACGTGGTATTGAACGGGTCGTTATCAATATTTATAATGGTTAGGAAAATTTTATTGCATTTATCATTGTGCTGAATTGTGGTTAAACAAGACTGTATCACTAATTGAAATTTTTTCTCGGTTATAAATTTGAAAATGGTCCTAACATAATTTTAAATATAATAATCATCACAAAAAACAGTAACATTTTTGTTTTTTAAAACTAGCAATGATAATACTAATAAGCTTTGAAAAATGTGAAAAAATATCACAATAATAATATAATAAAAATCACATTAATATTAATAAACCCATTTTTAAGATACAAACTGCTAAGGAAATTACTGTCATTAAAAATATTTCTGGCTTGAACGTAGACCATGTTAAATGAATGGCTTATTATTTGCATAATTTTAAACCTTATTATAAATCTCAGAATCTATTTGAAAAATTTAAACTGGCTTTTTATAGTATGATACAAAATTGAAAACATCAATACGATTATATGGCATAAAATTGCCAAATAAAACGTTAACACTACAGTATAATGAATAAATTAGCTTGTATTAACACATGTTTGAGTGCTGATACATCAAAAAAAAGTATTGAGTATTTGTAAGTGTTTACCAAAATCACAAGTTTTAGAAAGTTTTCAAATAGAATTGAAGCTTTTTCAAGATTAAGCTAATAAATACAATAGGTTTATATAAATAAGCTGAACTGAATCCCCTTAGAACGAAGATACTCCAAACCAACCACTTTTATTGACTCAATAACCAAAAGCTTTCCAAAGTCTTAACGTGAATTCGACTTATGAAAAGCTTCTTGTTATTTAGGTTGTAAAAAAAATATGATTTTAATATATGATTTCAATTATTTACATAGAAACTATTCCTTCATTCTTTTGAGTTATTTTCATAGTTCAACAACATTAACTCTAAAGTTTTTTGATGGAAAGCACAAAATTTTGAAAATGGAACGCTCCATAATAAATTTCATAATGAAATATTTTCAAAAAGTGTCTCACAAAATGCAAAACACACCTCCTGCTTTAGCAATTCCAAGTTTTTTTGCATCCATCTCAATTGCTTTTGTAAATTTTCTGCTGATTATTAATATTTACTAAAAATAAAAATTACTTTTGGTTATTTTTAAAAAAATGAATTCAATTAAAAACAATTAAAATTCAATGATTTATAGAAATCGTCAAAACTCATAACATACTAACCATCGAACTGTGCAAACAGGTAAAAAATCAATGCAATGCATACAATAATGTGTCTACATTTTTTAAATTTGCCCTTGTATTGAGAAAACTTTCTAATTAAATTGTTCTTCTTTTGTTTTATTATTATTGAAACATCATGAATGAATTTAAATGTGTAAAATCAATGGTAGGCCAATAAAATCAACATTTTATTTCTTCCTTTTCAATGAGGTTTATTCAGTCTCTCATTTCTCTATTTAAAACAAAATTGAATATATTTAGGATTATTATATCAATAGTGAGTAACGTGAAGTGAGATCTTTTGTCAAGGCTACTTGATCGATTAACGTGATTTTTTAACAACAACTCAAGCTCACATTTCATAAAAATTCAATTCTTGCTAACAGTTTTAACTATCTTTGCATGTTGTGTATGAGAGCTGGGGCAAAATTTATGAATTTACTAGACATAAACGCAAAAATTTCATCAAATAACAAAGCTTTTCGTGAACAGAGCTAACATTTCAAGTACTTTTGGGTTTAGTTCTAGTACCTTTATTATTGGCTAATTCAAATCAAACATATTGTAATTTTTTATACCAAAGCTCCTGAAAGTGAGAAAAACACTTAAAATTTCAAATCAATACATGAATAAAATATATAAACTAAGTATAAATTTGAAATTAAAGAAAATAAATATTCTAAAACAAACTCTCAAATAAAAACTCATCAATATTAGTCCTGATGTCTTAAATCATATGTACCAAGAAATTATTACGGGTCTATCTTAAATCAGTTAAAAACAATTTAGATTAAACTCAGTTTAACTATTCTCAAAAGATACGCATTTAAGCAAAACTCTGGACATCCGAGAATAAAAAGATAAAAAAAATGGTTGTATTGTTAACTTCAAGGGTGTTTTAAAAGGTTACACTGTTCACAAAATGCCTCGTATTTTCGATTAAAAATGTTTAGTTTTTAGTAAAATTTTTATTTATTACTTAGGTTAGAAAAAAATGATTAATCTCAATGTTGCAAAATATTCAAAAACAAACTTTGGAAGAATATAGGTTTTTTAGTGAAAAAACTAAATAAAAAAAGATTTGTGTTGAAATCTATGCATAGAAGTTGAGTTAAGTTTTAATCAAAAGAAATAATAGGAAAAAGAACTTATATGTAAAGACCAGCTTAAAGTTATGATAAGAGGCCAAACGGAAGAATTTTTAAAAAACGATCAGTTTGGATTCCGTAAGAAAAGAGGCACGAGAAAAGCTATTGGTGTGATGAGGTGCCTAATGGAGCGCAGAATATAATTCAATAAAGATCTATAGGCGTGCTTTGTAGATTATGAGAAAGCATTTGATCGTGTTGACTGGAAGAAACTAATGAGGATATTGAAGGAAATAGGTGTTGATAGAAGAGATGGACGGTTGATTGCAGATTTTTATATGGAACAGACCGCAGTGGTGAGAATTAATTCAGAAGTAATTGAGCCTTGCTTGATAGGAAAAAGCTTAAGACAAGGATGTTTTATCTCACTTGTGCTGTTCAACATTTATGCAAAAAAAATGATGAAGGAAACTCTGCACTCACTAGAAGAGGGGGTCAAAGTAGGAGGAGTACTGATCAAAGCAGTAAAGTTTGCAAATGACCAAGCCATGGTAGCTGGAACAGAAAAAAGACTACAGAGTATCATGGAAGAAATGAACAGAGTGACTAAAAGTTATGGAATAAAAATAAATAGTCAAAAAACCAAAAACATGAAGTTTGGAAGAAAACCTGGCATGGTCAGTAAAACCCTTGACGAAGTCGCACTTGAGCAAGTCAAAGACTTTAAGTACCTGGGAAGCTATCTTTCGGAAAATGGTTACACCGAAAAAGACACTAGGGTACGGATTGGAATAGCTAAAAAGGTATTTACTCACCTTAAACCAATCCTTACAGGTGGACTCAGACAAGCGACCAAAAAGAAGCTGGTGTGGAGTGTGGCGACGTATGCAGCAGAAACGTGGACCATTAACAAGTCAGACAAAAAAAGATTGGAAGCTATGGAAATGTGGGTTTGGAGAAAAATAGATAAAGTGAAGTAAACCGAAAAGCCCACCAATGAAGAGGTCTTAAGCCTGGCTAACGTAAGCAGATGATGGACGGCACATATAAAAAGAAGAAAATCCAGATGGATAGACTATATCTTTCGTGGCGAAAATTTACTGAAGATTTCCTTAAAAAGAAGAATGGAAGGAAAAAGACCAATAGAAAGAATGAGGAGTAAAATGCTGGATGACATGATGGAAAAGGGTTTTGGAGCACTGAAAAGAAAGGCTGAAGATAGAAGAAGATGGAAGCACTTGATTTGAGGAACCTCCCGATGGCAAAATAACTGATTGATTGATTAATTGATTGACTCAGCCAAAAGTTTTACTTTTTAAGAATGAATATTTGATTGTAGTATGTGAACTGATCAATAATGAAACTTTATAAAACATCATTGAACAGTATGATTCATGAAAATTTCATTAAATAATAGGCTCTTTCAAAATGCATTTCAGTTAATATAATAGAGTAAAAATGCAGATAACAAAAAACCTAAATTTAGAAATATTAACGATTTAAAGTACTTGAAAATGTTACTTTGTATCTTAATAAAATTATTAGTGTCCTTAAATATACTCATTTTACTGTGGCTAGTGAAAAATCATAAGAAGACCTAAAACTGATACATTGAATAATAAATTACAATGGAATAAGAACCAATAAATAATAATAGCAACAACAGAAATTGGTTCAAAACAGCAGCCTACACACTTAGATATAAACATATAACGGCAAGCCTCATAAGCTTAATTGTTGACAACACTCATCATCTGCTATTACCAGAAAGCTACGTGAACTAATAAAAATATTAACAATTGTGTTTGGTTCTCATCTCAACAGTGAATAAAACTATAAAAACAAAACATATATAGAAAACTTTATGATGTAGCCTGAAACAATAGTATGGAAAACAAACACAAAGTAAAAAGTTCAACTAAATTCATTAAGCTTATCGTAAAAAAATCTCACATTATTAAGTGAAATGTAAAATTTTTTATTAAAAAAATGAGTGAATTTAGTTAAATAAATACATTGTGTTGGTTTGCTATAATACATAGACAAAAAAAGCAAAGCACCATTAGAAGTCATGCTAGGAGGAACATCAGGGTCAAGACTCAAGATCTTGTTTGATGTCTCTCCATTTCTCTGACCACCTTTGAGTCTGTGTCTGTCTTGGTCTGAAGGTTGGTGAGGGGGATTAATATCACATGTTGTCTAAAGGTTAGTGGGGGCTAATACGGCATGGGGTAGCGTTTATGAGGGTTAATAGGTGAAGCGAACATAGTCATTGTGGGAAGAAGTCATGGTAGAATTACTTACTATGAAGGTTTTAGTATTTAATTTCATAATTTATTGAAAGTTAATGAAGTTGATTTGTGAAAATTAGCTTTTCAAATACTTATTTTTGGCTATCTTCTAAATTTTTGGAGGGTTTTTAAGTTCCAGAGTGCAGTTATTTTTGAATTCAGTTTTTTTGGATTCAGTTTGAGTAATTTTATTTCTTAGTTGAATGATAAATCATAATTTCGATATAAATTACAATGAAGCCTCATTGGACAACCTGGTGGCCAATTCACTTCAAAGATGGCTTAGTGAAAGTTTTATTTATTTTTCAAATAAGTTTTAAATATCTTAATTCAATATTACTATTATAATAACTTAAAACTTCATATTTCATGAAATATTATCTAAAAATAGAAGAAAATAAAAAATTTTATAATAGAAACAATAATTAAAAACATACCAAATACTTCTTCGTCAGTCTCACTAATAATAACGGATGAAGGACCGCTAAATTTTCCAGAGTCGTTGCTTATTTCTTTATTAAGTGAATTGGGTGAAATCATCAAGTTATTCACGATATTGATTCTTTTTTTTACCGATGTTTTCTATTGGCAAAAAAAGGATCACAATTTTAAGTGACCATTAATATCAGCAATAAACATGTATTTCGAGAAAACTCCGTAAGTTTGGCAAGAAGATATGAATATCAGTTGATGAATCCAAATGTATTTAATTATATATTTGAATCATTGATGCAAAATCAAAAATTATTAATTTTTAACTCAGTTTTTCCAATGAATATTTAACACAAAATCGTAACAAATAGTGATATATTTTTTAAATATTCGCATTTAAAATTGATGTTTGAAACTACAAAAAGACCACTATAATTAATTTAAAAAACGGCAGTAAAGATGGTGCACGGTCGATCGAAGTTCTCTTAGTCATCATCACTCACAACTCATCTTAAATAGGTGCACATTGCTTTGTAAAACTTGCTTTCACGTCACGATTAAATA
>OZ038322.1:11228206-11243450 GCA_964035795.1 Pterobdella sp. o SKG-2022
ATATATTTATTTATTTATTTATATATATATATATATATATATATATATATTATTTTAAAAACATAGTATAATCTATTGAAAAATGTGTATTTCAAAAAGTTTCAGACCAAAAAGCCCGCACGATCAGCACAGATGCTAGCTACGTCAATGTAACTTTATCAATACAATCCCATACTTCAATCTTTTACTCATTATTTATTATCATAGTAAATTAATTAGCTTATAAAGTTGAAGAGTTCTACGCCACTCAAATAATACTTATTTTGATTTTATTTGAAATTTTAAACAATTAGAAATGAAGTATCAAGAAATAAAATGACAAAAGAACAACTGGCTTATTTCAATGTGTCTGAAGTAGTTAAAACATTCTGTTGTTTTTGTCGTTTCAAGTCATGTTTGGTCGGCCACACTTAGTCCATAAGTAGTTTATCAAGTTATCTAAGACCCTCTAACGACTAAAAAATAACTATTTGAACATCACTTGATAATGTAAGTTTGCCTTACAAAAAGCTTCGTGTTATTTAATAAATACTTCGTGCTTGTTGTCCTTACTTTTAGATTCAGGCTATTGCACTTCAACTATTTGAACGTATATCAATATTAAGCTGAAATTTCAAATCATAAAATTTTTTGAGCTTCACGAAAACTAGACAAATTTTTCATTTATTTATAAATATAAATTTTAAAAAAACGTGAATTTTTCGACTTTATTTAGATTTTTAAAAATACATTTGTTAAAAATTCAAGTTTTTTCCTCTTCAGAAACATTACGCAAAGCATGTGGCAATTTTTTATTATTTCACAAAAATTCCTTTATTTTTTTAACCAATGATAACTGACCAAAATACTAACCACTAAACAACTCAACTGATAAAAAAATTTTAATGTGAAACATCAATAGTATAAGGGCTGACCGAACTTTCAGACGCATAACTCCTAAGGCATTTTCAGGGTCCAAAGTCTAAGTTTTATAATCTACATTCAATTTAATTGAAAGTGCTTTTAATTTTCTATTCAGTTTTTTAATCATTTAATATTTCACCATAAAGAAGTTTTTTTAAGCTTTCAGACGAAATAATAGAACGAGATCAAAATGTGGAAATGTTACTTTTCAGAGGTTATTTTAAAAACAACACTATTTTTGACACTTGATCCTTCACAAGTCTCGATCTTGTAGTGTTAGTGGGGTCAAAGAGAGTGAGATGATCAAATAAGAACTTCAACAAATTTACATTATTAGTTCTGACATTACGACCATACAAATAAAACACTCAAAACTCAAACATTTAAAACTCTTCAAAAACAAACCCAAATCAAAACTTATTAAAAACAAATGAACTTAAAAAATATTGAGCACAATAATAATACACTGACATGGATAAAAACCTGCTATAGAGTGTACCGCCGATGAGTGAATCCGACGCATTCCAGTCTACCTCGACTCATCACTCTTTTCGTTATTCTCATTGCAGTTTGTTGCGTTTCATTCAATGGGGTTCAACGTTAGATATTCTTATTTATGAATAAATTATTAGGGTTTTTTTAATAATAACGTTAGATAGCATTATTGATTATAAGTTAATTTAAGTTGTTAGTTATAATAATAACGTTAGATACAATGTTTAAATAACAAGTTATAAAATTTATTTATCATTATCATATTTTTTATGGGTTTTTTTGTTTTTAAAAAATTTTGCTTGATCAACTTTCGACATCACTTAAGATATCAAAAAATTATTTTTCTTGGTTTTTAATTTTCAAAAATTTTTGTTAATTATTCCATTTGTATCTGTTGTTTTTTTAGTTTTTTTTAGGAAATTTTAAGTTTTAAGATATTGTCATAGTTTAACCAACTGTTTAACCTTAAGCAATTTATTACGAATAAATCCAAGTACACTATAACATCCAAAGACATTTTAATTAGTCAAATACAAAAAAATTTAATTTTTATACACAAAAATTAAACAACACAGTTGCATTATCATTTTATAATTGCTAACACTTTTGTAAAAATTTGATATACTGGGTAACATATAAAATTTTTTGAACTTTCTCATAACCCTAATCTAATTACTTTTGAGGCTAACTTAAATAAATAAATACGAATTTAATTTTTTCGGGCTGAACTTAACTGTGAACTTAGAGTATATTAAACACAGATAGTTTGATACGGTTTGCTATGGGAGTTAGCTTATTTATAATGATGGTGTTCATGTGGAGTGAAATTACACTGAGTCCTTTTATTTATAAGAAAATCTGACGACAGAACACAATTGAAATACAATACAAACTAATCTCTATACAGAGAAGGGGTTTAGAAGAATAATTAACCGATTTTTAAGTTTATACACAATGGTAGTTATAAAACACAAATAAAAATATGGTCAAATCAAGACTGTATGCTACATTTTATGCTTTGAAAACTTTTGACCTTATTTACGCATGCCAAGAATTAAACATTTCAGAAACCACTTTAAACATTAAGTACCCAAATAATCTTCAGAAGTGATTCACTGTAAAAAACAAAATCTTCGATGAGCTTAGTGCTAATTTTCAAAATTTTATTAACACGGAAATGCAAATGCTTAATGTAAGCGGTGCCATTTAAAATATAAAGACTTTGAAAACGAAAATATAGCCACAATACAAAAGGGGAAAATAAAAACTGTAAAAAATATTGAATTATTAAAAGAAATACTGACAAACAAGCAACCATACAGTTTTGCCAGTGTTTAGACAAATGTACATGTCAACGCTGAGGTTAAAATTCATGATACGACGTATCTTTATTTAATTCAAAAATATTACGCTTTTGTTAACCATTGAGTTCTACCCATTTATATTCTATTTATATTATAAACTTCGTCTCGATGACCAATTACAGTTTGAATATATCTGTGTCTGTATTTCTTTGACCCATTGAAGTTATTGCGTTGAAGGACTGGCGAATAGCATTCCTTCATAAGTCACGCCATCCACCTCCATACAAACAGACAGTGTGTTTTCCTTGCCCTCTGCTTTATCGTCTGTGGTTGAAGATTTTATTTAATTTGGATGAGAGTTATACGCCAAAATAAATGTTTTTTTAAATTTTCAGTTTTATTCATGACAATATATACAAAATAACTCTTAAAATACCTTTTCTACTTGATATTTTGATTCTTGAAAAGTTTTTAGTTTGCTTTTCAGAATTTTTGAGCTTTTCCGTATCATTCTTTTCATTACCATTTTCACTGTTTCTACTAACATTGCTATTATTGCTGCTACGTCCATCATTCTCAGGATTTTCTTTTTTATCAGCTTTAACACTATTATGCGTGGAGACATCAGCGTCATATACTTTCTCTTGATGTTGGGGTGTGAGTACCGATCTGCGGTTGTCAGGGGTGGAAGCGTGTTGTTGCATGGCGTGTTGTTGAAGATGTTGCAAGTGATGTTTTTGTTGCCTCGCAGACTCTTCCACTCTTTTCGCCATTTCTTCCATGGCTCTTGCAGCTGCTTCATGCATCATTCTTGCTTCATGCTCGCTCAAGAAAGGTCTGAATGGAGTTCCCATGTGGTGCAACTGCTGAAGCTGCTGCAGTGAGTGGCCTGGCATGAAGTGTGAATTGGCTGGAACTCCCATCCGAGGCCTGTCATCTGTCGAAGAAATATTGAGTGTTTTATATGTTGAAACTATTAGCTGAAATAATAAAAAGGAAACTTATTCCCACGTTCTGCTCATGATGATTCCGAAATTCATAAAATAATTTAATTGGCAAGTTAATTTCAATCGATAATTTCGAATAACTCAAAAGTTTAAAACTAAAATTTTAATTGGAAATAAGTTTCTTTTGATCTTCTTTCGTAAGTATAACTTATAATGCAGCCATAAAGTATGATGGCGATGAACTTACTCAATCAACTGCTAAGTGCGTTGCATCAATGTGCAGGGAATTTATGCTTGATCATATAAACCTATCGGCATTCAGCTCCCGAAGAGTTTCCATATTATCACTGCAATAACTCCACTCTAAATACTCACTAAGATTAAAAATTAATATTTAGATGTATACAAAAACACGTTCATATTAAAAGGGTACAAAAAATATCTATAGAAATAAATGTTTTTGGCTATTTAAAAAGATCTTTATAATGAGGAATGGCTCCAACGATAAAGACGATAAATAAAAAGGGAGTGATGAAAAAACATTGAGAGAAAATTTATGGTTCATTGGCATTTCGGGATAACTAAAGATAAATTTTGATGAACACGTGCTAAATATATCGGCGCTCCATAATCACTAAAGGTTTTTGGGTTTTTGATAGGCATTAAAGGTTTTTCAATAATATTAATTAGAAAATTTTCTGTTTTCAATAAAAAATAGAAAAATTCAATTATTTTTTTGATTAAAAGTGATTTATAAATTTGATAAACAATCAAAAACTATAATTTTTATCAATAAATCAAATTCAAAACAAAAACATGAAAAATTTTTAACTAAGGTTTCATAATGAGTAGATATTGTTAATTTTGAAGGCGTTGAAAAAATTATTTGCCTGTCTGACAGGGCTCTTAATCCAAATAAACTGCATCTTGTGTTTTTATGATAAATACCCAACTATGCCATTTGTATACATTTCTTAGAAAAATGCTTCATATAATTAAAATATAGAGCATCTTTACCCAAGAATATATGAACTTAAGATTATCATCCTTAGTATTATTGATAAAAATACTGTTTTGAATTGTGTTATATTGTTCAAGATTGTATGAGAAGAATTAAATTAAGCAGATTGTTCAGTTTTGTTTTTAAGTGTATTTCTAAAGGAATATAATGAGTTTAATCACTCACACATGTTGCAAGCTCTAAAAGATATGAAAGGAGCACAGATTTTATATAATCGTCATTATCAAAAGGCATTTCTAACGGTTTTATCGTCGCTAATTAAGACGCATTTGCAACAAACTTGAAAGAAAAATATCAAGATGCTAAAGTTTATAGATTTATAAATATTAATATCTAAATAATTATTAAATATTTTAAATAAGCCTAATTTATTTTAGAATCTAATAATAAATTTTCAGCTTTTTCTCAATTGGATTTTATCAACCACAAAAAAATAGTTATATGTAGAGAAAACTATTGATAAAAAATAGAAAATTTTTATATATTAGATTGGAATTTTGCACTTATTAAATGCTCTTCATAGTTGATTAGTTAACTAGGTCTAGATGTTCTATCATATAATTTATTATTATCCTATTTCAATTTTTTAACACTTTTTAATGTTGTCCAGCTCTATAGTTAAACTGAAATGAAACATTACCAGACATACTCAATCAATTTCAAGCATTAGTTAAGCTTGTTGAAGTTATTAGTGTAGTAATATTTTTCATACTTTTTATTAAAAATCTGTCTTACATATCGTATTGAGTTTCATTTTTCAACATCTTTAATTGTGAGCTATGATTATTAATTTTAAACTTTTTCTTCGAGAGAGTTTGCGATAGATGTGAATATTAATAGTGCACTTATACCGGAAAGAATATGTATACTTAAGAAAGTTTAATTTTCCCCAAAAATTGAGATTAAATTGTATATCTCATGTATCTAAAAACACAAATATTATTAGTTAATTATCAAATGTTTGAAGAGCATTATAGGATGGTAAGCAGGTCGGGTAAGAACAAATGGTTGTGACTTGTTGAGTGATTACATCACAGCTTCATAATTCAACATTATTATACTCAATATAACCGTGATTGCTTTAATAAGCGCCAGAATGCTCGATTTATATTGCGCTCTTTATTACTTATTTCGAAAGGTGTTTGCCTTGTATTTTATTGTATACCCAGACACATTAAAACCATTAAATCTGTTGACTGAGAAGGCAATATTCACATAAATTTAGTAACAGAACGCTAATTAAATCATTTTTTCCATAGTTTCTCACATCCAAACCACGTTAACCTCGAAAACAAGCTTTCAACTCTTCATGCAAATTTTATAACTTAAAACCTGCGCATTCAAACGTGATGCGAATAAAAATGAATTTTTATGAACAAGTTGTCATTTTATCGTGTGAAAAACTTCAAACATTTATTAACATACGAATGTTTTGCTATATAGAAGTACTTCAAACCTTACAATGTTAATTAAAACTACCTTGAACGTGGATGGATGGCTGTCGAGCTGAAGGGGAAGTGCTGTTGTGTCGTAGTGGCATGGGACCAAGGAGATTGGCGAGATGAGGGGCTGATGGGGTGGGTGGTAAGAGAGGTGGGAAGTTGGGAAAATCAAAACCTGGTCTTCTTCCTTCTCTTCTGTTACCATCAATTGCTGATTGCAGTTCTGAGAGAGAACTCAACTTGAGTTTTTCACATTCGTAAGGGTACAAGTACTTCATGTACCTGGGAGATTGTGCGATGAATGCCCATGTGAAAATATTTTGCTAACATTTCAAACTAAATAATTTATATCTCTGATTTTTTTTGCATTTAAATCAGAAAAAAATTATTCACAACAAAATAAAAGTAATAAAATAATGCCGGCTTAAATGGCTTATTATAGACTGGCATCAAATTGATGCAGAGTAATGAACTGAAAGGATTATGACGATACAGGACACTGCTAATCGCTAATCTATACTAATCGCAGTAATAATAGTAAAACTCATTAAAAGCTTTTATATGGAAGCAACAGTTTGAAGTAATTTTTTTTTTGAAGTACAGACCAATCAGGTTTTTGTGTCCTTTTTATAAAATTCTTTTCATAATGGTTATTTGAAAGAAAATAAGTTGGTAGTAAAAGCTTTATTTGCTAAAATAAAATATCAGAGAGATTAAGCTTTCTATATTTAGAACCAGACGTGTACCTAATAAGATTCACAGAAAGTAATACGACTGAAACTCTCCGGTTTTGAATCGAAATTATTTGTTCAAGAAAAGTTGAAAATATTCAGCATTTAATTTTACAACATTAGAAGTACATTATCGACTCAATTTCAATTGTTATTTTTCTCATCACTAAATTTTTCTAGATACTTTTAGTAGATGGCTAATCATATTTTTGAAAAGTATTTTTGAAGACGCCTCTTATCATTAGTTTTTCATATATAAAAAAAATACTTGAATTTACATTAAAAAATACTGATATGTATAAGAATAAAAAATACCCATATGTATATTAATAAATACAGCAAGTTGACCCTTGGAAGACAGTGGCCATCATGGGCGGACATCATACGCTTGTCATAAAAAGTTAATCTAACTCCCAATATGCTTTATATATTGACAGTGTATATAAATACTAGTATCTCGGTGATAAATCCTTAGATGAATATTCGAAAATATGCCAACGATTATTAGTGTTTTGTTTGATTTATTAGAAGGATCTATCATTAACAATTATTAGGTTTCAATAAAATAAATATTATTAAACTATATTGATTCCTATTGCATGCTTGTGTAACTAGTTAAATGAATTAACTTATTAATGCATCGAGAGTATATTTTCAATCAAAACTTCAAGAATACATCTTTCTCATCTATGTCTTTTTTATCATTCACACAAAACTAATATAACTTGACGCGGTTGTTATCATGACAACGGCTCGTGATTGAACAAAAGAATATAAAAAGAGCAATTTTTGGGCTATTTTCCATCATAAAACTTTTTGCAAACGTCTTGAGTCATATTTAATAAGTCACTTTTATTGAAGTAATCATATAAGATTAGATCGATTGAAACTCACTGGGTACGTAGAGTGAATGCAGCACTGGTTATGGAGGATGGCAAGTTTAGACCCTTGGTTATTTCTCTCCATAGCTTCTTGTTTATAACTTCGACTAAACCACCTTTGCTTATCACCAGCCTGTCGAGTTCATCATTAAAGTTTTATATAATATATTTCGTCTTTCATTAATTAATATTAAATTTGAAACTTGACGAGTAAAGTATTTCATGTTTTCTTAACCTAAAAAGCTCATACAAATCCAGGGTCTGTTTAGCCATTATGGGTATCCTATTGACCGGTGTTCCTGAAAATGTTAAACGTTATTTTTAAATAACTGTGATTCTAATAATAGAAATAGTTTTCTAAAAATTTCCATAATGTTTTTCTGTATAACCTCACGTATCGAATAACGTGAATTCTTGCATTTAAAATTTTTTAGTAAGACATCAATTTTCACAACAAAACAGGAGAGTGGTTATTTGAGAATGAAATGAAGTTGAGTAAGAAAGAGGGTTTAATTGGTGACTTGCACCTGAATCTTGAAACGGAATACCAGCATTTTAACTTGTTAGACGCTCAGTCTATCTTCAAGAGACTGTTTTATTGAGTTAGAATTCTCCAGCAGCTCTATATCATAAATATTTGTTTATGAATTTTGAAATTATGATTCTGAATACGTGTCTATCTATCAACACTGCACTTGTACTTAACTTATTTAATATAACTTGTCTGTTTATTGTCGTAATGCTGAATGACAAAAATTGAATCAAGATGCATTAATGATAGTCTTTAAAAGTATAACTTTGAAAGAATTGCTATCACTTGGAGTTATAGACAACTTGTATTGAAACATATTAGAAGAGCCAAAACTATATGATATGAATTAGTAAGAGAAAATATGTTATCCTCTCACATTCTTCTTGTTACTCAACTAAACGATTTTGAATATCCCTTTAAAGTATGAAGATTTCTATTCATAAATATTTTCTATGTCTTACATCAAAGAGATTCCTTGAAATAAAAATATATGATAAAAGTTTAGACAAAGCAGGTGAGACTGGTTAACGAAAACACGTTGATCAAGAAATATTTTTTTTGCTATTTTCAGAAAAACAAGTTAACCCAAATGGGTACTTAAAATGAACAAAAAGAATTATTATATAATTGAATATAAATTATTTCGTGTGTTCGAGATGGAATTTTTGAATCCTTTCAAACAAAATACTCGGGCATGAACGAAGACAAAAAGCGACGTGTATAAAAAACAGTCTATAATTAAGCATTTTATCAGCACATCCATCTTTGCTTTTAATCATCTTAACTCTTTGCAAGTTGTATCAAATATATTTTCCTTCACACGCACACAGTTTTGCATTAGTAATATATTATGGAGCAATTAAACAAGATATATGTATGTGAAATATAAAAATAGTCTGTCAGGCCTTATCCGTTTCGTCACTAAATAAAGGAGCGATGCCGACCGTCTCGGTGTCAAATTTTAAATTAACTTTTTAGAAGTTTTTCAATGATTATTTAAAAAATTCAACAATTAATTGTTCATTCAAAAAAAATATTCGAGTTTCTATGCGCAATGAACCTTTAAAAAAGTGAATTCAAAACTACTAGCTATAACAAAAAAACATCACTACAACCGATTATTAAAGATAAAAAATCATCGCAGATAACTAAAGGTGACTGAGTGGAATTTTAAATATAAAGCGGATAAACAATGGACATAAATATCATTGTCGCCTCTGCCACTAGATACCCCATCAAAGGGAACCTCTATCTGTCTTTGTATTATCATTTTAAAAGCTATTTTCATGCCCATTGGTTGTGTATTTTTAGGCATTAGATCATGTGAAATTTTTGACAGAATATATATCGTTAATCTGTGAAAAATTAGCTTTTTAAAAAATATGAAAGCTTTTAAGAAAAATAATAGCATTTTTTAAAACCTGAATGCGTTAAAAAACTTTGCAAAAAAACTTGGTTTTGTAATATATTTTCCTTTAAAATTAACTTCATTTTTCAAATATGAAAAAACCAGTTATTATTGGAGATAATTAAAGCGAAATTGAAAAGAATATAATGAAAGATCAGCAGTAACCAAACTTCAACACTAATTTATTGCTAACTCTCATTGCTTCATGATCCACTGACATTACATCCTGCTTTTGTTTAATAAATTCAATATAAAAAAGAATTATAAAAAATATTATTCCACAAAAAATTCAGATTAGAATTTCAAATTCTAGAAAACTTGAAGTCTATAAGAACGATTCACGCTTAGGTATCTTGAGTTTCTCGTATTTATTTATCTACTCTTACTACCTCAACACGGTTGCTCATAAATTCTTTCGATGTTCTCTATTGAGTTTTATTTAGCCAGATTTTCGTTGATTTCCATGGAAAAGATTTATTCCAAAACTTTTTTAGTTGGGCTTACGAATTTAATAAAATTAAGAAGCTTAGCTTAAAAGTAAATTTAGCTTTTAAATTAAATATTTTTGAATTTTTTAGAAATTCAAAATGAAACGATTGTTTTATTTTGATTTAAATTTTTGAATGTAGCACTTCAGAGAAAACATACGAAATTTGATATAGGGCGGAAGTCAACAACAACAATAATAATAACAACAATAATTAAAACAAGTTAATTTCATTTATCATTACATTATATCCCAAAGAAGGACATAATCTTTTCGATAAAAACCTATAAATGCAATAAAATACTCGAAAAAAGATTTTAAAATTGTTTGAAAATGTATTAATAATCGTTAAAGCACATCCCTGAAAAGTTGTAATACATTTTTGTACAAACTCGTTGCCAAGTAACACCTGTCGAATGGTATCAAGACAACTGTTGCTTCCTTTACATTTATTATCATTGTTATTATCATCCCTATTGTATCTATCATATTTCTTTCGGTGTTTTTATTTGCTCTAGTAATTTATTGATGATGCTGAAAATTTATGTCCCAGAATCAATGCTTAAAAGTATATTTTTTTTTTCATAAAACAGTCTATAAAGCCATTTCAAAATGCCATTACACGCTAAGTTAAAAAAATATTTTTTGTGATATATATCATAAATATATTTAGTTACATACAAAAATTCAATGTTATTATACCGGCCCACATTTCATATGTTCAAAATCATTCTTTCCACGAACCTTTCTAATTTATTAGATAGTTTGTGCAAAACACTTGTTGAGTATTAATTCTAATGGAAAACTTTGTGATTTATAATTGAATATTTTCAAGGTTCAACATTTATTCTAAAAATAAGTTATTCATTGAAATTTTTATGAATATTTCCTGGAATAGAACACAACTCAAAAAGTAATAACATGAAGCACTTGATTGAAAGGTAGGAGGAAAATATGATAGAAAAATAGATGAAAAATTAGAAAGAAAATAAACTGGAAGCGGTATGAAAGCCGGGACAAATGAGACAAGAAAAATGAGGGTGTTTGAAGCCTGGAATGACAAAAGAGCTCTGATATGTTGGGGTAATTAATTGAAAACCTGCTAAGATGCAACCATTTCGAGGGTGGTTTGTCAAATGTGATTTTGATGGAAAAATAATATTATAAAACAATTTTTTTTGAGTTTTTATTGATTTATATTTTTTATTTTATATAAATTAATATAAATTTCAAAAAACCAGTAATATGTGGTAAGACAAGCACCACTATAACAAGAGGGATTAGTACAAATAAACAACAATCAATCTCGAAACCGACTTTTAAAAAGTACTTATTAAGGTCAGGTATTGCAGTAATATTAATTGTTATTTGTCTTCTGTGGCTTTTGATACTGGCATGTTTTTGTTAGAGATGTGAAGGTTTTTGTCAGCAGTGGTTTCAAACCATTACCTTTTTCATTAAGGGTTCCACTAATTTCAAGCATTTATTATAAACTATTTCTCTGCATGTTTATATTCAAGTGTATATAGGTGGTGCGTATTTTATGTCTATTTTATGAAAATGTTACGACTAGAACTTTTTAGGTAATTAATTAAATGAGGAAGAATCGAAATTTATTCAGTGAAAAACTCAAACGGATCATTAAAACTCATATAAAAACGGTTTTAAATATATAGAAAAATATTTATAATAAAAGTAATATGAAAGGAATTCAGAGATAAAACACATACCTAACATGTGCCTAACTTTATATTTTAGCTTCTGCTCATATACACATTATATTCCGTTGAAATGAAGATTTTGATTGTGAAGAATTTATGATATTTGGGTTACTCTATTGTAATATAAATAATTCCTGAAACTTTTTCTTTTGATGTTTTCTGATTATTTTATCTCAATTTTTGAGTCTCAGATTTATAATAAAAAAAATATTATTCTGGAAATTTTTCAACAGAAAAAAAGTTGGTTATTTTCCAATATAGGTTAAATGATTGATTCGATAAAAGTATTCTTTTTCATCAATTTTTTATTTAATCGATCAAAAAAAATGAAAATACGTCTTAAATAAATTACTCCAAAAACTTCAATGTAGCGAATTTTCCTTGATTTCAATTAATAATCTTTAATTTAAGTACTATCGAAAATTTTAGAAAAAAAATTTTAAAAATACTTCATTATTGTTTATAATTAAAAAATAAAGCACAAAATTTTAATTCCACCCCTTATGGTGCCACTGATTAATCATAAACAACTGAGAAGTTTGTATGAACACAAAACAGAAAAAATTCTTACTTAGAAAATTTATGCGCGATATAAAGACTTTTTAAAAAGTCAAAAAAAAATTTCATAACGCTAATTAATACCAATCTTGATAGTTTTTTCTCATCATTACCAGCTTTCAATGAAAAGTAGCTTGAAATACGCTGAAGAAAATCCGAATAAAGATATGATCGCATTTTCATATCATATAAAAACAGACTGTGAACAATATGTGGCAATAAATAAAATAAAAACAACTACTTGAAATAAAGCAAACATTGCATTAAAGGTCCGTTTTCACTTCAACAGCTAAATCAACATGAACCATCTCTGACCCCACCTTTCACTTGGTACCCAGATTAACCCATAAGTCATAACTTTTAATTATCTTCTATCGTTATAATTTACAATACCATTATATTTTTAAATATACTAATAACTCTAGTCCATCCACCCATGAAAATAAGATGAAACTTCAGCGAAAAAAACTCATTTAAATAATTAACAAAAGCAAAGTGATATCATAATCACATGCCAGTGACATCGCCTATAATCCAATAGTCGTGAACTTGTCTTGACCTAGTCCAATTTTAGCATCAATGGCAAAACACACTGTCATATCACTATCACTAACACCCTCATTAAGCTCTTACGGTCTTATCCACAATCTTTGCTCGACTTTCACGTTGAAATATTTTCACTACTAAATGTTTCAGTACATCATCAGTTTCAAAAATAATAAGATTTAATGTATTTATTTTAAAAGTTGATTGGAATCTATAATTGAACAGTATACAAGATCCTTTTCAGTCAGCCTCCAGCGCTGTTTGATGCAAACAGGACTCATAATTACCAAGACACATTAGGGTTCTATGCACACAATGATGACCTCTGCAAATGTCTTGACCTGACCCCAACTAATTATACACCTTTGTGAATTATGGTGCTTGCTTTTTCTTTGCTTTCTTGGTTATTTCATTGGAGAATATCTTTAATTCATTAGAGATTTCTTCTTAAAACTATTATTTCATTTCTTAATCAGTGTTAGATAATTTTTAACGCAATGAACTTGCGTATACTTTTTGATATAAGTATAGTTACAATTTGGCTTTTATATCTCAGTTACTTGGGCTTATACGGAGAAAATTTGAAACACATGTGTTATCCAAATGACCTTCCATTTACAATTACCAGGTACGTAAGACATAAAATACTGAAGCTCCACATTAATTAAAATAATAATAAACGCTATTTTCAACGTCTGCAGTTCAATTGTAAGGGTGTTACTTTCTCGATTGAAATTTTTTTGATTTTTTTTCCGGTGAATGGAGGCGTGTACAGCCTTTCCATTGGTTTTGCAATACAAATGAATTATAGACGATTTGAGTATGAGTACATTTTTTTAAAATTTTATGAATAAACTAGATGAAAAACATTTTCAAATATTTTTCGAAAATTTTTTGTTTTTACTTTTAATTATCTTATTATATAAAAAGTTCATTTTTAATGTCGTAACTTGAGCAATTCGTAAAAACTGGTGAGTTAAATAATGGAAAACAAGATTGGTTAAAACTTCAATCTGTTTTTATCGGGTTTTAAAAAAATAAATACATGAGTTATTCAAATAATTAGGCATTATATTTTAACTTATTTCAAAAAAATAAACGATTATCCACAGTAAGATTGATCATATAAAAATAAAATAGCCAAGTATCTTTTTAATTGCACAAATATTGTGGCAAACATATTCTTTGAGGATAATTACGTTTATAGAGTAAGCACTAAACTCTTCAGCTCCACCACTGTTATTAATCATCATCATACAGTTGAAATCCTCAAAGCACTGGTATTAGTTAATTTAAATTTATGCGTACATACAGTGCAAAGTGTGCATTTTGTACAAAGTCCGTTTGCCCACTATCCACGTTATAAAACATTCATCAGAGTTTTGAGTGATTATTTTTAAATATAAAACACCTGATTATCGAATGGTGAAATTAAACTCAAAAGATTGATATATGAAAGGATTTGTGAATTAAGACAGGCACTAAACTTAAACTTGAAGATTAATTTTAAACACACGTTTACCTAACGGGATATGTATTAAATTAGTTTGAAACCTCTCGAAGGCTTCTAATATCAACAGATCTGTATACTTTTCTCCATGAAAGAATTCCTTAAACTTGATACTTTTATTGGAAATTACTCACTTTTCAAAATAAATAACAAAGCCAAACAAACGTTTTGGACAAATAAATTTTTTTTGTAATAAAATCTTTTTCATCGTAACCCAAACGTTACTTTATTCGGGTCGAAGAATCATTTTTAATTTTAAAACCTATACAGAATGTTTTAATAAAAATTGACACTTCATTAAAAAAAACAATTAAATCTGACAAATGCAACGATACGCTGTAGTAGAAAAAAACTAAAAAAAGAACAAAGGTACATAAAGAAACAAACATTCAGTGATACAAGTAACAGACGTATCAAGACTATAAAATGGAATGATCTTCATACAATGCTATGTTTCATCAGTAATTAAATGAGCCACTACAAAGAGATGTTGATGATGAGCGAAAAGATGATGATGATGATGATGATGATGGGGGTGGTGGTGGTGATGATGATGATGATGATGGGGGTGGTGGTGGTGATGATGATGATGATGGGGGTGGTGGTGGTGATGATGATGATGATGATGATGATGATGATGATGATGATGATGATGATGATGATGATGATGATGATGATGATGATGATGATGATGATGATGATGGGGGTGGTGGTGGTGGTGATGATGATGATGATGATGATGATGATGATGGTGGTGG
>OZ038322.1:11243650-11369702 GCA_964035795.1 Pterobdella sp. o SKG-2022
TGTCATGCATATAATCTTGTTAGTACTTTTTCTCTTTGATTTCTGAACTATTTATAAATCATAAACTGTATGTGAATAAACTGTCATGAAATAAGATTTCACCAATTAAAATAAGATTGCTCAAGCTTGCCTCGTTATACCAATTATTTTTTGCATGACTTCAGCCATATTAACCATTATTCATCTAAAAGTTATTAAATTTTTATCAACCATTATTTATTAAATTTTTAAACTAATATAAACTTATCCGTTTGTAAGTCGTGTTTGACAGTATTGAAGCTAGTATCAATGTGATGATATGTGAACGAGAATAAGTTATTTTGATAATTACATTAAAAAATACGCTGCATTGAATCCGATTTTTTCAATTAATTACTATATAAAAACTCGTATATTTTCTTATTTAATCGGATCTTTTCACACAGTCATTGTTTTCTTTATATTTGAACATACATCATAAAGCATAAAGGATGTTAATTCTCATTATTAACTTTTGCTTTGTTCCAACATACTTGAGAGCAATTGAAGTTATCACAAAAACATTTTTCTATAATCTATCTAACATAATAAAACCTTTTAAATAATGTTAGTTTTTTTTGTTCTAAATATTTGTTTTTTTAACTCTGAACTTCTTATTGTAAATTTTATTGAATAAGTATACTGATGAAATAATAAAACTATTTTTTTTAAAAAGTCATGTGGCATAATTTCAGGTATTACGCCTCGTGCCCATATGTTAACAATTATAACTTTCGACAGTTTTATGAAGAAAAATTAAATTTTAAAAACAATTTCGTAATGAATTATTGAATAATATCAACAATTTTATAATCATTATGCAAAGTGTTGATAAATTTTTAACCTCTACATTTGAAAATTTTGGTTCAAAAACTTTAAAACCTGAAAATTTTGAAAGAATAAAAGTTGTGAAAAAACCTCAATTTGAAAAGTATGTTTTAAATAAGATAATAAAAACTATTAAAAACTTCAAATAAAAGACAAACAATTAAAAGGTTGAGATGTAAAATGGCCGAGTTATCCTTGTATCCTTGCAGCCAAATAATCGTTGTTTTTTCTTTATAAATTAATTTATTAATATTATATGCACATAAGATGTAAAGACTTCAAAACAATTTAAAACAATGTATGTCAATTTAAGTTTTTCTCCATTATTTATACATTTTAAAATGCTCTCCAGTCAAAACTTGAATCGCAACTAATTAATTTATGAATTAACAAAAATAATTTTTCTAATTAAAAAACAGTTTTTGGTATTAACTGTTTTTTCTTCAAATTTTCAAAAGCCTATAATGATGCTCCAAGTTTTGGCAAAACTTCTGCAACTAATTAATAAAGTTATACGCTGTAATAACTGAACCAAAAATAATAAATGCTTGAAAATAACTATATTTACAGCGTGTCACATTAATTTGACCCACATTTTTTCTGGGTCATCACAGCCTAATTATTTTGCTGTCCATTAGAAGAAAAACTCTCAAATTCCGAGTTCATTCTCTTCTTCATTGTAACAAAAATATTATCTTCACAGAAGAACTTAATTTTGTTTCAATTTAAAATGTATATAACTCATAAAACTATTGATTATATAAGAATATATAAACATCTTCAATTTTACAGACATTTTAAAAAATTAATTAGCACATAGCTATTCGGTTCATTTAATTACCCTTATAACACGTCAATATCTCTTTCTTGGAATCCTTCTTCTCATCACATTTTCTTGGTGTTAATTTGCTGAAACGATCATTATTAAAGGGTATAACGTTACGGTTTGTGAATTTTAAAAAGTCCATCCAGATGCAATCATCCCACCAACACATTTAAAAATTAGTGTTCGCATTTTTTTTATGCAAAAAAAGAAAATGTTAACATTTTTAGCTTTAAATAGATAAAAATTCTGTTTTAAAATCTATTTTTGGGGCTTAAGGTATAAAAAAGTTGAAAACTTGACAATAGTTATGAAAAATTATGAAAAATTTATTAGAGTGTGATGACATGAAATATACTTTAAAATATCAAAATAATGTGAGAGTATTATATATATTAACATTGGATGTTTTTGCTGTACTAATACACTCCTTTACCAATTCAGCGGGGCTCATTTCTTTATATAGATATCTTTTTCAAGCACTATTAGGAGTTTTATTTTGGTCATTATTCATGTCTATTGTTTATTTATGATCTACAAGTAATAACCATGTTTGTTTTTGAATTCACTTTTACCAAACAAAACAATCACCCGTAAGATCTCTCGTTGTTTATGGCTATGAAGACTGCCAAATAAATCAACACCTACCATAACGATAACATACTATCAACAATTCACTAGTATTTATCATGCATAAATATAAATAAACATATAAAGCAAAAAACTTCACTAGAATTTAGTTACCAGCATGATGAAGTAACAAATGGAGTTTCTAACAAAAAGATAGGATGGACAGTCATGAGAACTTAGTGGTTAAAAACTCAGACAAGTGCTGATCAAATAGTATCTATAAATAATCTTTTCCTATACATTTTATAAAGCATTGAAAAAGTATTCATATACTTTAAGTTTATTATATTCCCAATAATATAACAATTTATTTTATGAATATTCAATAGCAAAATTAATAACAATAAGTGAAAGTGTTTATCTATAGAACATTCAACCCACAATAGAGATAGTAATGATATGGATTGATACTAGATTCTTAAGAATTTTTTAACATTCTTATGTAACGCTCAATTAAGAAGTTAGTTGTGTCTGTTTTAGCAGGCTATCAACTAGCGTGTAATTAAGATTTGTCGTTGATTACTATATGTGCTGTTATTACTATAACCACAAGGCTACAAGTTTTTCCATGTAGATTAACCATGAAAATTTTCAATACTGTGAGAATTTTTGGGTATTTTATCATTATTTTTTCAAAATTTTGGTTTTCTATTATTTCTAAAAGGTTAATGGTAATATGTTTTTTTAAAGTATTTTCAGCCTGTTTGTAATGAATTCCCGGTGATTAATTTCCAAAAATACTCAATTTTTAGGGGCAGTGCATGAAAACAAGGAGAACTACAGAAGCATTGTTACAGAGGCTAGGGTCTCAATCAAATAAACATTCTCTTAACAATGAACTCTTTATAGAGATCAATTCATCTCATATAAAATTTTATTCTCCAATCTTTAATTCTTAAAAGCTTTTAAACATTTTCGAGATTTGTTGTTAACTTTGGTTTAGAAATGAAGTAAAAAATCTCAGTCTTTTAAATATTATAATTATTGAACTTTCAATTAGTTGTAATAAATTTTAATAACTTTCTTTTGAATACACTCATTCATTTGTCTCCACAAAAAAGGACCAATCTGTTATAAGAGGAAGAAAAAGTTGATGTGTAATTACATACACCACCTATCCATCATTCCTACCCTTTCATTTATTTATTTTACATTTGCACTACAATTAAAAATACATTTTTAACGTGGGTTTGAGGCTGAAAAATATTTGAAGTTACGAACAATTTACAAGCTATTCAGAAGGATTTGAGGGCTATTTGAAATATGCTATTGTAGTTTAAGGTAGTTTTATTTCACGAAACTTGTGAAGAAAAACTCTAAATTTTAATTTCCGGAGTTAATGTAAAAACTAACATTGTTGAGAAAACTGAAAAAACTATTGAAATCTTTATAAAAAATTATGGTGAACTGGAAAAATAAAGTGTTATAGTCTTGTTTATCAAATCTTCCAGTGGAACCCTGTTTTCTTATGTAACATCTCCACAACGTTCATTATCATTAAAAATGAAAAGGTCAAATTTAGTGCATAATTTCTTCACAAAGTCACATCAAACGATGCGAGTTGAAAGGCTTTATGAAGACTAGCACTTTTATTAATGTCTTTTAACTTTTGAATATCTTTTTAACATATGTTATATTTTTTACCACTTGTCTTTTGTTTCAATCAAACACATAAATTAGTAATTTATTTAAAATATCATAACTGACGTATATCAGTTTCATTAATATAGAAAATAAATAATGAAATAAATGATGAATTTAATTAGGCGCACATAATGAATATAATTGTTGATCTAATAAAGGGTGTAATTGGAGGTATGGAGTTATGAGTGGACATTTGCTGATATAATTGCTTGATCGATGTACGTAAAGGCGAGTGTTGTGCTTTTGTTTTTGCTGGCGCTTGTCAGACGATAATTTTGAAGAAATGAAATTTTCATTAAAAATATTAAACATTAGACTCAGAATTTTTGGTTTAAACAAACAATTTAAAAAAAAATTTGATAATTTTTTTTTTAAATGTTTTGATAATAAATATTTTTATTTTGAATTTCTCATAATGATACCGGCATCTTTTGTTTATGATACTCTGCTATTGTGGAGTTTACAGTGTCATATTCTGATCAATTAAAACTGGTGAAATATGTTTTAATTATGATTTTCGCTTGTTTTCGTAATGAATTGCTTTTTGTGGTCTATTTAAACTACTATTGCGTGCTATTTACTAACATAATTTACGCTTTTTATATCATTTTTAAACTACTGAAAATAATTAAACTCAATTATTCACATTTATCATCAAGAGAAACATAAAAAAAGTTAAATGAAAAAGTTATGTTTTTACTAGATAGATATTTTACAAATTACGATTTTCTTGCGCAGCATTTAATGCCAACAATAAAGTGTAACAAATACCGTGGTTTCTTTACAATATTACTAAACAAAGATAATTAACCTGAAAGATACCATAATTCCTAATGATAAATCACCAACTAACCCCTCTTCTGCATGAAAGAAAACAAGTCATCGAGGAAGTCCTTTCTCTTTGGGTCCAGACTCATCTCGTATAACTGAGGTGGTTGTGTGTGTTGAAGTTTGTTAGTAGGGTATTACTAGGTTGGTGTTTGTGTCAACGTTTATTGGAGACCACTTCTAAGTGTGTCTGTGTTTATTAGCGTTTATTGTGGGATATTGATAAGTGTGTCTTTGTATTTGTTAACGTTTATTGTGGGGTTTTGTGGTTGTATGTGTTAATGTGTGTTGTGGGTTTATGTTGAATGGGTGGATGCATGGGTTAACATAATTGTGGATATTTTTAAGTATTTTTTTTAATTTATTGGCATTTATTTTGGATATTATCTAGTGATTGTTGATGTTGCTAATTTTCATCGTTGGATGATGTTTATGTAGTAAATTTTATGTAGTATGTAATTTTATTAGTTTTTTAAGCCAAAGTAACACTTAGAAATTTGTAATTGATTTCATTTTTTATTATCTATTTCTCATAAGCCCTTGATTCGGTTTCAAAAAAAAACTAAAGTTTGTTTAAAATAAACCTTTAATTAATGTTTTTATGTGAATAAAAACTAAAGTGCGTGTATTTATATATATTCAAATTAAAAACCGATTAAGAAGCAGCCAATGGTAAGAAAATCAAAAAAACGAGAAGAATTTTTCTTTTATAACATATGTTTTATTTGCTGTATCATTCAATTAAGACTGGCAATGAAAAAAAATTTATTATAATTAATATTAATATCCTTTTAACTATTGTATCAACATGAGTGCGAGAGAGAGAATGGTACGATATAAGAGGCTTTATAGTTTATTAATTGTCTGAAAAGACATCAAGCTCCAATTCCTCCCACCTCTCAACCACAATTACTTTTACATCATAATACGCCATTATTAATGTGTGTTTTTAGCATTTATTTTTTACAATGTAGTTTTGTTGTTTTTTAACAGAATTTTGCTGCGCCCATGAGTTATTGCCATTTCTGCATGGAATTTGAACAATTCGCAGAGATTAAAAATCAATTTTTATTTTAGGAATAATCCGTAATTATATGTGTTAGGTATGTGGGGTTTATAGATTAAAATCTTTATCACTTAGACTATAAGGACAATATTCATTGATAGTTTATTTATCATACTAAATTTTAAAAAATTAATTACACCTTGTTGTGTTAATATATAAGAACGGTAATAAATGTGCTTTTATGAAGTTATTAATACAAACATCGGTCACAAGTGAATATTTTATTATTTAGTGCGTTTAAGGTGTATGTAAAAGCGATTAAGTTTACACTTGAATTTGATAGACTCGAATAAATTACATATTAGACAGATTAGATTTCACAATTTCTATTGGTGATTACCTTCTTCATTAAACTCAATCTATATGTAAAACAGATACAATACATGAGCTCGAAAACATGCATTAAAATGTAAATTAAAAACTATTAAATAATTAAAATGATAGCATAGATACTTATAATGATATACTGCTTGAAACAACCTTCATCGAAGCACATACGTTAAACAACCAGAACACAAGTGTTGTCGATATGATGTGAAGATTCTTGTTGCATTTAACGTGTTGTATAATACAGACATTGATAAATGCTTCAAAAGCACAACAAGACTGACACATGCAAAAACAATATCTTACAATTCATAACTATTTCTATCTGGTAATTTGTAAATGTTTGGAGCAATTTGCATACTTGAAGTTGATTAATCAAATTTCGATAAAATAAATTATTAAAAATAAAAATTAATTTCAATTATAAATTTTATAATGTTATTTATTAGTTTTTAAAATTAGTAATAACTGATTTCAAGAAGCATCTCTGCATTTTTTACTGTAATACATAAAGAAATGAGCACCAAGCATTAGCGCGCATTTTAATTTGATAATTCATCTTACTCATTTTAGTTAGTGTCAGTGAAAAGGTTTCTAGGTAAATGTGGATATGAAATAAGATAGACTGAAAGGTAAATTCCCCAAAACCAATTTCATAAAATAAGACTTAAATTTTAAGATCTTATGATGAAAACTAAGTTGTTATTTACAAGTATTTTGCGAAGATAGCTTTACAGAAGCTAAGGAAAAGCATTAATAGAATATTTTTATATCGTATTTGAATTATATGTCATATTAAAAAAAAGCTTTTAAGATAATTCATTGAACTTTTGTTAAAATATTAAAGATCAAAAGAGCATATATCTTTATTTGAAAATCCAAAAAAATCTATTGAAGATGTTCATGAAAAACTTTTAATTGTTTTTTTTTAAGTTTAATTACATGGTGTAAAGGTTGACTCTTTGAAAAGAATCATTAAATTTCCACTGTGATTCATAATTTCTTCATCATGAAGTTCCAAAAGTTACTATATTCCACTCATCATAACCAGTTTCACACGGGCTTTTAGTCGATATATAGTGTTACATACTTTCTATCAAAGGTTTTCTCGATTTAAAATATCAATCGTTATTTATAACAGATTGAATGTAAAAAATTTATTTACGATTTTGCTTTTCTTTTATTTTTGTTTATGTTCTCCTTTCAGGGATTATATATTTTTTTACATGACCCTAGCCACAACCTTAGCGTTAAACATTTCTGCTTAGCGAATTTTAAATTCTTCATACGTAGTTTCCTATAAAAACAACAATTTGTGTCTATTTAGTGAACTTTATTTAAATTTTTTTAAAAGTAGAAAAATTTTAGTAAAATTTGTTTAGCTACTAAGAATTTTTGAGAAATTATGAAATTAATTTATATAATCTTAATTTTCACATGATATTATTTATTTAGTTTTAAAAATATAACATGAAATATTTAATGGGAAAACTTTTGAAACATCTTGTTCATAAACAGAATTTTGACACATATTCTTCAAAGCAGTATACATAGTTATAAAGTTCTAAACGTGCTCAAACTTTCACGAACTTTAACACACTAACTTCTTGGTGATATTTGATCACACAAGTGCATTAACAATTGTAACAAATAACACAAGTTATCCATCCATCACCTTCTCTTACCTATGAGTTAATTCATCTTCTAATCTATCTAATCTTTCAACTCTTTTCCGCATGTATCATTATGCACTTACCCAATTTTAAGAACATCCATCAATTCATAATTCAAGAATTCCAGCTTATAAAAATAATTTTTGCAACGTCAAAACTGACTTTGGCTTTTAAAAGCAGTTTGAACTTCTTGGTTCTTTTTTTATGTTTGAAATGCGGACTTGTTTTGCCAAATTAAAACTTCAAGTAATGCAAAACATTTCTAGTTTCCTAACCTATTAGAACTTTTTGCTTATATAAAGCAACTTTAGCAGAAAGTTTTATTCGAAAATATTTTGCTTTTAAGCTGTAAAACCGCTTCAAAACTTTATCCATACAAACTAGCTTTACATTTGATGCTCTAAAACTTACATTTCAACACAAGTGTAGACAAAACCACCGTTAATACAACAGACACCAAAACAAACAGCAAACCGTGATCTCTCAAACGCCTAAGACAACTCAGGTGTCTACTTACTTCAACGATGTGCTGCATAACAATGATACCTCAATGCTTTTTATGCATTTATTCGCTAAACAAAACAAAGTGCTTCCAATATTTTCGATTTTTATTCTTATTTTACTAAAGAAATGCCAAAACTTATAGAACAAACATTGACCACGCCTCACACAAACTCACAAACACCTCCCCGTAACCTAACCTGTTTGAACTGTTCTTCGAAGGTCCAGTGGTGACCTGAGTTTTCAGACTTGCTGTTTGGGGAAGAAGGAGAAGGAATGGGGAAGTTACCCGGAGGAGGAGATGGCATGAATCGCTGGTCTGTCAGTAAGAGCTGACGACTCAAATCAACCAGACCACTAGAATCATCGATTTCTGACGAGTCATTTGTGTTCTCAGTATCTTTTTCTCCATCATCTTTATCAGTTTTTTCGTTTTTGTTTTCATGTTTATTGTTTTTGTTATCACTATAAGGTGTCCATTCAGGATATATGGCTCCATTCTGCGTTGCAGAATTTTCATTTTTCACTGACATTAAAGGAAAAGGTTCGTTCCTAACTTCTGGTCCAAATAATTTATGCTTACGATTCCCACTGTTGAAAAAAGCATTGAATTGCTGTTGGTGTTGCATGATAAGCTGTTGCCTATGTTGTTGGAATTGTTGCATCTGCAAATGCTGTTGTTGGTGGTAGAAGGGACTACTGATTTGGTTTTTAGAGCCAGGAGTGATGCCGTGTTGAGCCAGCAAACCAAGGGGCTTCTGCACTTTTATTTCTTCAGTGACTTTTTCACTGTCGTTCTCCTTCACTTTCTTACTTTCCTTCTCATCTTCGTTTTTGTCATTCTCCGTCAACACTTTTATTTGACTTCCACTATTTCTTTTTCTTTTTTGTTTTTGTGGTTTATTTTTTCCTTCATTTGTATCATTGGAATTATGAATTGAATCAGAGTTAGGATTTTTACAGTCAGAATCGCCGATACCATTGTTGTTATCAGAAAAGCCTTTATCAAAGTCATTGTTTTGATCATCTTCTTCTAACGAGCTAACTTCTACTTCGTTTTCAGAATTAAATTCAAAGTCATCTTTGTTCATTTTTCCATTTTTACTTTCATTTTGTGTACAACCTACATCATTTTTGCTCGACACCATACCATTATTATTGCTCGAATAAGTATCACTTGTAATTTTCTTTTTTTGATCTTCGATATCTTCTGGGTCAGTGTCTTCATCGCTGTTCACTTTGTGATTGGTGCGCTGCGAAGTTTTATTATAAGTTAATTGTAATACTAAACATGAGAATTATCGTACCAAAAATGATTCGAAAGTAGGTTTATAAACGAAAATGAACATTAAATATGGATTTTTTAGGGAATTAACGACTTAGTAAAAAATCTAATATTTCAAGTATTTATTGAAGCAACAAACACGGAAAGCTTAATTTACAACTTATCGCCTACATTCCTCGCCCCGCAGACAAAACTTTTGACAACTTTATAATAATCTCTGACAGCTTTAAATAAATTACAATCTATTTAGTTGTAGTCATCAAACAGAAAACAAACCTATTAATCAATATAGAAAATCGTTTACAAAATTTGCGTATATGATAATATTTTCAACCAAGATAAATATTTAATAAATCCATAAAAAATTTAGTTTAATTATAAGACATTAAGATCAATGTTTTCAACTCACATTCGGCGCCTTTTTTGAGTCATCATCGTCATCTTTTTGGTTCATTTTATTACTCTGTTTTGAATCATCCTCTTCAAACTTCTTATCGTTAGTGAAACTAAGATTTTTTTGAAATAGTTGGGTATGTGTTTGTTGTTGAGGGAAGTGTTGGGAAGGGAGAATGGAAGGGTAGGTGCCGTGTGACCCTTGCATTCTCATCGCCCCCAAGCACCACAGGGGCCAAGGAAGAGCCAGTTTGCTTTTCAATATGAACCTTCCTTCTTATGGGCTGTATTAATAAAAATATTTGCTGTTGTTAAAAAAACTTTTTGATTTTGATCAAAAGTTCAACAAGTTTGAGTTTGAGGTTATTGTTTGTGATTGGGTCAAGAGGAGGTTTCAGTTGAGGTTATTTGGTGGAAGTTCAGAGGTTTTCTATGTTCAAAATTTAAATACTGGCAGTAAAGATATTTTCAAGTAGATTCAAGTTGAAACCAATAATTCCAATTTGAATATAGTTTTTTAAGAATGTTTTGTCTTGGTTCTTGGTTATTGAATATACATATTTATTTTTAATAACTTTTAAACTAAAAGTAAAATTTGTTTTCAAGAAGCTCAACAAACCGTCCAACAAACAAAAGTTGAAGTTTATAAAGCTGAGAACTAACGAAAGCAAGAGTAATTGTGAGATATATAATTTGCACTTAGAGTTTTTTCAAAAGTTAATAGATTAAAGATTATTACGGTTCTCAAATGGTAACTTGAAGTTAATGCCATTGTCTATTTTATATCTTTAGATTACAAATCGATCAATATAAATCAACAAATCAATCCCAGCAGATAAAAGAAGGCATGACTTTTGGCCTGCCAATCACTTTGAAGCCACGCCTATATTTAATTCAGCCAATCATTTGTTGGCAATGTCCTGTAGCATCATAAGTCACATGACGAGGATTAAAAATATATTTTTCCATTTAACATAATTAAGAACAAATTTTTTTTAATGGAGATTTTTTTAAACAAATAAACTGTGGATTTGAAATATTTGTTCAAAATTAAGTTATTTGTATTTTTTTTATTGAACCAAAAAAATGTTTAATAAAAAAACCATCTTAAATTAACTATTTTTCAATACTTTAGACAAAAATTACACGTAAATTTATTTTTCAACCATTCAATATTTAAAATAAAACCATTCATTTAATAAAGGAATAACTTATATTGAAAACCCACAAGTCTCAGACGCAATCTTTCACAGTGTGCTTTAGAGTTATGAAGATTTTGCTGAAGATGTGCTAAATGAATCTTTTGAAACTCTTGTAAGCGTTCATGATAATTCATCATTGAATTTATTTGAATTATATGCCGACAATGATTGACAGAAATACGGCTAACGATGGTTGTAATGGCGCTGCAGATATAAATTCCTTATAGTCACGAATTGAAGTCAAAATATTATTTATCTTAACATTAAAACAATATGAGAAGTAACACGATAAGGAAAAAATAGACAATTCAAAACTTATTTTATCAAAAATACAGATAATCAAATTGAATATAATATTTTTTTATAAAACTATTAGAAATAAAAAAAATTAATTTTTCGTCGAAAATTAAAAATTCATAAATAATTTAATATATTTTAATACTTATAAATGTTTGCAGGTAATTTAAAGTCGATTAATCTTTCCACATTCATCGAGCGTTTCGACACTCTGTTAACTGCTCAATTTCTCAGCTTTGCCTGCAAAGCTTTACATAAATGCTTTTAATAAAACGTTAAATAATTTTTAACGTTGATGTTAATTAGTTATGTGCTTGTGACGTCAATTGTTTAAAAATAAAATGAAAGTTTACTTAATTTAGTCACTTTGTTTATACAGAGAATTATATAAATATTAATAAACAATTAATGCTTCAAAACCCAAAAAGTTGGGATATTAAATATTTATTTTCAAAACTTTTATAAATCTTCATTAATTAAAAGTAAAAAAATGAATTTAAAAATGTAGATTTATACTATTTAACTATTCAAATAATGCAAATATAGAAAGAAGTGATTTAAAATTCTAATTAGAAGATTGCAAAAAACTACACTGAGTTTTTTAAATTAATGAACTAATTTCTAGTGAAATCAACAAGGCCTCTATGGAAAAGAACAAAGTAATACAAAATCTGGTACGGAAATATCTCTAGGAATAAACTAAAAACTGTGTTTTAATTTTTTTCTTAGTGAGGAAAGGAAGGTTTTCAATTCTTTAAGTATGTTTGATAATTATATAAAATGATCAAAAAAAAGCTTTCGTTTTTATTTTAAACGTTATGGGTTCCATTATGAGTGACTTTCAAAAAATTTCGTTAGTGTGGTTGTTGCCGTAGCTGTAAATATAATAAAAAATTGCAGTTTATAGTACTATAAAATTAATCAAAAAAAAACTTGTAACTAAATGATATAAAAGGTCAAAAAATTCCACATGACTGTAAGTACCCATGACTCACAAAATTTAAAAAGATTCATCAAAAAATTTCAAATAAAGTTGTATTTCATAACATTTATAAGGGTTTAATTTACTGAAGAACTGCTGAAGTATATTGGTGAGTCAGAAACAATTTTGAGAAAACCTAAAAATCTTTTTAAAATTTTTCTTTTGAACAGTTTATTTTCAAAATAAATTGAATATTGTTCTTGAAAGTTTTAGTTTGTCTAACAAACATTTTCATGGCAATCCGTCACTCTGAGCGAACAATGTGTTAACATGAATTGGTTATCGATTCTTGTAAGTATTATTAATAAGCTAAAATAATATGGATGTTTATAGAATTATATTGAGATAATGTAAGGTGGGTGCATCAGGCAGTGGCAAGAGTGCCCTGGTGGAGGTGTTGGCCCACCTCACAAGCCGACCCCTCCACGTGATGTGCATGAATGCCTGCATGGATATCACAGAGATCCTAGGCACCTTCGAACAGGTCTTCATTACTAAAATTTTTTTCGTAATTTATCAAATAAGAAAGCCTTATTGAAGATCTGTTTAAATTTATAACTAGTAGTTCAATTAGTGAATTTCAAAGCTGTTTTTAAGGAATTGTTCAACTTTATTAGTCAATCCACTTGAAATAATTTAAATAAATATTTTTTCATTTTTTAGATAACTTTTTTCAAAAGTATTGATGACTTTTGTGAAATATTTGGCATTCAACCTGAAAAAATATTGAAGAAGTTTCCGGATTATTGAAAACAATAGACCGTTTATTTCAAAAAATGACTTCTAACAAACTGATTTTCACTATTATTTAGTATTATATACTTATACATTTTTCAAAAACATCGTATGTGTTTTAAAATAATATTTGCTAAAAGCATCAAATGCGAGATGTTTTTCAATACATTTAATGAGAGTCAGAATGTATAATGTTTAGAAAATTTAACTTTAGCATAAAAACGTTGATTAAAGTTTTATGATAAAGCTAGACTTATTTAAAACTATAGCTTGAATACACAAATCTCCTTAATAGGCATCTACTGAACTCACCACATTTTCCATTGTTCAGCATAGAAATGCGAACATAGAACGAAGATAATTTAAATTAAAATTTTAGATCTGATTTGAAGCTGTCTCAAGTTTTTTGGGCTCTCTCACTTCTCACCTCAAAACATTGCCATCATTACATAAGTTGCTAGATTTTAGGCTTAAATATATTCTATTTTAAATTTTCGATAATCTTGAAGTTGTTGATCGTTAGATTTCATTTTTTAAAAACACATTTGACCATTCTGTAGTTTGTTGTTGTCTATGGTGTTTTAATCGAATCCTTATTTACTTAATTGCAGTTCTTTGCTATTGAAATCTCACGTTTTTGATTTCATAGTTATTGCACCAAAAGTTGAAAATATTGAATACTTATAATGGACGAAGAAGAAAATTTTCCATATTATGTGGATGACAAGGATTCAAAAGAAATCATTGAAATAAATGAACAAGATGCCATAAATGGTAGGGAAAAATTTAATAACAAACATTTAATAGAATAAAATTTTTAATCTTAGAATTAGATGCTATCGATATAGAAGAAGATAATAAGGAACATGAAGATGAATCCAACAATGATATTATAGAGCCTGAAAGAGATGATGCTATCTTAGTTTTCCAAAAGCATAAAGGTATAAACTAAGACATAAATACTAAAGTTAATTAATTAAGTTAATACAAAATATGAGCAGATGAAGTATTTGTGGTGAGAGCTGGTAATGGTGGAGAAGCTGTAAGTGGAGGAAAAGATGATACAGCATTTGTGTTTGATATTGACACAGGAAACATTCTTTTTGAGTGCACAGGTTTGAGATGTTGAAGAATTTATATTTATTATAAAGGAAATGAGACAAGATATTTTTATTAAGCAAGTTTTCATAATCCGTTTATGAACTAAAAATACATAATAGTTAACCAAAAATTAAATTTATCATAGGTCACAAAGAATCAGTAGAGAGTGTTTGTTTCAGTCACAACAATGCTTTTGTAGCAACTGGAGACTTAGATGGATGTATCAAAGTATGGTCACTTTCGGAGAAGAAAGAGATTTGGTCATCAGATATTGCTGAAATACAAGTATGTTTAAAAATGTTTGAAACATTTCTTATGTTTCACATTAATTTTTTGATTAAGGAAACACCCAATTTGATGATTCGATTAATATCATTATTTATGTTTGTTAATATTGTCATAACTGTTAATGAGTTTGTGGAAATGAGATGCATATTAAGTACATATATGAAAAAAGTATATAATGATATACAAGTTTTACTAAAACAATATAGTATAAAAATATATTGAATGTTTTCGAAAATTAATTTTTTGCTTTAACACATTATATTCTTAAATATTTTATATGGGTTTTGCATGTTAATAAGTTAAAAATATGAGATATCTTAGTATCAAAACTATGCTTTTTCCATATGACATCAGAAAGTTATGTCAGATAAAAGGACATGATATCAATTGAAATGATAAAGCAAAAATTTTCAAATCATTTGAAAATTCCATATTATTATGTTGTCTAGAAACTTTTTAAATTGATTTTATTATAACCTTATTTGTAATAACTTGACTTTCATAAAACATTGCATCAAATACCATTATTATATTTGCAGTGGATGATGTGGCATCCCAAGGCACCTTTGTTGCTGGCAGGTGATGTTGAAGGCAATGCATTCCTGTGGAACATACCTTTCTCCCATTTCAAAACACTCCCTTCAAATGGCCATGCCTGTCTTTGTGGCTCTTTTCTGCCAGATGGTTATCTTGATTGTTATGATCAATAGTTTTATTTAAACATAGTTCAGATGATTTATTAAATTTTTTTTTACATTAGGCTCTCACCTGTGTTTGTATAAACATATAAACTGATGTATTTTTTTCTTTATTCATATTATTGAGGATGATAATTGAAAATTTATTGTATTTATTCTGAAGTTGATTTATTGTAATTTCTAAATTATATGTAATGCGGTATTTATAAAGCGCTTGCTACAAATTTAATGTAGTGAAAACACACTGTGGAACAGGTGCTAATTGTAGGCCCACTTGGGATCGAACCCGGTATCTTAATATAATTAGTCTAATGCTCTACCTCTGAGCTGTACAGGCTGATATAAATTCAACAAACGTATATCAAATGAAAGTAAATGAATTTTCAATATGAGATAACTGTTAAAACAATATATTTCAAAGGCAAAAGAGCAGTGTGTGGTTATGAGGATGGTTCTTTGAAGATCTGGGACCTTAAGACAACAACAGCCATCTATCAATTCAATCAACATCAATCTTCAGTGTTGTGCTTAGACTGCCATAAGGGTAATGTGGTCCTTGCTTCTGGAGGTTCTGATGGTACTGTTGTGCTAATAAACTCTGTGTCAGGGCAGGTGAAAAGTTTAGTTGTATGAACAGATTCTTTCATGCTCATTTTTTCATTTAACAAAGATGATTTAGAATAAAAGAAATTAATATTTGTGAAAAAAACATTAAGAGTAAATTTTCAATATTATTGTTTGTATAACTACATTTTTATTCAACTTGTAGGTAATAAAAAAGTTTTCAGTTTCTAGCAGCAATGAAGGTGATGAGCTTAATGGCGTCGAGACTTTATCTTTCTCTCCAAGGTATCTGGTTTTTATGTTTGCCAAAATAAAGTTATACTTGGATGCCACTGTTTTATTTTATACCACGTTTGAAATCAACTTTTAATATCATGATTAGTAAATAAATTATGTAAATTTTTTGTTTGAACCTCTAAAAAGAAATAAATACATTTATTTTTTTACAGCCTTCCCGATTTAGCTATAGGAACCGCTTTTGGTGACTTTATAATATGGAATATTGACAAAACTTCTTCTCGCTTCTCTAACAATTGTCACCAAGGCAACATAATAAATATAATCTGGCATCCTAAAATAGATTATGTTGCTTTCACTTGCTCTGTTGATGGGTCTGTGTTAGGATGGGATGTGAGAAATGGAAATCGTCTTGGTTCTTTCGTTGGTCATCGTTCTGCTATTTTAGGAGCTTCTATTACACCGTAAAAATTATAAACTATTCTTTAAATCATATTTTTTTTAATGAAGCTTAAATTTAAATCTTATTTTTTTCTATTTCAGAAACGGAAGCAAAATTTTGACTGCAAGTTCAGATAAAACTGTCAGAATTTTTTCAACCCAAACTTAAAATTAAAATTTTTTTGTAAATAAATTTGAAAGCTTTGTCTATTTGAGTTTTTTGGTTATGTAAAGTCATTTGCATTAATTACCTTCGTTTTTTTACTTGATATGGCGAGTCAATCTGCTGGAATTCAACAATTGTTAGCAGCGGAAAAGAAATCTGCTGAAAAAGTTGCAGAAGCGAGAAAACGTATGATATAGAAAAATTCTTTTATATTTTATTGAAGCTATCATATGACATTCGCAACGAATATGAGCAATAATCAGTTACTAATTTATGCACTTGAGGTGAATTATGTTATCATGTTTAAAATTTAATTTCATATTTTAGCTTTTAAGATACTGTATACTAACTTTGTTAAAGGTTTTGATTCAGACTTAAAAGTAGCTGCTTGGATGGTCTACCAAAATGATTCTTGTATCTTTAATTTTTAACTGTCAAAATTTGGTTTATATTGATTTTCATTATTTATTTAAAATATTGAAAGAAGTAGATTAAAATATTAAAAAGGGTACTTTCAAGATATTTTTCATAAAAGTTTAAATTAAGTTTGTTAGTATTTTTATATTGCTTTTTCTATTTTCAATACATGAGTTATAAATCAGATATCAGTATTTTCTTTGAAAATCTTATTCTTTAAATTTTTATTCTAGGTTTTTTTAATGGTTTTTAGCATTTTAGGTAGATTTTTGTGAATAAAAATCAATTTTTATAACTTCAAATTAAGTTATTACATTTGCTTATGAAGGTAAAGCAAAAAGGTTGAAGCAGGCTAAAGAGGAAGCCAATCAAGAAATTGAAGCATATAAGCAAGAATATGAAAGTGAATATAAAAAAATTGAACAACAGGTTAAATAAATTTTTTAAATTTGTTTTTAGGTATAGGAAATATACTGATATTAATATTTTTCATTTTAGATAATTGGAAGCAGAGGAGACATGCAAACTAAGATAGATTTAAAAACAACAAAATTTATTGAGGAATTAAATGAATCAGTTCAAGCAAACAAAGAAAAGGCCATTCAAAAGCTTTTATTACTTGTGTGTGACATCAAGCCAGAACTGCATGCAAACTACAGAGCATAGTTCATAATTGCGAGCATTTCTTTAAAAATTTTTTAAAAATTAGTAATGCTTTATTTTTAACTGATGAAGTATTTTTAGGTTATATTTTAACCTGTTTTTTTTTGATTCTGTATTGTAAAAATCTAATCATGGCACATTCCTAATATTCTCTAACATTAGTGCGCGCTCTATTTAATTCCTGTTGGATAGTTCAATGACTTAATAAAAGATTTAGAGGTTTTAACTATTAGATTATGGCTGAAAATCCAACTTTCAAGCAAAGTCAGTGCGGCTTATGTTTTCAACAGTCAAAAGACTTGAAATGTCTTCCTTGTCAACATCTTTTTTGCGAAGATTGCTTAAGAAATACTTTACAGCAAAGTGGCTTTGATAAATTGGGTTATTTTCCGTGTTTAATTTGTAAATTAGGTGTTTTAGTTCCTTTAGGAGGTCTTCAAAACTTTCCTACTATATACAAGAAAAAACTCGAACCTCAACTTCAAATTACTCGAAATTCAAAACCAAAAGAAGAAAATGTAAATTATGGTTTTAAGTTAACGGATCCTACATCGATTAACTGTACCGAAAATGATATTATTCTGGTTTCTGACAAAAGTAAATCAGGTGTTTTTTTATATGACCTAGAAGGAAAGTTCTTGTCAGGATTTTCTACGAAAGAAAACTTTTTTTCTTGTTTATATACACAGTTTTCATCTGTATTTTTATCTAGTTTAGACAGCCATACACCTCTTATTCTTGAATATACTCTTACTGGCAAAAGAATTCTCTCCAAAACAATGATGAACAAAATTGAACCAACACATGGGATTTGTCTATTAAGTGATCCACCTCACATTGTTGTTTCATCTGCAGAAACAAGCTCTTTATACATAGTGGACTACAATGGAAAACTATCAAACAGATTTAATGGAAAAGGCCTTTTGGGGCATCCGTTATATCTTGCTTCAACACCAAAAAATGAGATTGTGGTTTCTGATCACCTTAACCACTGTATAAAAATTCTCACCCGAGATGGAAAATTAAAGGTAAAATTTTATTTTCATTTACTTGAAACAATCATAATAAATTTTTCATTTTAGAAAACAATAGGATCTTCTGGAACTAATGCAGAAAACCTTTATGAACCACGAGGAGTATTAGTTTTGAAGGATGAAATCCTGATAGTTGATTCAGGGAACAGAAGTGTCAAAAGCTTTAAACACTCTGGAAAATTTATCACCATATTGTTTCAAAGCAGGCTACCTGAACAACCAATTGACATAGCACTCACATCAGATAAAGAACATATAGCCATTTTATTGAGTGGAGGTGTCCAAGCTAGATTCATAATAAAGAATCTAAATGATTTAAAATCAGCTGCCCCAATTACATGTGTATAGTTTGTTTTATTTTATGTTGGAAATTATTTAAAAAGATTTTTATGAGAATTTATTTTATACCTAATATTAAAAATACTTTTATGATTATTGTTTTTTTGCAAAAAATTTTCATGGTTATTGTAATAAAATTATTTTTCTATATATTTCAACATTTAATTTATGTACATTCACATATGCTTTTCCCTTTGAAGTCTTTGTGTATATGTTTTACTTACTAAGTTCCAGACGTCCATATATCTATCCATACACATTGCTATGCATTTCTGTGAATTGGTGATTAATATCACATAAGTTTATCTATTTTAAAAAATGGTATTTTCGATATGCTTTACATTTGATTTTAAGACTTAAAGGAAAATTACAAAATTTTAGACAATAAATAAAAAATTTTTTTCAAAAATGTTACCTGTTCAGAATTGTCAAGTGAAGAGCCTGGCTTAGAAATGCATTTTTTGAAGCATTTATCAGACATTTTCTGTAATTATAAAATATCTTTGAAGAAACTTTAATATTGTTAAACTATTCTATTATCAATACATATATTAAAAATTTTTTTCAAGTCTAGCAACTTGAAGGTTATAAGAATTAGTTTTATTTGTAAGGTCAAAGAAATTTAAAAAAAATATGCAAGGATTTGATAACGTCAGTAAAATAGTAAGTCGATCATTCGATCGCCTCTAATTGGGGCAATTGATTGGTGTCAAGTACAATGTAAAATTTTTCAAGTTATAGTATAAAATTTTTTTATAAGATATAAAACCTGCAATAATTCTTGAGCATTGGCTACAGCAATTTGAGCTTTGACCTGTTCCATCAATTGCTGCTTTTGACCCGAAGTCATGCCTCCACCCTGTGAACCACTACCCCCAAAACCAGATAATGAATCCATTTTTGTATATAATCAACAAGATTTATCTATTAACAAAAAGTTATTTTCTTTAATTAGCAATTCAAATGATTTCTCAACTTTTCGTGGTTCAAAGTTATATCGTGAGCGATATAACCTTCAAATATAGTGATGGAATTAGTAAAAGTGGTCTTTAAATGTGCGAAAAATGAATTTTAACTATTTCTAAGTAAAACACAAAAAAAATTGACTATAATTTGAATTTTCAAGTTTTTAAAGTTTTTCAAATCATAACTTGTACTGATAAGTTTATAATTTTTTCCATATCGATGTGTTTATCATTCAGAAAATTTTTTTTTAAATCTCGGCTTATGAAACATTTCAATCCAGATTTTAAATACCAATTATACTCAATAAAATTTTTTTTCTACAACTTTTTAGTAGTTTCACAATCTTTTACATTGACACATGTATAAAACTTAATTTTATAACTGTTGTGAATTTTTAAAATTGATAAATCCTTTTTTAAGCTTTAGTTTTTTTGTTTATTGAATTTATTATATAAATTAAAATATAAAATTTTTATATGATAATTATTCTTGACAACTAAGTGTCGATGGATGGGTTGCGAAGTCAAGTTTGACAGATTTATAATAAGTATAAAAAATTCGGTCTCAAAAAGTCTCATTTCACGTTTTGAAGTGTATATAATATTTAAACATCATAATCGTATATAAAGGATAAGAAGTTAGGTTACCTTGGTGAGAAGACATGGAAGAGATTAAAAATAGGTCTTGTCTGTACACGCTTAAGTCTGTCACAAATATATCAAAGTTTTATATGCTCAGCACACTAGCAATTTTTGAAAATGGGCAAAATTTCATCATTAAAGTTAAATACTTATTGCAAAATCTTATGGTAATTTAATAGATTTTTTTCACAGAATACATATCAAAACATGAATGCCTCAAAGGTTGGACATTTAAGGAATCATCAGATCATGAAATATCATAAAAAAATTAAGTAATATATAGTATAGCACTTTTTTAAAGTATAGATTTTGTTAAAATACATAAAAATTTATATATATTCAGCATACACCTATTTATTTAAACCAAAGGAAAATTACCGGCTTTACGAATGTGTGGGAAGAGGAGGTTTTGGAGAAGTTTACAGAGCAAGATCATTGCTGACAGGCCAAGAATCCGCTATAAAATTGGTCGGTTTAAATGATAAGCAAACTAATTCTGAAACAGACATTCAATATAAGACCACAAACAGATGTTGTACATTTATTTTGTTAAATAAATCGAAAATATTTTAGATGGAGAAGAGAGCGATGAAATCGAAAGGAATGTTGGAACGAGTTGTAAGAGAAGTTGAAATTCACTCAAGATTGAAACATCCTTTCATTCTCGAGGTTTTCAAGTGGCTTACAACAAAAACATACCAATTATACAAAATTCAATCACTAATATGACTTTTAAACCATTTAAAAACCAAACCAGTTATAAAACAAATTTTTTCCTTATCATTAAAGCTGTATGGTTACTTTGAAGACTCCAACTACATATACATGGATTTGGAGTACTGCCCTAAAGGAGATTTGCAGACCCTATTGAGAAAAAGAAATTCACCTTTCAAGGAAGATGAAGGTTTTAACATAAATCTTTAACACCTTTATTCATTATTGTTATTTTTGTCGTGGTTGCGAAAATAGAATTTTAATATCAAGTTGAAGCTAGCTTGAAAATAATTTTTCATGTTTATTACACATCGTATATAGAAATATTCACATAATGTTCTAAAATTCATCTATAAATATGAATTTTTTCACAAAAAGTGAAAAATTTTGGAAAATAATTAAAAGAAAATTACTTGGTAGTAATTTTTATCTCATCAATCACAGTTTTAACCACGTATTCGTTAGAAAACGCACATGCTACAGCCATAAAATTAAAAATCCTAAAATCAGACTATGAAGTTAGCACCTGCATTGTACAACACAGCTTCTGTCTAGTTCTAACGTTCAAATTTTTTTTAAAAGCATACAAATCGCTTTGATTATTCTTCAAGCCATGTCAAATATGGTGTATTATTTTTTTAAAAGATATTATGACTTATCGATTGGTAATTATGACATTCAACCTTTTGAAAAACTAATTAAATATTGAGTGAGAATTTCTGAATAAATGAAAGATGAGATTTAAAATATATATAAAACTCGAATAAAAATTTCTGTTTTAGGAAATCTCATTAAAATAATGTTAGTTGAAAATGCAGTTGTGTTGTTGAGACTGCTGGTTTTGTCAAGAACAATTTGAGATTTTTTTGCGTTTTCAAAACACCCACATTAGCAAAAGATTAATCTTGCAACAAATTGATGGTCACTCTGTTGTTAAAAACTTAGTTTTATAAATTTCATAAAAACTTTTTGATAAAAACAAATTTTTTTATAGCTTTTTGCACCTAACAAAGGCCGTTCAAACAATACTTCAAATATTCTAATGGGCACATTCTAATAGGAATTTAATTGAAATTATTTACTATTCAATATAATAGAAACAAACACTAAAGTATATTGAGAAACTTAATACATAAACTCTTCGTAAGAGTATCTTACATTATCTAGTGTACTAGATAATGTAAGATACTCTTACGAAGAGCTTCGTGTATTAAGTTTCTCAATAAGCCTTAGTTTTTGTTTCTATTATATTGTTTTCCGGCTGTTTTAAGTCAACTTTACTCTTCAAGGTTCATAAGAACCCATAAAAAAACAAAATTTGACAAAAAGGGTTATTGGAAAATGATTAATGCTCACAAAATTACTAATGTACGCAATAAAATCGGTTTAGGAACAACGTGAAGGAATGTGACGTTGACAGAAGTCCTCAAAGTAAAAATTAAATGTGGTTTTATTCAAATTGGCAGAGTTTGATGTAGGTGTTTTGACAAGTCTGAGTGATACAAGCGGTTTTAGCTGTCTAGAATAATTCTTTTTTGTTTGAGAGTTATTGCTGTCAGGTATGGGTCAACCAGTTTGGTATAGTAGTTGTTCATATATAGGTTTATCGGATTGTAGAGAAGCTTTTAGTTCAATTTATCTAATTTTAAAACAATGTCTGATGTAGAAATAAGGCTGAATACCGAGAAATCTGAACATTTCATAAACTTCAAAAACACCAAAGTACCTTTGGTGACGTATGAGAGTGACTGGAGACATGATTTCATCGGTTTGGGCTGAAATAGAGCTCCATGAAAAAAATTAAGCTGTTTATGTTTGTAAAAATCTACTTTGTCTTTTCGAGTTTTTGAAAAGCGGAACTTGATTTAGAGGCCAATTGAAGAAGTTTAAATGAAACTTAATTTAAACTATCTTTTTGACTAACTTCACCAATTTATGTTTTCAAACTAACAAAATATTGCTAAAAAAATCAAGATTATGCTATTTATTGTCTTCTCTCACGTATAACATCTGTACTCATTAACTTGGCTGCCTATTAAGACAATTGAATTCCGGAAAATACAGATTCAGCGGGCATATTAAAAAATTTTTTTATAATTTAAAATATAAAAAACATCAATAAAAAAATTCAAGCTAGTCCTAACTCATTTTGACACAAACGAGTCTGATATCTGAACTCAACGAGCCATATGTTTGTAAATAAATTGACAATCCAACTTTTTCACACACTCAATCCTTAGAATGCAATTATAAACCTTCAAACTATCCTTTTATGTAGTTCACGTCATTTTTCCCACAATTTATGGTGAATATTCAACGTAAAACAGGAGTAGTGGTTTTTGGCTCTTCCTTCAAGGAGTTTCTAAGGAGCACGAATCTTAATATTGATACTTTTTGACTTAGTAACATAATATTCTATCCTATATAACAAAAATTATAGATCTTTTCAGAGACATTGTATGTTTTTTTCTTCAATATTTTGTAACGTTTTTCTTTACAAACTATAGATCAAAAACTAGTTTTAAACACGAAAAACGATATAACTAGTAATAAGATAACAAAGTAAAAAAAAAGAATTCAAATGTTGCATGAAATTTTTATAACAAAAACTTTTATATAATGAAAGTCTTCATAATTTCATCATGGCCTTTCCTTGGAACCTCCTCCAACTCTTCCAAACGCCGTCTATGCATAAACACAAATAGGCTACATACAGAACAACTTTTCAAACCATCAAATTGCTTCGAATAATCAAAATTTCTTTTCTTAGAGTGAATTTTATAAAATTACTTTTGAGTTTAATAATAAATTTTTTTGTTTGAAAAAATACATGTATTTATTTTCCAAAATAGTGACAAAACTGAATCTAAAAAAAAGGAAGAATATAAAGTTATATGAGAATAGGAAATTAATTAAAAACTAAATAATGAACAAAATTAACTAAAGAAAACAGAATAAAAAAAAATATATATTGTTATAAAATAAAAAAGCAAGAGAATGAGAAGTGTGTTTATAAAATTTTAATTTATGTTTTGAGAGGTTTTTGTCATGTCATGTTTTTAATATTCGTGTAATATTTCATTGAATCGTGTAAGAGAGTATGTTCGTTGCACAAAGTTCCCAAATCATTTGTATGCTTTGTTTTTTTTGACCTCTTTTGTCTTACATATTTTTATTATTTTTTATCAATGTTTTCATTATATAAAATTTTTATGAGAATATATTTCAAAAAAGGATTTGCTTTAAAAGTGCATTAAATTAAAAAAATTTGTTAAAGATAGTAATTAATCCACGAAGTTACTAAATAAAAAATTAAACATAATAATTATATATTAAAACAAATAAAGGCCTGCAAGTTTCAAGTTTAAAAAAATTGTGAGCTGTTCTCAAATCGCTAATTTTTTATCAATAGCCCTTTTTTTATGTTGTGTTGTGGTACTGTGATATTGTTGTAGAAATTGAAATTCACTTGAGATTCTTTTCATTAGAATTTTGTTTTTCTAGGAAAAGATTATTTATAGGTACTCGTGGGAGTGCAGCCGTGTTTAAGCTAAAGTAAACTTCAAAACTGTAATAAAACCAAATTTTAACTACTAGTTCAATTGAAATGAGAAAAAAATTTTCAAATTTTACAATATGTCTTTTATTTTATTCAAAGTATTGGCATTTTATAAAATCAAAACTGAAGATAGTTTAAAACAAAATGTTAAGGCAAATAAGTAAACATTCTTAAGTATTTAAAATTATTATTGCTTTATTTTTGTATGCTTATGTTTTGAAAATTTCAATATCATTTTTCATTTTTATCATCATATTTCCATGTGTTAATACTTCAAAGATTTCAAAATTTTCACCTCGTTTGTATGAGATTCGAAAATAGTGACAGAAGTTTTATACGTCTTTTCTCGAAGCATATTTGTGATACATTCTCAAAGGCTTTCACAACATAAGCTCTTTTAAGAATCAATCGTGAAATAGAGCTGCACATAGACACATAATTGATTTCCAATCAAAAAACTCTTTTCAGTTGTATGGCCATTTTGCTTGGGGACAATTAGTGCAATTTTTATAAATAAATAATTTTATTGATTCTTTTTTTTGAATATTGATGATTTTATAATTTAATAATTTTAGTAATAAATCTTAAATAATTTTATCAAGTACGATGAAATAATATTTATTAGTTTGAAGTTTTTCTCTATTTTGACAGATTTGAATAACTTTTTGTCGATGCAAATTTTTTATGCCACATCACAGTTATGAAGTTTTTTCAATGAGAAATCCAAACTTTGAATTTCTAGTTTTCATAAAAAATATTTCTCACAAAACTTTCTCTTGATATAATTCCACTTCAAATTATCACCACTATATTTTTAATCATATGTAACTACAAAGGGTACATACCATTGAAATCATGCAAGCCATTAAAATGAATTAATATATTCATTCTGTAGTCTAAAAATAATTTAAAATACATATAATTACTTTAATTTTTTTCAAAAATATAGAAACTTCAGATACAGAATCTTTAGATACTTAGTTTACATTTAGTTTTTTTTAATATTTTTGATTAATTTTTTTAGTGTTTGCTACTGGGCATACACAACATCTCTGACCTAGAGCAATATATAAATATATTGATTTTTAAATTGGAAAACAAAACAGAACAATAAGTTTTTCATTAAATTCAGAAAAAAAGTTAATTTTGTAGAAGCACAATAGAGCATTTGTTTAAAAGAGCGTTCCAAATCAATGCTGGACGATTGCTATTGTACCGCGTAAAAATGTGAAGAACACGATAGAAAACTCCTTTTTAAACTGAATTATTCCGACAATCGAAAAAAAACGTTTATAAAATGAGTTATTGTTTGATTCAATGAACCATGAAACACGTCATGAAAACGCAGTGAGAATGCTGATGAGACAGATTGTCGAAGGCACCAGGTACCTACATAGTCACAAGATAGTGCATCGAGACCTCAAGCTTCCCAACATTCTTCTCAGCAGAAACAACCAGCTGGTCTGTTATTAGTTATCATTTTTTTAAATGTTTTTATTTAGTTTTGTATGGTAAGTTGTGTTTTCTAGAGACATCTTATGTATCTTTTTAATTCAATTATTTTGATTCTTATCGTAAAATGAGAAAGATTCTAGATACATATATTTTTCAAAAAACTAAAATTTTCAAAAAATTCAACTTTGTCAAAATTTTAGTTTTTTGAAAAAATACATGTATCTGAAATCTTTCTCATTTTACGATAAGAATCAAAAAAATTAAGTTTTGTTTGTATCCGTTTTCTTTTTTATAGGTTTTAAATCGAAAACTTTTGAATTATTTATTCGAATTGAAAGGTTAGAATGAATTTTATAAAATATAAAATTTAAAAACAATTCATTTTTGTTTAGTAAAATTCAATTTTTATGAGATGATTATGGTTTTTAGCAAAGATAATTTCAAAGTTACGAATTGCAACAAAAAAATAAAATATTCTTTTAGGACTTCTGCATAAAGAAATTTTGAAAGTATTTTATTAAAAAAAATTAACTTGATAAAATTTTTTTCTTTATTAATAGATAAATTCAAAAATCTGCACAGAAAATAGCAGACTTCGGACTAGCGATCCAACTGAAGGATGAAGCAGAAGAGCACAACACATTATGTGGCACCCTCAATTACATATCACCGTTAGTATATGCCTTAGGCCAGTGTTGTATATTACACACAAATATTTGCATTAGTAGTATGATGAAATTGAAATTAATAGTGGTAATAATGTTAAAAAAATAATGGCCATATAAGAAATGAGCAATGTAATGATAGAAATAATGTAAATTCTTACGGTTTCAAAGAGGCAACATTATATGCACTTGAAGTCCAATCGATGAAAATCCTTTATAAAATAGCTTTCAATTTCAAATAAAAAATTTTTAATTTAAAAAAATTCAATTTATATTTTTAAAGAACTCGAACTTTTGAATTGGCGTAACTATCATTTCAAGTCTTATAATAAACTTCAAAAAACACTTATTAAACCACCTGAAGAGAGGTGTTGGAAAGAAATCCTCATGGTTTGGAGGTGGATCTGTGGTCCATCGGGTGCATGATGTTCAACCTTCTCACAGGAAAACCGCCTTTTGGAGCCAGCCAAGTAAAAGGTTAGTCAGGTGCCGGCTTATTAGGTGTTAATGGTTAAGCAATTGTATGTTTTATTGTTTATGGCTTATTGGACTTTGAAGGTTAGTTAAGTTTATGTTTTATTAAATTTTAACAGCATTTCAGACCAATTATTTTGTTAATATAATATTTTTTTAAAAATTGCTTTTTGCGTGTGTTTGCAATTTTGAACTCAATACAATTGATTAGGTCTTTCGAGCATTTTATTAACTAGAAAAATGTACTGACAATTACTGAAATTTCATGCTTTGATTTTAGTCTAACGTAAAATTTAAAAATCCTCTATTTAAGTTTTATAAACATTAATTTAAAAATTATTTATGTTAAAAGAGAAAAACTTTCTGCGAAGATATTTATATAAACTTAATATTTATATAATTTATTTATTTATATTTATAGACTAAAGTTAAGAATTTTAATAATAACGAGTGCTCTGCTTGAATCAGCCGGATGAACCTTATCTATTTTACCACATTTTATTGAAATTTATTTCGATTTTGAAATCCAAACCATGTTAGCCTAGAAACAAACGTAAAAGATAAAAATGATGATTATTTTGACTTTATTTATTCATTCAACACAGGAGCTGTGAAACGAGTGAGAGAATCTAATCTGAAGATCCCTCCTTCCATTTCATTCAACGCCAGTAATCTTCTGCATCTAATACTGCAAAAGGATCCCAAAATGAGAATTAACATCGAAAGTGAATAAATATTCTTTATTTACATGATATGCAAATATAGGTATATATCATTATACGCATGACATATAAAGATACATAATGTAAATTTTTTATATGATACAAAAGTTAAAAAAAATATATTAAGTAAACGACTCCATGTTATCTTAAGATTTTCAAGCCTGAAATAAATGTTCAACATAAAAACAATAATTTGAGCTTATTAGAACTTCACAACGCTTTTTGTAAGTCGAATGCGGATTATCTTCAATAAAGCGACGAAAAAGTAAAATAATTAAAAGATGTATAACTTAACAACCATGCATAATAAATATATAAGGGTATGTATGATTTATATATGATGAACAAATTTAAATAAAACATAACGAACAAAACGGCCTAAAAGTTTAGTTATAAAGAATTCATGAACATGAGTACAAAGTATTTGAAAGGCAAGGGCCTTTTACGGAAAGCTTTGCATAAAACCACCTTTTTCTATTGTCTTTCAACTTTATATACAGTGTTTTATGCAATACATCGAATATAACTTTTTGGAAATATTAACAATAGTTTATTTTTATTGAGATTTTTCAATGAGGTAGCTCCTATATTAATTTATTCTTTTGAAAGATCATAATTTTTGCGAAATTCAACCTTATAAGAATTTTTATAGACATTAATATTTTTTTTAAATGTACCAAAAACTTTTTAAAAATCTTCAAAATATGAATATATATAATTTAATATTCAAGTCTATATAGTTATAACGTAATTAAATTATTCTTTGCTGCTTCAAAAAAATAAAATCGAAAAAAGCAAAAATTATCAAGTCAAATTGAATGTTGCCCAACTGAATCTTTATTGCGGGTGAACTGATGGGCAACCAAAAAATATAGAATATAACATCGTTGATAGTTCAAATACAACTTTTCAGGTATACTCTTGCATCCGTTCTTTCAGCAAAACTTATCGAATGAGAAATACACAGACAACGTGGGTATATTCCAAAGTTCATAAAACTTTTAATATAATTTCTTTATAAACACTTAATTTTTTTAAATAATGGAAGTTAATTGAATACATAGTCTAAAAAATTGATTTTGCTTAGATTTTGAAAATATAGTAATGCAAATGAAAATAAATATCAAAAATAAGCAAAACGATTTAAACCACAGAGCACAGCCAACCCAGTAGTTATTCCTAAAGCATCTATGGAAAACATCGCGTTCAAACCTCTTTCAAACTTTTTGCCTGATAATTCCAATGGTGAAATAGAAACTTGTGAAAATCTTTCTCTAGAATCTCTCAACAGAAGTCTGAGGTCTAGTATTCCCTTGCATGATTTGTCATCGCTGGAGACCAACTGTAAAAAGTTATCTATATTCAACGTAAAGTCAGTGAAGTTTTTGGTGTTTTTAATATTAGGCAGATAATGCCTAGCGTTGTTGTTTCAAAAAAATTGATTTTAAAAAAATATTACCATGGAAATCTATTAAATGTGGGATTAATATACTATTTGTTATATAAGAATGCTTTGAATTTTCATAACCACGCTCGCACCTTATTAAAACAAAACCTTTATGTAACTTTCTAACATTAATTCAAATATAATTTAAATATAAAATCACTTATTGTTTTATATTAAAAAATACGATAATATTTTACGACTCTTCAAGTTCAAGCGAAGAAGACAAGGGATTCACCAGTTCAACATCTGCATGCATGCAAGCGTTCAAAAACCACCTCAAGTCCTCAGAAGATAACTTCTCAGACCTTGAATCCTCCTTCTCTTCCAAGAACCTAGAGATATTTTCTTCCAACACAGCCCCTCTCAAACAGCAAAACCACAACGACTGCTTAGTTCAACAAAATCTTGCCAAAACACCCGATAGCTCATCTAATCTTTTGGCCAAAAATGAAGATGAACCAAACTACGCTGCTAATAATGTTGATAATTCGGTGGATAGCTATCTACATCATGAAACACAAAATAATAGTTCTCTCTTTAGAAAATCAAAGTCATTCGAAAATATAGGTCGTATCTTGAATGTTTTTCACGAAGGTTCGCAAAAAAGCAATAAAAACACATGTGAAAATTTTCAAAACTCAAATGAGAAAACGACATTGCTCAAACATTTCACTACGGCAAGATTGACTCCGATTGAGCATAAAACGAAGAGTGCACTGGTATGTTGACGTTTGCTTTGACTGGTTTTAATTAAATAATTAAAAACTAATTTTAGCTTTGAAATAGAGTGTTTTTGCAAGAAAAGTTACAAATTGAAATAAACTTTTTTTCGCCTAACAACAAGCTTACATGCGTTTATTGATTTATTCGTAAAGCGACCCAAAGGTATAAGCGAAACACCAAAACGCTCTCAAGTCTAATTTATTATAATTAATAAAATAGTATTGGGTATTAAATAAATTTTAATGTCCAGTTGACGATCTCGGAAGATGGTTCTGTATGTTCGGAGTTTTTCAGAAAAGTCGATAACCAAGAAAAAGTCTACAAAATATTAAAAATTGGTCCAGATAAAAAGGTTTTTAGTATAGTTGATAATAAAGTTAAACAATAAATAGAACTTTCATACTTATTTGATTTTTAAAAACACTATTAGTTTTCAAGTATATATTCCAAAGGTGCATCTTCTTGAGCCTAAAATATTTTCGCAACCTGGCTCTTTACAAGCATCGAACAGCGAAAAAGGCCTGTCTTACGAGCTTTGGAGCGTGCCGAACAAATGGCAAAATAAACTCAAATACGTCTGTCAATTTGTAAATTTGGTCCGTTCAAAAACACCAAAAATCACAATCTACACTTCAAGAGCAAAATCTATGTTGATGGAGAACTTGCCCCTGCCAGACCTACAAGTCGACTTCCTTACAGGCGAGTTAAATTTTTATAAATATTACTCTTAAAAACATTATATCGATAAATTTTAAAGTATTTCAAAATAACTTCAGATTGTGAAGTTTTTTCAGATACATTTATTAAGCACGAAAAACTATAATTTTCACTTTTAAATCTACTCTTAATCAGTACTAATGATTTATGATACGTTCAAATATATAAAATAATTGGTTCTTATGTTTGCTCAATAAATGTATTTAAAAAACATCTTCAAGTAGTTTGAGGCTGAAAATTTATAATTTCAATCAATCCAAATATTAATATTTCGGACTCATTTATTGCGCAAAATTAAGTAATCGTTGAGCACATTGATTTAAAATCTTAAACTTTATTTAAACATGTTTTTCAGGATACAAATTCACAGTGACAGAAAAACAAGTAATAATAAAGAACATAGATAATTCATACATCACCATAACTTTTCCATCCAAAGCCATCAATCTTTCCTCTGAATTTCTCGAAATGTGGGACTATGTTTGCGAAGTTGGCAAATATTATAAAAAAATTAATGAAATATATTTATAAAATTTGTTTAAATAGACAATTTGAAAGATTAAATATCAATTTATTTTGATTTGAAGTTTCCTAAACACTAAAAGCCATCGTGTTTTAATCAACATAAAATACAATATCATTCAATTCAATTAAATATTATTTTCTCATTATATCTTTTGATGAACATAAAGATGCAAGGCACTTGTAAAATCCTTGAAAATCTCACCCTATCTTCATCTTTCGCTTTTTTCCCGATCACTCTTGGCAGGTGAAGTTTTTGTTACCCAAAATGCACACCCTAATCGATTACATTCTAAAATTTTAACAGAAAAAGTCTGTATACAAGTTATACTTCATCCGCAAATTCGTCATATCACACTAGTTCCGACAAAGTTAGAAAAGAAGTATTTTATAAACAAGATTATTAGTCGACATTTTTGTAGAAAACCAAAAAAATTCCATTTGATCAAAACTTTCACGAAATTTATTATGAGATTAATTTATAAAATTCTTTATATAATATTAACTGAAGTTTGTGTTTGTTTCTTACAATAATAGTCTCTTTCGGACTACTCTGAAGTTTTTGCTCAGTCAAATGTTATCATGTTTAGTTAATTTTTATAAAATTCTTAAAATTTTCAAATTTTCAAAGCTTTCTCTTGTTTAAATTTTTGTAAACTTCAAACTACAGAATAGAGTATCAAGCGATAAAGTCAGTAGAAGTCGTTCAACATTCATCCATAACCCAACTGCCCGCCAACTTTTTCAAGAAAACTTTAATCTCTCTAAAGAATTCTTAGAAAACTTGAAAAGAAACGAAAAAACTCGGATTTTTGATAAATCGAAACAAATATCATTATCTATTCCTTACGGCAATAATGATCTTCATCTGTGAAACAAAAAAATTGAGCCTTTACACCTAATTTATTACAGAACGGTGCTTTCATGTACCAAAAATACGCGTGCCAAAGTTTACCTCATTCACTTCCTTGTAGCTTTCAATAAACTTCAATATCTTAATCACTTTTTTTATATTGTTAAAATTTTTAAAAATTTTACTTGAACATCACATTGCACCTTTGAGGTTTTGTATTATTTAAATAAAATTTCTTTATTTGAAAAAGAAATTTTCGACAAGAAAAATTCAAACTCTACAATTCCAGTAATATATACGTTTATATTACATTGTTTTTTACATTTTTAGGTCAGATTTTTCAATTATTGAGTAATTAATTTTAAAATTGAAAGTTTTAACACACAAATTTACAATTGTATGAATGCTTTTACTTTTCGCCTTTCATATCGAAATAAAATTTGAATTTTTATGTGTATTTTATATTCTTCGATGAACAAAAAGCTCAACTCACCGTTTTCTATCAACACGAAGTATCTGTGATACAAGAGCTCGTATCTGCATAATGTCCTGACGCCAAGTAGAACTTAATCATTATCACTATCATGTCGGCCGCTGTCGAACTCCTATGACTGGTTTTCAAAAAGTCTCTATCGATCACGGTTGTTTTAAAATTCTTTCAAAATTATTCTATTTATAAAGTTTTGAACTGAGTTTTTAAATTTTCTGGTGAAGGAAATAAATTTTGTCTTATTTTTTGAGCGAAGATTATTTTTTTTCAGTCTTCTCTGTTCTGGGCAAGATGCTTCGCTTCTTCCAAGTTCAAGAGTTCTCTATTGATCAAGTCGTTTTTGATAAAGGTTGCCATATATTTTGTAAAGGTCATTATTTTCTTTCTTCGTAGAAAGTTTTTTCAAGTCTTGTCGTCGTGGGTGGATTTCGTTTTTTAAGAATATGAAGAAAGTAGAACCACCTTCCCTTTTTTATTATTTTTCATATTTTTTCAAGATTGCTTTGTTTCAAGAATTATTGGTTTGTGATCATTTATATGTAAAAGCCCGGTAAACCTTTTTTAAGCACTTTAAATTGAACGCCTCTATCTTCTTGAGATCTGCCTCCACTGCAGTCTAGGTAGTGCACCGGTGAAAGTTCACGCTTACTATAGAAAGCATAACGTTTTTTTCACTGACCTAATTAAATTAATACATGTATTGAAAGTATAAGTCTGATAAAAATGATTTTTTTTAAATTTAATTTTTACAATTTCCGGGATTCTAAAAAATTTTTGTATTAAAATTTCTTCGATAACATTTTTTCACATTTTATTTTAGAATCGCATTTAAGTTCTATGCTAAAACAAATCAAAGACTTTTAATGGCTTCGGATCAACAAGAGGTTTTTTAATCTATACAAGTTTCTAATTGAGATTTAATGTTAAGTTTTAGGGTGTTGAAAGTGTTGCATGGAAAAATTAATAATAATATTATTATTTAAGGAAGAACGGGAGATTTTAAAATCTATTTATGAAGGAGATGAAAACTTCCATATGGTCAACGATACTCTTTTTCAATACAAAGTTAGCAATTTTAAACCATTTTTGTATTGAACTGAACTGACCAACAATATTCTTGAAAAGCTCAAAACAGAAATGAAAATTGATATAATGGTTGAACTCAAATGGACTGAAAATTATCCAGAAACACCTCCAGCTATTAATTTGAATCTATTTTGCAACAAAAGTTTGTATGTACTTTCATTTGAGAAAAATATAGTATAATCTATTGATAATATCTACTATAAAGATCAGAGGCTTCCAAAACAAATATAACCAACTTCATAAATGATCAAGTAAACAAATTCATTCAATAGATTTATTCAAATTTTAAGCCAAATTTAATAATCTAGGCAAAAGATTTACTTAATTCTGCAATGACATTTTCACTTATTGAAGCACTAAAGGAAAATGTAAATGATCTTGTTAATCAACCATTAGAGAAAATCAAGGTAATAATTATTCAAAGAAAATACTAGAATGATAATTATGTTTACTTGTTTTATATAGGTATTGAAAATAAAAGATGTGTCAAATGATAATATAGAAAAAAGTATATCTTCAAAACAAAAAACAAAAAAAGAAAATCTGACTAAAGCTCAGAAAAGAAGACTTTTGAACAAACAGGAAAATGGAGAACTTCCTCGGGGTTGGAATTGGGTTGATATCATAAGTCATCTATCAAAAACAGCTGATATTAGCTAATTTATGGAAATATAAATACAAGTTTTTCAATGTTAATAAATAAATACCAGAAAAATTCAAGATCTTTTTCTTCATTTTCATTTTCTTCCTTGTCTGAGTTGATTTCAATAACAATAGATTCTGCCTATAAAAGTGTCAAGTATTCAAAATAAAATTTTTAAGTAAATCTTTCTATAATTATAAAACCTCTATTATGTTTAAGCTATGATGTTTCTTCATAAATTTTTCAAATTCCGTAGTTAACGATATTTCAAAATCTTTTCTGTTTTTAGCCTGTATTGCAATTGATAGTGATAAAACTATAAATATTATTCAACGATATAAAAAAAAGAACTCGAAAATTTGTTTGTTTCTAAATTGTATAAAATTAAATAATAAATGTTTCAACAAATAAAAAAACATTTTTACGTTCATAACTTTGAAAGATTTTTCCCTAAAACTATTGTTGGTAGTATTCTTTATGATATTGGATATAGAGTCCACCATCATACGAATTTGCTCTTTTATGTTATCTTTATTTCGAGATTTTAAGCTCATTTTAGTTTCAACTTTTAAAATTCGTCTGCAAAAATTTGTTTAAAAGTGTATTTCTAAAAAACTAGTTTAAATTTTTATATAGTTGAACTTTAAAAGCTCTATAAAAGTAAATTTAAGTTTAAAGTCAAAAAAATTCAAAATCTTTTGAAGGTTAGTCATCGAAAAAGAATGAAAAATTGAAAATGAGCCCAGAAAAAGAAAATTCAAATAAAAATGTTGATATTTATAGAGAAACTCCAGTAAGATATCTTGGTCTGTTAATATTACAAATACTTGAATGAACTCTAACGATCAAGTTTTTTTTGATTATGTACCAGGTTATGCAAACGAGGTAGGAGAAGCATTTCGGGCAGTCGTGCATGTGAATCTTGTCAGATTCAGCTATTTGGTAGCCACGGCTTACGTTTGTAGTGATGCCTTGAGTAAAGGAAGAATAGCTTATAAAGTAAATCTCTTTCACTAAATTTCAAAAAGATGTTTAAACTTAATTTTATTTTAGACTGAAGAATTAAAAGAAAATAAGACTAAAACTGCAGTTTCTGTAGTCTCTGATGTTTTTGTTTGGCAATCTTTTGCATCCGTCATAATTCCAGGTTTTACAATCAACAGAATATGCTATATAAATGGGAAAATTTTGACAAAATTTTCAAGATTTCCTGGTTCTGTACAAAAAGGTCTAGTAATAGGAATTGGCCTTCTTTCTATACCTTTAATTATTCATCCTATTGACCATTTTGTTGATTGGGCTATGGATAATTCATTTAGAAAGTTGAAAAGCAAATTAAATTAATTAAAGATTTGTTTTTGTTTTACAGCTGGTATGCTTGTTTATTGATTCTAGTTTTTTTTTATGTGTATCCAGTGATATTTGGTTTATCCATATAAATGTTTTTCAAGTCATTTATATTATGCATTTAAATGCTGCAATATTTTAATACTTAACCATGTTTCTTTCCTTTTTATTCTCCCAAATTGAAAACTCCAGTTATAGTTTTTTTCAAAAACTTTAGTTTACAACAAGATTCTAGTATAATCACATACTTCATAATTAAACGCAATTTATCATTTAACTCTTGTTTGGATTCAGCATAAACTAAATCATCTATGCTATTTTTATATTTGCTCATAATACATTCGCTCTTAAAGTTTTTTCCATATGTGAAAGAAAATAAACTTTATATTGTTTTTTTGTTTTATTAAAATAAATTGTAAAAAAATTTAAACTGTATATATAATTATAAATTGAGTCACTAGCTAAAAAATATATGAATTGAAAATATTACAATGTATAATAGCACAATAAATCCGGTTCAATAATCCCAAGTAGGTTCAAAAGATTGCAGAAATAAATGAAATTCTGACAGGCGATATAAACACTTACGGTGGAATGAACTTCCGACATTACTCCATGCAGTAATAATATCGCGAGCAGAAATAAAAACAGATGTATTAAAAAAAATAAAATATTCACAACTTCTTCAATGATTATGATTACTAATTTTGTGATTGTGTGATGTGCGGGAATCTTGAGAAAAAAAGGGGGTAGCCGATTTGACGAGCATGGTGTGGCATACGTCACACACACGTGAGGGTTTCATCGATGGACCACTTGCAACTGTTTTAGAAAGACATGTGTTGCAGAATATGTGACCGCAATGCCTGCAGTGAATCTGTAATTATAACAGAAGATTGAAACTGTTTAAAAAAAAACATTGTATTACATAATTTTTTCAGTTGATTAGTTACCACAACCAAATAAGGACCTAATCATCAATCAATCAATCAAATCCTTTTTATAGCCAGTGTTCCTTTACCAAGGGTGGGCTTTGGGTTGACCGAAAATTACCAAAACACAGTGATGAATACATAAAACAAGAATTATACAAACTTTGTTGTTGGAACTTGATAGAGGTATTTTACACTTGGGACACTCGGAAACATCTTCTTCATGTTGCCATCGAACTTCTGTTTCACCAGCTCTTATCTTCTCTAATTGAATCTGATCACGCGTTAATCATACAAATGTATAGGACTACCAGTTAAAAAATAGGTATCAACTAAATCATTTATAATGCATAAAAAATTTTATAATTTGATGAAAATTTCATAAGCTAAAAATTGTTATATTTATTATTATAAAACATTTGAAACGAAATTAAAATACTATTTCAATTTTGAAATCACCTGAAGTGTTTGGGAAAGCTTGACAAAGTCTCGTTGGACATACTCGCTGTTGTCAAGATCTACTTGCAAGCCATGTATCTTACTGTTCAGTTCCAACACTGTCTTGTCTAACTTCGCCTGAGGTTTATTTGCTTGTTGTTAAGTTCATGCCATTGTCTATTTCATAGCGAAAATCGAAGAAAACAGTTTAGCTTAACGATCAGGTTTAAAGTGAGAAATGAAAAAACTTTTGAAAATTTTTTGAAAAATGAAAAAAAAAGAATTAAAAAAAAAATTTTGATTTAAAAAAAATGTATTTAAAATTAAAAATGGAAAAAATGCATACTTTAACAGATTTGAGCTGTTTGCATTCGAATTGTTGGTTTTCAATGACTTTTTCCTTAAAGCGAAGTTCTTCTTCAGCTGCCGATTTCCTTTTCTCTTCTTCAAGTCTTCTAGCCTTTTCCTTTTCTAACTCTTCACCCAATTGACGTTGGTTATCTATAATGAGAAATTATTCAATATATAATAACTATAAAATAGAATTTTTCAATATTATCACTGTAAAACATCAAAATATGAGGTTTATTGTAATTAGTTATCGCTTGAAAACAATAGTTCCAATGCAAAAAAAAAAACAAAATTAGCTCATTTTATTTACAATATTATGCTTATATCAATATTAGTATTATGAATATGATAAATATTAATCTTAAGTTACAAAAATTCAGACAAAATTGATTAATAACAACTTTATTTAACATTGCTCATTTTAAAAAACTTGAAAAAATTCTACGTTATTATTAACTCCTCCTGCTAAATCAACAAAAAACCTTCTAAAACAAAACAACTAAACAACCAACCTAATTGATTTTGAAGCTGGGACAACTCCTGAGTGAGTGTGTCCTCCATCACTACACGCTCCTGCTGCTCCGCCTCTAGTCGAGACTTGAGGAAAGACACTTCGCCACTCATGCTTTCCCTCGTATGCTCCAAACTCACCCTGCATGTTATCAACTCCTCCCTGTACTTCAGCAACATCAACTGCATATCCTGTGCACCATTGTGGAGGATTTAATGTTGGTTGATGAATATTCATGAGGTTTGTTTTTATAATAATACATATATAAAATGAAATACAATATTATTGAATAATTATGCGTTATTATACTAAAAAGTGTCAAAATTATTTGAATAATTATAAATTTCTTTTTATAATCAATTAATCACCCAATTAAATAAATTTCATATATTTTCCTTCTTCAAAGACACATGAACGAGAGATATAAATAAAAGACCACCTCCAAATTATTGGGAAGGTTAATGATTTCTTCTTGCATTTCTTGAGCTTTTCTGGCATGTTTTTCAACCAAAGAGTCATTTTCTGTCTGCAATCGATTCAGTTCCTTTTGTATTGATTGGCGATCCGCTCCCAGGTTTTGCTGTAGTTGATGTTTTATTGAGCCTTTTTATCGTATTTTATTTTGATGAGTTATATATTTTTTTAATATTTTTGTTTAGAGAATTTGAAAGTATTCAAAAAAATATATAATTGAAAAAACACACCAACGTAAAAATATTTGAAGCTATCATTGAAAATTACCTTTTAGTAGTAATAAAACTATTACTCGTAGTATTCACTAAAATTAACATAAGAATCCCCATACTAACCAAATAGTCAGAGAGCTCAAGCTTGCCTCGTTCAAACTGGTCCCTAAACGACCTCATGAACTTCTCAGCCTCCACTAACTTGTTGCTCAGTAACGAGATCTGAAGCATATGTAGCGTTATAAGTGATGGTGTTTGTGAGAGTAATAATGAAGCCCACATCCATAGAACAGATTTCAAACATTAATGATGGCAGTGTAACTTACATGATTGCCTTAAAATGAATGCGTTCTATATTGAATATATCATCATCATGTCGACCGCAGTCGAACTTCTATGACTTTGTTCTCCAATACTCTCTATCGCTCATAGCTGTTTCTAAATCTTCTTTATCAAGATTAGTATCATCAGTTAGTTGGTTGATAAAATTTCGAGCTGGTCTTCCTCTAGTATTTTTACCACATCTTGGTTCCCATAGTATCAATTTGTGTATAACTTCTTTACTGCGAAAGCAATGTCCTGCGAAACTGACTCTTTGAATAGCAATTGTATTGGTTATCTTTGATAAGTTTTCGTATAGTACATTATTGCTTATACTTTGCTACCATTTTACATTATTCACAACTCTTAGCATTTTTGTATAGCACCCGTTTAACTTTTTTTCTAACTTTTTGGTCAATTTCCAGGTACTAGACCCATAAAGTAGCACAGAGCTCACTGTAGTATGGAAAAATGCTAATTTCAAGTTTTTTGGCAGATTTGAATTCCAAATAGTATTTAGTTTTTGTAGTGCAACCCAAGCTTTATCGACCAGGTCTGAAGCCATTTTGGTTTGTTCTCAACTTTTCGTCTAAAATTGGACGTATTCTATTGAGCAACATTTTATTGTATATTTTGGATGCTGACGAAGATAGAGTTATTCCTCGATAATTACTGGCTATACTCAAGTCTCCCTTTTTTGGAACAAGTAAGATTTTACCTTGTAGCCAGAAGTTTGGTGCATCACCAAGATATGTTTTGTTGCATACATTTAATAGTTCTTCGTTCATACAGCCTGTTTTCAATGTTTCTATTGGTATATTATCAAGGCCAGTAGCTTTGTTATTTCGAAACGACTTTATGGAAGCTTGAAGCTCGATTGCAGTAAATTCACCAGTTTTAATTGGGAGAGTATCGAATACTTATGGTACGGGTTGATCATCTATCTCCGGTGATTGTTCGAGAAGCTTTTGAAAGTGATCTTTCCAAATAGCAAGACGTTCATCTGTGTTGCTTGCTTTGATTCGACTACGTTTTAGGCTTTTTCTTCTCGTCACTTCATTCACTGTATCCCATAGTAGTCTAGAATGGTGATTTATGTGCGCATCTTTGATTTCCTTTATTTTGCTTTTCACGTAATTTTTTTGTTCTTTATCATAAGCATGTTCTAGATCTTTTTTAGCTTTTTTCACAAGTAGGGTGTTTGTAAGATCGTTTTTTTCTTTCTTGCGTTTGAAAGCTTCGTTCAGCTCATTTCGCTTTTTGCAAACCACATCGTTTTACCATGGCAAATCTCTTTTTGGTTTGATTTTTTTTGGGACATATTTTTCAGCAGCTTCAGCGTGAGCTTTTATTATATTTTCATAAATATCGTTTGTTGAAAAGTTATCAAGATTAAGGTTTTGTAGTTGTTCAAATCGGTTTCTGATTTCTACAGCATAGCTATTTTTTAAATTTTCATCATTTAATAATTTTGACCAATCATGACTCATTGTTTTTTTGCTTTTTGAGATATTTGATCTTGAAGACAATCTGATCTTTGCTGCACATATCCTGTGATCTGATTCAAGTGGTGAGTATGTGCTGAACGAGCGACACTCAATAGCACTATTTTTCCATTTTCTGTTTATAAGGATATAATCAAGTTGACTTCTGGTTCCGTTTGGATAAGTGAAAGTCCATAATTTTCATTTATTTTTTTGAAACTTTGGGGAAATATTGACTAGACCACAGTCGATTGTTAGATCTAACAAATACTCACCATTTCTGTTTGTATAATTATGGTAGCTGTAGCCTACACATTTATTATTGTCAATTTTAGCGTTCATATCACCTCCTATAATTAGCACATTATGTTTGGGAGTGTTTTTGATTGAATCTGTCAATTGATGGTAAAAGTTTTGTATTTCTAATTCGTCAGAGCAATTTGTAGGACTGTAGCATGATATCACAGTTGTTTTTGGGTTTCCATTAAAGGTCGCGACCATGATTCGTGGGCTGATTGATTCAACGTTGACTAGAGACTGGTAAGCCTTAAGGCTTATAAACATACCAACTCCTCTAATGCTAGCGTTGTTTGTTGCTTTTTCTGCAGGAATTGTAACTAGTGTCCAACCGTTTCCAGTTTTGCAGTATGTTATTGTTTCTTCTGGATGATATAACTTGTGTTGTTGTATACAGCTCTATACAGATCTATATTGTATTTACTAGATAAGTATGTTAATTCATTAAGTTTGTGATTATTTCTTAAAGATCTAATGTTTATTGTTGCTATATTTTTTTTTAATCTACAATTCAATAAAGCTTCTTTTTGTTTAGTTTGTGGTAAGAGCTTTTCACCAGTAGCACATTTTTCGATTCCAACCTGAGGATTCGTTGGAGGACGCGCTCCTTGTTCACCCACGCGACGAGCGATGCGGTATGGGGGTATATTTTTTTGTTTAGTCATAAAGTTTTTCATTGCTGGATGAGATTTAGGGTCGCAACTCCTCTAAAAATTCACATGTTACTCTTCAAACTCAAGTAAGGTTGCCTACAGTTGTAGCCAAGAATGTTTCCATCACCATAGCATCGATATTTTGATGTATGTCAAAACGAAACTACTGCTTCCCATGTGGAAAAAGCAGGATTTGAGGTTTACTCCTTAGATAGAGATGAACTGCTTGCCGTGGAATTTCCGCAGACGCAGAGGCAGAAATATATAGTACTGATGACAAAGAAAACAATAAATAGGATAATATTAAAGTTTTACAAAACAGAAGATTAGAAATAAATAAAATTAATACATAAAACTAGAAGATAATCATAGCGAAATACACAAATTAACAAGTAATATCAAGGTATATAGCTATCAAGGTTGATAAAAGATTTGAGAAAAAAAAAAATATATAAAGTAAATAACTACTGATAGTAATCAATTGACTAAAATAAAATAATAACTAGAAAAGTTAATAAACAGAAATAATTAACTAAGACTAAATATACTAAAAAATAAATAAACAAATAAAATAAAAAGCATATAAAAACACCGGTTCTCGTCCGATCACCGAAGTTAAGGAACGTCGAGCCCGGTTAGTACTTGGACCGCCTGGGAATACTGGGTGCCTAGTTTATGTATTACCAATAAAAATTAAAAAGTCAAAATCAATTTAAGACTTCAAGAAAAACCTAGAATCCTACAAAACGGAAAACAAGGCGTCGATCAATGAAAATTACTACTGGAGTGTTTCAACTACGTTGTTACAAAAAATGGAGAATGAATGCTACATGAACAATAGAACAATATATTTTAATTACATATAAATAAACTGCAGAAACTGACTTAATTTAAAAGAATTTATTTGCGATGGTGTTTAGCCATTATACTTGATTTGATTTCATTTATGTGCCTTCTCACGGCTAAGCCGGTTATGAGTTTGGTACCGAGCTTTTTTCAAAAACCTAGGATGACCAAAAACTAAAAACTTATTTTCTTGACTCCTTTTCAGCACTTTTCTCAAAATAAAACCACTACCAAGTAATGCTGATTTTTGTATTGTTTTGAAAGATATATTTACGCTAATGAGTTTAAGATAATTAGTTAATTTATTTGTTATTGTTCCTAAAAAAGCTATTTAGTTATTATTATTATCATCAATTGATGAAACCTTTCCATCCGAGTTCTCCATCACTGTCTGCAGGTTTGTCTGTGAAACAATTAGAGAGTTGCCAGTAATCATTGAGAAGCATTGAATGAGAAAATATTTAGTAAAAGTTTGTTGAACTTTGAAAAAATATAATTTTTCAATTCTAAAAACACAAAAAATTTGTCTTATTTAATTCCAAACAGAAAATTATGAAAAAAAACATTAGATTTAAATATTAGTGAATTCTCATTTGCAATACTTTGGAGACTGAAACGATCATAAAATTGTCAATATCTTGCATTAAGAATACAAACTTCAAGCTCCTTGATGTACTGGTCCTTCTTCGTTACTACTTGTCGTTCCTGGTCTAACAACTTGACCATTGTTATTGATTCATTTTTTGATTTTTTAACTTCTTCTCTTTCCGCTTTTAGTTCTTCGTTTGCTTCTTCACATTTCTTACATTGTCGTCCTCCTAACTTCTCTCTCGCCACATCCATCTTCGAAACATTAAAATAATGCCTTTTATTAGTAATGTTCTATAATGAAGAAATATGTATAAAACAGTTATGGATAAAAATAATTAAAAGGCAAGCAAGTATAAATAAAAAAATAAGATATTTCATATTTCAGATATACTAGCTTTTAAAATGAACACAAGCGCTCAAATATTTTCATTTTAAAATAACGTCTATTTATAGTCCATCATCATTAAATGGCTCTTCTGAACATCAACAATTATTAATCTTCATGAAAGTGAAACAGCAGTAAAAATGTCAGAAAAATAATTTCACCAGCATATATTAACCACCCCTCACCTCCACAAACCTCATCTTGAATACTTCTCCAGTCTAGGGTATCTGCAGGTTCGGGTTGTTTGCTGGGAGATTTTTCTTCTTGAGATTTCTTATGGGATGACGATGCGTTGGGAGACGACTTACTTGCTTGTTCTTGAGACTCGAGTTGTGATGATTCATCGAAGACGTCTGTGGAAGCTGACGTCACTGATGAGATTGAAGGACTCTTCACCTGGAGTGATGGTAGGTTTGATGACAAAGTATCGAAAATAAAAATAATAAACTAAAAATAAAAATAAAGACTATATATTAAAAAGAACGAACAAAAAAGTAAGTTGAAAAACCAAAAAATTATAATCATTTATTTAAACTATGAAAACTTTTTACAAAATTTCTGAGTGATTGCTTGGAGTAACAGTGATTTTTCAAACTACCTTCAAATTTTCTAATCGTTCTATCCATGCTATTCTACTATCTACAGTTCCTTGTAGCAACTCTTGCATCTTATTCATTGATTCCCGCCACTCCAAAAGTTCTTTGCCAATTTAAAAATAATTTTTAATGAATAAAATATTTGATTAAAACTTATTTTTAATATTACCTATATATTATATTTATTATTTTAAAATTGCTGAAAAATAAAATAAATGATCATAGTTGTACAATCAAATGACACATTTTACTGATGGTTTCATCATAAAAAATAACAAAAGACTCAACATGCACAACATACAGTCATATATAAGCCTAATACACAACTAACCACCATCAGTCTGCTGACTCAACCCTTGTAAAACACTATTCACTGCATCTTCAAGCTCATCTATACGTTCCTGCAGCAAACTTGTCCTCGACACCTCACGTTCCAACAGAGCTTCCGCTGCAGTAGTGATGGTGCGATGTTTCACATAAATGCTAACTTACTTTTAGAAGCGTCATATAGAAAGATATTTAAGGGTTTGAAATGTGTTATGGAAGGTTCAAAAACAACTAAACTATAACCCAATAAACATAACTCCTTCACAATCATCAGACCTTTACTGAGATTAAGCTTAATTGAGGCATAGTCGTTGTAAAGGGCCTCTTTCTGAATGTTGAGCACTGAAACATACATCTCCAAGTCTGTTCTCGATGCCCTTTCTGACTGCATACTCTCGTTCAACTCTTTATTCTACGTAGCGATGATGCTTATAATACATATATATAAATTCTTATGAAAATTAAGATTTTATTTGTATGACGTAAAATCGTCTATCGAAAATGTATATACTAGCAAGTCTATGTTGATATATAAGTGTTATTATTGAATATTTTATATAGCTTTTTGTGTTTAGTTGCATACACGTATGTACTAAAGATATATTCTATTTGCTACTTGAATATGAAAAAGCAGTTATAATATGCTTGTAATAAAACTTTAGAAATGTACGAAATTCATAATTGTATTTGCATTAGCTTTAAATAATGATAATGCATCTACTTATGTATTGATTTACATGTTAAGCATCTTTGATCAACCAATGCATCATGAAAATTATTCAAAAACTATTTTTAAAATAGAAATAAACCTAACATGCAAGCCAAAACTATCAAAATAAAATTCTATTTATAGAACCGTATGTATAACTAAAACACATAATACATTTTTATTAACTAATCAGAAATTCAAGTATTAATCGTATACACTAATTAAAAGCTTATGATTCACACGTTTGAACAAGGCAGAACAAAGCATATGCTTGGAACACTAATCAAAAAGCCATAACTTTGTTTGATAACATTCCAATTTAAATTGGACCTAAAATAAAGCTGTGATATTATCTACCAGCCCTTAAATGAGGAAATAAAATGATTTAAAAAAAATTTTATAAACAATAAAAACAAAATTATAAAAAAATGAAAAATAACACAACCTTCTTGACATCAAAGTGTTGTTCAGCTTGGGACCCTTTACTCTTTGAGAAAGAATTAAAAGTAAACTACCATCACCAGAGAATTTTGAAAGAATTTCAATAATATATTAGTATGGCAGGTATTATAAGTATAATACTAATAAGCCATATACATTAAAGTTAAGTATGGGATGCATGAAAGTCAAATATTTGGTAATTGAAATTTTGATATAGTTTTTATCAAAGCTGAAATTATAATAATAAGTTGCACTTTTAATTATAAACTTGATTAAAGATTTAATTAACCAACAAATGAAAAAGTTTTTAGCTTCAAAGCACTCTAATGGTAGCAATCCTATTAACACCCCATAAAATACATTAAAAAAATGGTATTAATGAAATAGGAAAAAGTATTATGAATCAAAACAATAGATATGAAACAAGACAAATGAAAACAATGATAACAAAAAATATAAACAACAATAATGGAAAGGATAATAACAAAATTAATAACAACAACAATAGTAATGGGAATAATAATTATTCTTATTTTTATTACTAAAACAATAACAACGACAAAAAAATGAAACCTGCTTGATATACTTGCTAAGCTCCTCAGTCTTGCACTGCAGCTCCTTCTTCAAGGCCTTGATCTCATCCTCCAAAGGACTCACCACTGACCGCAGCAGCTCAATATCCTCCTGCGCCTGTGGGCGGAGTCTCAATTGGTCCATCAATCAATACATTAGATGATTTATCTTTGATGTTATTTATTGAATCATTATTATATGGTTCCTCTAGTATATGATTTATCAATTATGTAATGTACGATTTTTAAGAAACGAACATAACAAATACAAAATTTATAAAAACTAAATATTTTTATTTTATTCAAAAATACAAAACTATATTGTTGTTAATCAGCCTGTATAGCTAAGTGTTTGAGCCTTAGACTAATTATCTAAAGTTACTGGGTTCAATTCCATGTGAACCAACAATTGACACCAAAGTGTGTTTTCCCACATTAAATTTGTAGCAAGCGCTTTGATCTACAAAGAAAAACGCTTTATGAACACCACATAACATTACATTGACATACTATTTTCAGATTATATTATAATTATACTATAAATTTTCACTTGTTTCTCATTATATCAAATATAAATTTCTTCTAAATGTTTGTCAGTAAAACTGATTTTTGTGCTTTTGATTATATCTCTCTATGTATACTTCAATAGAACCATATATTAGCCCACTAAAACTTCAACAACCTATGTAAGTTTTCCACTGAGTTGTTTCAAAAAAGCGGATAAAGTACCAAATTAATAAGTTTTACAGAAAATAAACTATCAAAGTGTAAAGCCTAACTGAATGACCCAGAAAATACATTTGAAAACACAACAGCAATATCCCAACTTTGACAACAGAGCTCTCAGTTCCTTCAGGCTCCTCTTTTGTCAACAGATGCATCTTCTTTTGCAGGTTGCGAGCCAGATTCGATAATGTGCTCCCTTCACTTTAAAGAGTTTGGTGTTATTTTTTGTAATGAAAATGATGTAATAGGGATAGCCATAAAATCGAAAATACTATGTAGAATATGAATGATAATGGTGAATGCATATAAACTCTATTATCCTGATGTTTACTTATGAATATTACATCATTTAATTTGTATTTATGAAATGAATTGCTGGACTGAATCAATTTATTGATTAATAATATTATGAGTGTAAAAAAAAATTAATTGAGAAGTGAGAATGATGATAAATTTTTCATAAAGCTCTGATGGATACATGTCGATAACAGAGATGATGATTATCAAACCTCTCTGAAAAATTCTTAGATTTGAGTTCATAATACTCATGTTCCATTTTCAACCAATGAGATCTTTCTTCCTCATACTTGCTTGATGCTTTGTCATATGCTTGAGCTACTGATTCTGAACATTATTTTTAGGAAAGGTGGATTCATGACAAAAATTTTTGATTTATTTTGATACAAATTTTGGAAAGTGAATTTTTCGAAAATTTAAATAATTTCATTAGAGATGGTATAGATATATTTTAATTTAAAACTTAAACTTCAAGAAAAAGTTAAAAACCTTTGAGAATTTGTTGGAAAGACGCAGCTTCATCTTGATGTCTCTGAACTAGCCTGGCAATCTCATCTTCCTTATTTACAACAAGAATCATTGACTCAGATTTTAATTCATCTGTTCTAATTAATAAGGTTTTAATCTCCTTCTGTAACTCTGCATTTTTTGTTACTAGTTTTTGATTGGATTCTTTAACGGAGAGAAGTTCCTCTTAAAACATATAAATAAAATTAATTTTGATTTTATCAAATTTGATCATGACTAAAACCTTCTTTTTGTTTGAAAAGTTCCATGAATTTGGTTCTCTGTTGCCCAAAAGCTACTTCACTTTTGTGTTTTTCATTTAATAATTTTCGCTCTCTCTCAGTGATATTTTCCATATCTATAGAGAGAAAAAATATTAAGAAATACTGTTAATATATTGAAAGAATTTAAAACCTTTAGCCGTTTCATTTTCTGCCATGATTTAAAAACTTTCAAAAATGTCCATTAAAACAACTTTACAATTTCAATATTTCTAAAATACCATTTTTTTCAAAACATAGACGAAGTCATTTGGAGAAATAATATTAACTTCTAAAAGTAGATTTAAAATAAAACAAATTTTTAAATGTTGTTTTCAACATTTCTTTTATTTAAGAACTATTTCAAAACCATTTTTAAATGAAATTTTTAGTTTGTGGCTAAAACACATGGATGGACTTTTAAATTTATACATGTTCAAATAATTAAATTTTGAAAAATTTATTGTAAATACTATTGAACTTTCATTGAATTGCATTTGAATATAAATTAGAGCATTAAGCAAACAAGACTATTATTTAAATATTTAGTTATGTTGCTAGTTTCTAACTTTTTAGACTTTATTTTCAAAGGTAATCAAAGTAAAACTGCCGAAGAAACAGAAAAGAAAATGAACTTTTTCAAATTTTTGAAACATAATATAACCAAAACAAGTTTCATCTTGAAAAAGAAATGCCAAAAAGAAGTTGCAACAAGCTCTTCTTTATTATGGCCACCATGGTCTCAATGGACACAACCAGAATATGAAAAAAATATACATACGAAAACATTTCAACTCATTTCTTTGAAAGAAAAAGTGAATTATTCAAAGTTTTTATGATAGTTTAACTTTGAAATTTATTAAATAACACACCAGTTAGTTATGAGCAAAGACATTCTGCTGAAAGAACAGTTTAGATTTATAAATTCAGGAAGCAGTGTAGATCAAACAGACCATATATATTTGCTATTCGCATTGAATTTTATAGTAAATCCTTTATCAAATCAACTGAATGAATTTAGATTAAAAGTAAAAATTTTTAATTTATTCAGAAAGTATTCAAAAATTTTTAATTAAATACTTCATCTTAAATACAGGCAGAAGAATACTTTGATTACTTGGCATTAAAGCAAAACGAAAAATACATGTTTTTTCTCTGTATAGATACTGAAAAACTCATTTCATTTTTTGATGGTATTCTTGAAAAAAAAAACAACTTCAAACTAGTGACTGAGTGTATCCAATCTATCACAAGTAATTTTTTTTATTACTATTTTCTATAATTAAAAATTTTGTTGGAACTAATTCAATAAGATAACAGTATGTTTGATTATTCTATAACTATGTGTGAACTTATTTAAATACTCATGAATATATTTGAACAAATATATTTTTAATATAAATAGTTTCATCACTCTTCTTTTTATAGTCATAGAAAAAAATAGTAGCAATAATAAGACCTATGTATAAAACTTAATGAGAGCGGCAGAACTATTAGAAAAATTCTTATAAAAAAATTTGCATAAAAAGAAATGCCTACTGTATAATATTCGTATCAAATCAAATTTTTTTTATATAGCCCATTTTTTTTACCAAGGGTTGGGTTTTTTGAAAGATCTATCTCAGTCAGCCTTTCCATTCAGAGCGGTCTAGTGGATCCACACAAACCATGTCTAACTTTCTTTTGTCATTCATTATGAGCTTGTTTCAAGTCTTTTTGAGCCTATAAAGTTTATGAAAATAATAATTTTTTAAAAGTTTAATAACGTCAAAATACTCAACACTTTAGATAATTTTTTAGGCTTCAATTCATTATTGTTTTATATTATTATTAAAGGCATATGAGTAATCTATCAAAGATATCATCACACCTATCAGAATAAAATTAAAATAGTGAATATATTGTCAAACAACAGTCAGACTGAAAAACACAGTATTATTGTTGAGAAGAATAGTTGAGGTTAGATGTTTCAACACAAAGTTTCAATTTTTTTCTCTTTTCTGCTATCTTGTGAAGTTTAATCAAATCATCCCTGGTAGGTAGCTTTGGTGGTATTTTGAGGTTTTCACGTATAATAGTTGTATCAACTTTTTTTAGGTCTTCTTCTAAGACAGTTGGTAATGTTATCCGAGGTCTTCTTTTAAAGCCAAAGTATTTTGTTTCAATATTTTTGAAATATATATCTATTGCTTTTCTGGCTGGCAAGTTTTTTTCCAATCTTAGAATGTGACCTAGCAGACTTCACTGTAATTTCACAGCATGTAGGCTTATAGGAGTACTTTTGGTTTTTCATAGAGTCTAGTTACTGATAACTCTTGGATAAGTAATGCCCATTAGTTTTCTTAATTGTTTCCAATAATGAACATCAATTAGTTGCCAAGATTTTGTTTTTTGAAGCTATATTCCTCAATTTTATTTGGGTTCGGAAAAATCAAAGCTTTGTAGAAATTTATTTTTCTTCATTTTGACACTTGTTTTACCTTTTTCCATAGGTTAGGTTGTTTTAGATATTTTTATAATTGTATTTTGAGATATTTTCAATAGGTATTCAATAAAATGTCATTATACACATATGTAGCGTATTTTGATGGTAAATTATACAATAGGTGTACAAGCATTTTTTTCAAAATTATGCGCTTCAAGTTGAATTTTTTGTATGTGAGTTCATATGAGACATAAGGTCATATGTTAAAAAACTGCTTAAAAGTTGATTTACAAATGAATGATAAAAATGCGTAAATATCTTAGTTAAGAGATTGGGGCATTAAGAGGAATCTTTATTTACAATTTTTGTTTGCAAAGTGATTATTCAAGCCATTTTCGGGATATATACTGGTCATTTCAGTTCAATAGACTTTGCTTTTAAATTAATATAAATTTTGGAAAAACTAATTTTCAATTTAGATATTTATTGTTTGTTCAACCTTTTTGCAAAAACAATTTTTTTATTGATTATTTTTAGTGATAGTTACTCCAGCTCTTTTATTTTCTTACACAGCTTTTTCTTTAGAAGATTTTGATGCAATCGACAGAATTAACTTGTTGAGTAGTTATAGTGGGAATATTCGACTTGGTTTGGCTCCTTGGAACTCATTACTTCTACCTTCAGAAAAAGAATTGAAGAATTTTTCATTTAACTCTTATGAAAAATCTTCAACATTGAAAAGAAATGATGCAAATAATCAAATCCAATTAGGTTTTAACATAACTCCAAATAAACCACCAAAAGTGCTATTTCCTCCTCCATCCATACAATCTTTTACAACAACTCAAGAAGAAGATTCTTCAGTTGAAGCAAGAATCAAAGCTAAAATGGATGAACTAGGAAGCTTAGGAAAGCCACCAAACATCCTCATATACACAGATTCTGATGAAGATCAACCAATAAGATTTATCATTGTGGTCAATCTCCTCCAACAGTGTATATCAAGAGAACATTATGCAATGTATCATTTGAAGAGATCACAAGTTACTTCTACCCCATGGATTGAAAACACAGTCATGCTAATATTAGCTGCAGATAAAGTGCCTAGACAGGGAATAGCTGAATGTTTTTTAGCTTATTTCATTAATGGGGGACTTCTTTTCAGTCTTGCTTGTAACTTTGATGAGTTATTTTTACGTAGAAGCGATGTTTCTAAACCTAATTTAAAAGTATTAAAATTGAATTATGAAGATTTGAAAGATATACATGTACTTGGTATTGATGGGGGTTATATTAATATTGAGCCATCTAAAGACCCAAATCTTTCCATTGTGCCACTTGCTAAAGATTTGAATAACTTGCCCTTGATTGTAAAAATTCACCATGCCACTGATAAAGGCACTGCTATTTTCTCCAGGGTACTAAACTCCATTATAATTCAAATAATAATTACTAAATTATATTTAAACATGTTTAAAATTAAAAAAATTGATGAAGGTGAGTTTTGATAGGGATCCATCGAACACATCAGTTGACAGTGATGATTTCATCACTCTCAAACGATGCAATCCTGCTAGAATAGCAATCTTTAAAAACCTCTTGTCAATGTTATCTCTTAACTGCAACCTTTCTCCACCACCCCCTCTCACTCCATTGCTACTATTTTCTTCTTCTAATGTTTGTTCATATTTTCATTAATATTAGTTATTTCCATTTTATTTTTCCCACTTTTAAAAAATCATACTATAAAGTATCTCATAATCTCCTATAGCTTAGTATTTTTGTACTTTGAAAATATTTTCAGGAAAAGATTGAAGAGTTTTTAGACATAGTTGATACTGAGATGAAAAAAGATGTATATTCAAACAAAGGCAATAAATACCAGTTTTTCACCTCTTCACAACACATCCATCTGAAGACTGAAACAACACCAACCTTCTCACCAATAATCACTGATGCTGACAATCATCCTTCTGAATTCAATTTGAACACATATAGGGAAATACTTAATACAAAGGTTTTAGGCAATGTGGCTTTGTACGCTGATGTTACTACTACGACCATGACAGTTATGGATAAGTAAGTTTATTTGTAAATTTAAAGTTTTATACTGTTCAACTAATGTTTTGTTTGTTTAAAGAAAATATATAAAATTATTAATTTCAACAGCATGAAAATAGTATAACTAGAAAAAAAACAAAGTTTTGATAGAAAAAATTTTTAATATATGTTCAATAACAAAACTCTTATATTTGTACCTTCACTTGATAATGTGAGTTCATCTTACGAAAAGCTTCGTGGAATAAAATAAACTCCTAAAAGTGTTTTCATTTGAATATATTATATAAAACTCTGTAATAAATCAATAAATGAATCCCATAAACCCTCATGCTTAACCAATTGTCAGCTTCATGTACCTCATGCCACCTCATCTGGGTCTTGTGGTGATAGCAGGTGTTCAAAATGCCGGATTAGGTTCTTCATTTATTATTCTTTTTTTTTGTATATGTATTATTTGATTTGTATATTATTTTTTTGAACAAATGAATATTTAATATGTTGATTTGGAGAAGGCTTTTGATCGGGTACCAAGAAAGGTGATAGAATGGGCGCTGAGAAAGAAGTTGGTACCGGAAAGGTTGGTTCAGACAGTAATGTCGATGTAGGAAGGAGCAAAAACGTGGGTTAAGGTTGGAGGTGGACCTTTGTAAGAATATGATGTAGGTGTAGGTGTCCATCAAGGATCGGTTCTCTCGCCGTTTTTGTTTTCAATAGTGCTAGACGTATTGTCGGAAGACGGAAGAAAAGATGCTTTATATGAACTGCTTTATGCAGATGATTTGGTCATGATGGCAGAGACTATGGAAAAACTAGAAGCAAAATTCATCCGTTGGAAGGCAGCCTTTGAAGGGAAAGGATTGAAGGTTAGTCTGGGTAAGACAAAGGTCATAGAGAGTAGTGGTGGTGGGGTTGTTGTCTTGGTTAAGATTTATCCATGTGGTGTGTGTGGTAAGAGGGCTAAGGTAAATTGTGTGAGGTGCATGACATGTAAGAAGTGGATTCATGCCTGATGTGCTAGGGTAAAGAGAGTTTCTCGTAGGATGAATGGAAATTTTAAATGTAGGGTTTGTATGAATGGTTCAAATGAGGAATGTAAGAATAATTCAAATGGTTGCTTAGGTGAGTTGGAGAGGGTAAGTAGTTATTGTTATTTAGGAGACAAGGTGAATGGTGGAGGAGGAAGTGAGCTAGCTGTTACACGAAGGATCAGGCTGGGCTGGAAGGCATTCAACAGTGTGTCTTCTATGTTATGTGGTAAAAGACACACATGGAATATTAAAGGACAAATTTATAGGACATGTGTGAGGCCTGTCATGACATATGGCTCGGAAACCTGGGTAGTAAGATCCGTAGTATTTTGAGAAGAGCAGAAAAATGGATGCTTAGAATGATGTGTGGTGTGCAGCTAGCTGATGGTGTGAGTACAAAGGAGTTGATGGTTGGATTGGGGTTGGATTGTACGATCGTTGAAGTGGTGAGGCAAGGGAGTTTGAGATGGCTGGGTCATGTAGTAAGAAAAGAGGATGACGACTGTGTCAAACAGGCGTGGAGGTTTGAGGTTGAAGGTAGTAGAGGAAGGGGAAGGCCAATCGTTAATCTGGAAAGGGATGATGGAAAACCTTTGTCGTGGTCTTGGATTAATTCTTAAAGATGGCTATGACAGGGTGAAATAGAGGGAGAGGGTTAGGTCATGGAAAGAACTCAGTGACCCCTTGGAAAAGGGAAAAATGCTGAGTATAATAAAATGATGATGATGATGATAGCCTAAAGGATTAATTAAAAAATTTACTCAACAGGCAGGGGAGGCAACGTATGGTTGAGTCCCAAAGGTTGTGGTTTGTTCTCATTACACATACGCTTCCCATTATCTTCACCACTGGGCCACCACCTCTCATGTGTGCAGCATTTGGTGGCTCTCGCTATTGTGCTCTCCGTCAGGGAAAAGCCTGGATATGAGGTAACTGCTTGTAGATAGCTTATACTACTTTAAATCATTCAATTAATTTGTCAAATGTAAATGTTTTGATGGCTTTTAAAACTTTAAAATAGTTTCATCTTGTTTTTGTTTTCAAAATTTTGGAAATTAAAGTAAATTATTTCAGTTCGGATTTAAATTAATTGCAAAATTAACTTAGTTAATTATCATATCATTATTGAGTTTTTAAAATTGAAAACTTGACACAGGACATAAATTTGCGAATAAAATGGCCAAACGATGTTTACTTTGGAGAAGGATTAAAGTTGGGAGGAGTACTTGTTAGATCTACCATCCTTCAAGACACCATACATATTAATCTAGGTAAATAACGTTTCAAAAATAATAATGTTGGAGTATCCATGTAAAATTGAATTAAATTGTTTCTTTACCAGGTTGCGGTCTCAATATTTCAAACAAAGATCCAACTTTATGTGTCAATGATCTGATAAAACAGTACAACAGTTTGAAAATCAGAACGCCTATAAACTCCAATATAAAGAATTACGACAACAATCAAAAACCATTGGCACTTTTCACCGTAGAAGAGTTTGTAGCACGCCTCATAAACCAGATTGAGCGCCTCATCATTAGCTTCCAACAGGATGATGGCGAATCTTTCTTTGAGCTCTACTATAAATACTGGCTTCATAGGTGTGTGATAACTGAAGCTATCGAATTTAACTGATTTTTCTTAAATATTAGTTTACCATTAAAAGATTAATTACATTTCAAGATTTACAAACTGCATATATAATTTTTAATGTAAATTTTATTTCAAAAATCATTTCATTTTTTACTGAATCATGTCATTCTGCAGCAATCAAGTGGTTACATTGAACAGAGTGGATGGGCCACGAGGTCTCATAATAGGACTATCAAGGTACGGTTTCTTATCGGTTCGTCTTGAAGATGGTTCCATAACGGAAGTGCACCCAGATGGAAACAGCTTTGATATGATGAAAAACCTTATTGCTCCCAAAATCAGAACATGATCATACATTATGTCTGTATTCTCGTTGTTCTAGTAAGAAACATTTTGAAATGGTCTTACTCTGCAGACCTCACTTCCATGTACTAAATAGGAGATTCGTTTAAAATTTGAGTTATTTGTTTTATATCATGTATTGTTCAACATTTCCAGTATATACGTTTTTCATTAAATTTTTCAACCATCTTTTTTTAAATAAAATACATTCAAGTATACTTGAAAATATTACGTTGTCAACGAAAAGCTTCGTATCTTTATAAACTTACTATTGTTCTGAAATTATATTCATTTTACGGTTTGTTTTTTGAAAAAATCATTGAATGAAATCTGTTATTGAAGATTCAATTAACGAATTTTTCGAGTATTCAAGTGAAAATATATTTAGCTAGAAAATTTATTCAAGAAGTAAATCTATTAACTCGTTCTTTCTAGAATAATTTAATTCAATTTGTTAGTAATCTCGGGCAGTGCGACACGCCGAAGAAAGTTTGGCATCTAAGTATAAGCTAGGTACATCTTCCAATGGCTCTCCTGTTGATACACAATGTATTTTGAAACTTTTAGCCACACAATTTAGGATTTCGAAATTAATATCCATATTAGATTATACTGCTGAAGGCGTCCCAGTAGCTGGGGTATACAGCAGTCAAAGTGGGTCGAAAATAATTATAAAAAATTTACTCAATCACGGGTTTTAAGAGATAATATTTTGTAATATATCGGTAAAAAGATCAAACCGCATTCTATTTTGTTGGTGGGAACAATGGTGCTCAAAAATCCCTTCATGAAGTCAGACACACTTAACACATCAACTCCGTTCCTTCTGAATTCTCTTATGCTCCTATCTCTCGGCATTCGTTCTGTTAGAATTTCATAAGCGCTGTTTAATAGGAAAATACAATTCTTAACAAATTTTAGCTCATCGATAATGATGTGAACTTGTAATAATAAAATAAGAACCTGTAATGAGAAAAAAATGTCGATATTTGAAGCTGTTTTTTGTTTGCAGAGACATTAGATTGTGGAGATAATGTTGTGAGAAGAGAGGTTTTTGAATGAAACTTTTATCATTTACTGGCAAATATTCGATAAGAGACTTAAATTTTTCTAAGATCCCCAAAAGAGTTTTGATGTGTTGTTCTAAGGTGGAGTCATCCGAACTGGAAACCCTGTTGAATTTATATTCCTACAATGTTTTACGTCGAATAGAGCTTTGTTAGAATTCTTTAAATATGTATGCGTAACATTCTCTCATTTTAAATGCTGTTTTGAAAAAAAAAGAAGAGGAAAATAAAACTAATTAATTTAAAACATGAAGCTTTCCGTATTTCAAAGTTGCATTATCAAGTGTTTTTATTTATTTCTTTCTAAATTAATTTAGTCTTACAAAGTTTCTTATTCTCAATTCTCATATTAATTTGTTATATATATTTTTCATGCAAAAAATTTGATAAGATCGATATAAATATATTATCAAAATGCGAATTCATTTTTATTAATTGCCAAAGTGTCAAAGAATGTTTTAAAAAAATTGAGATATATTTGGTCTCACATGAGATCATTGATGGTGGTAAGAGTGCTGCAACTCAGCACCACTTTCCATGGTTTAGTAGCCGTCTGCTTGTTGATCAGCTCCAGCATTTTGCTCAATACATCTGCACACGAGATGTTAATTCACGTGAATACTTTTCAGTTTTCATTTATTCATAAAAAAGTACATATTTTGAAACAAAATTAAATTAATAATTGAGCGTGAAATGGCGTAAACCTTGTTAAGTATTTGAAAACCAAAAAAAAATCAACTAACCTGTACAGAAATTCAACAAGGTATCTTCTTCGATATATACCTGTCCCCCCTTGCCAAAAACAACCTCGAAACGCTGTGATTTCACATCCATTATATCCTTATACACCAAAAACTTCACCCTAAGGTCTTTCTTGAGCTCTATGAGATTAGGTATCTCATTTAACACCGGCAAATCTTCATTATAAATTAATACAAAACATTGGACATTGTTTAGAGGTCTCAGTAGAGTGATATTATGAGGATCGAATGAAAAAGCGCCTTTGGATGTCAGAAAATCCTTTGAAATATAACAAAAGCATGAGAGTGTAAGTGCTTATGAAAATATATGGCATAATATGTGAATTTGAGTATTTATTATGGCATTTTAGGAAAAAAATAATGGATATCTTAAGCAGTTTGGGCATCTGTAACGATAAAGGAATAGAATGATTTTCAGTAAAATAATTTCTAACCTGTATTTCCTTACTGATTGAACGCTCTTTATTGAAGATGAAAATACGTCTATGAGAAGTTTCAACAGGGTTCGGCTTGGCGTCTGATTTGATCGAATCAGAGGCGAAACTACTTTGTACATTAGTATTTAAAGGCATATTCACTTGTTGTATATTGGGGACAATGTAAGTAGACGGAGGGTTATTGAATTGAGGTTGTGGGTAAAAAGAAGCATTGGGATAAGGGGTCTGATGAGGTATGAAAGCTTGAGGTGGATATGTGTTATAAGGAATATTATACGATTGGTAAGGATAGTATTGTTGGAAAGGGGGTTGAGAAAACTGGCAAGGTTGCACATTCCAACCAATATTCTGTGCTTGTAAAGCTTCATTGTGGTTTTCTGTGTTATTCTGCGAAGTAATGTCGTCAAATGTGGGGGTGGTGGCTCGGTTTATGCTTTCGATAGTCTCCTTGTTCGTTTGACCCTCTATTGAGGTGATTTTATTGTCTTCGAAAAATGTTTCATTTTGAAAAATTGTTTTATAATTGATAGTATTTCTCTCATTTTTTTGAGAATCATTTTCAACTTTTTTTGCAGAAATGACGGGATTTTTAAAAATAGTTTCAGTTTTTTGTTTCTGATTGAAAAGTGAAGGTTTAAAATTTTGATAGAGGCTTGTTGATTTAGGCTGGAAGATTTTGGCTCCAGTAGCGGTCATTTTAACTTTTCCTTGTTTTGGGAAAAGTTGTGAAGGCATGAAAGCTCTTTTTTGTGTACTTTTGCTCATTTGATTTCCTACTTGAGTGGTGACTTTAATTTCGTTTATTTTTTTATTCTGATTAGGATTTACGATGTTTGAATTGGTAGAGTTAAAACCTTTAAGAGCTTGTGAATTGGCAGTTTTGGTCGAAGAATCGTTTGAAACTGAAGCAAGCGTAGATGTTTTAGATGGAAGAGATTGAGTCCAAAGTTTTGATGTCATTGGATTTGTCATGTTTCCATTTTTATTTTGTATTATTGAGTTGGTGTCATCTTTTTTGTCACCCAAATTCACTTTTTTACACTTAGTATCCAATTCGTTCAAACGTTCCTTTTTCAATATTTCTTTATACCTATCAGACATCTTCAAGCGACAAAAGGCTTTTGATTGGAATTTTTTCAAATGATCAGATAAATATTTAACATTTGAAGATAGGAAAAGTCCATTTGGAAGACCATTTTCAGTTTCTTTTAAACAATTTTCTATTCTTTGGAAGATTGGAATCATTCTAAGAACCCTTGAAGACTCCGACTTGGCAATGATGTCGTTTGAAGCATCGATTAAGTTGTTCGAAGATTGAATTAAGACTTTATCCAGTTTATTTAATACTGAATCAAACTTAGTATTTTTAAAATTATTGACACTTTTCATATGGGTTAGTTGAAAATGAATTGCTATAGCTAGAGCATATGAAAACTTTTGTAGGACATCTTTGCTCCGTATTGACCATTTCCTCAGAACTTCCATGCATGCGATCGGAAAACAACTTTTGAAGATGGTTTCAAACTCACGGGAAGTTATTTTTGAAACATAATCTCCATAATCCTTCTTGTCAATAGATGTTTTCAACCAGTAAAATAAAGCATCCACTTCCTTAAACCGAAGTAACTTCTTCAAGCACTCCAAACCAAATAGAGCATGAACAAACAAATGTTGAGAATTCTTGAAAGGATGTCTCAGAGAATTGTGAAACTTCAAATACTTCTTGGTATAAAATTGCAGGCAATTTGCGCAAGCATAAAGCTTTGAGCGCTTTTGAAGTTGTACCTTTGCGATATGAGATATTTTTTCCAGACAATTTTTATTGCTTGATTGATCTATTTTAATCTTTTTAGAGTCGATATCATAATTGCTTTTAGCGTGTCTTTTTTTATTAACTTGAGCAGTAAATTCGGCAATCTCATCTTTTTTCGTCAATGTTTCATCATCTTCTTCATCACTGCTACTACTGCTGTAGTCGATGAGTTTAAGAGAATTTTTAATATAAGACTGCGTATCATCCTTTCTAACATCATCTTTAACCTCATCATTAGCTGAGCTTATCACTTCATCCTCATCACCATCATCATCATCGCTCAAACTATTATCATCGTTATTCAAACAACTCGTTACAGGATCGTATAACATCTCCTCGTCTTCCATATAATTATCTAGACAGTTCTCTTCGTTATATACTGCACTGTGATCTGTTATAATCTTTTCAAATTCATTATTCTCATCGTGAACATTTTCAACAGACTTCTCTTCCACTGTATCCAATTCAAAAATTTTATCAAACATTTTCATCAAGATTTCGTGATTTTGAACTTTGTTTGAACTTGCATACCAACGTTTTAGATTGTCTGAGCCAATGATCAAATGAATATTAAAGGATTCAAAGTCCATTTTTGAAACTGTTTCCATCTTTAAATTCTTTTCATCATTACTCATCCTTTCATCAGGCGATTTTTTTTCAACAGAATCTATAATCATCCTTTTCACTTCTTCTTTGATAGATTCGTTATGCGTTGTGAGATCTTTTGAATCATCGTTATTGAGAGGGATTTCAGATTTTAAACTTTCCTCCGATTTTTCATCATCCTTGAAAACTATAGAATTATATTTTCCTTTAGATATATTCACAGAAACCCCGTCTTTATTGAGTGCTTCAATAGAAGCGCCATTAACAATAGGCCAATACATGGAATCACGACCAATCTGGTTATCAAGCCTGGGATCAAGATTAGTATCAACATCCATGTCCAACAAGTCGTTCATTTCTTTGTCCTTTATCGCTCTATACGAACCTAGGAATAATTTGAAAAAAAATTATAGTTTTTAACATTATGATGTCAATTATAAACAACTCTCACCAGGAAAATTGATATCGACAGCAGTTAGAGAAGTGGGCCATTTCATAGTGGAAATGGGCTTGCTGCTACGCGTCTTTTTACCTTTCTTGTGACCTTTGTTAATATTATCGAATAGAACGTTGAATGCCTGTTTGGTGTCGCAAGATCCTTCGAGGAAAGGAATGGAGGAGAAACTGTATGGGGGTTGTGAAGGTTTTTGTAGTTTTTATTTCAAAACATCAGTTAATTTTCAAATAATATATTTAGCATTGAAATTAAATTTAAAATTTTCATAAAAATTATTTACTATAAAAATCAAGTTAAAATCAGTATAATTCAAAATAACATAAGGAAGAGTAACATCCAACCTGCCGAAAGACGAAGGTTGTGAGAGGTTGAAAAGAAAATCTAGATTACAATCATCTTTAGCGGTTTCTTCAAATAATTATTGATAATATAATCCAGAAAGTGTGGTATATCGGAAATGACTAATAAAGACAATGAAATGATATAATACATTGGGTTAATTGAAAATGTTTTAAATGGTGCTAATCAAAACCATAATTCCTACAGCGTAGTCATCACCATCATCAAATCCTTTTTATAGCTTGTTTTCCTTTACCAAGGGGTGAGCAACATTAGTGCTAATTTTTAATATTTTTCACATGTAGTAGCGTCCTATAAAGCCTATTAATTGCGCAACCAAAACGCCACTTAAGGACGATCTAATTAAAATAATCGTTTTTTTTGTTCAGACGGACGCAAAACGATGATGATGATGAATCGTAGCAAAAAAAAGGCTGTTAATTTAGAATGAAAAGATATGATCGTATTTTGAAATAAAATATAATTTTTTTCAATATAAAGTATATATATACCTTGCTTTTGTGGTTTCTCTTTCAAAATCTACAAAAAAATTGATGTAAGTCAGAAAATACAATGACATGAACAAAAATTCGACTGATATTCAAAAAACATAGAGAAAAAATTGATTAAAAAGAATATATAGTGTATATAACTTAAAAAACCAATAAAGGTGAGTTACTTTATTGGTAGTCTTGAAAGCACCATCGCTCAGAAACCATGCAAATTTATCAATGCTCGTTTCATAATCAACTGCATCGTTATCATTACCACCATCTTCTTCGTCATTTGAAGGCTTTTTGCTATCATCGTTAGAAATTTTTTTAGCAGAGAATAGAGCCGTGTACTTGTTATTATGATCGAAAACAACCCATTCATTGGTCGGGTTGGCGTTTCTCCCCTCCACCTTTGCGTCATCATCCGTTGTTTTTAATCTGAAAGATTATCCTGTCATTTTAACCTCTCATCATTTCAAACATTTTTTATGTTTTAAAAGTTTTATTAAAAACTTAACATATTACACTGAAATATTTAACATAAAAACTGCAATTAAATAATTAGTTTCCTATATCGAATATACGCATATAAATGTTAGCAGCACAAACTCATAAGATTCCATTATCTCTTCATAACGCTGCCTGAAAGACACACTGGGTCGATAGTCCTTACCATTAAAAAAACCTGGTACCACTTCTTTATACATATCATTTTCAAAACCCTCACAAAAGTTCAGTTCTCGATAATTCGTGTATGGTTTTAGGACAAGAGGAAGTCTGTTGATGTGACGGTGATTAATATTTAAATTGAATCAAGGGTGAATGTGATTACAACGCCTTCAAAACCATTATAATTAAATAAATTCACATAGTTATTTTCTTGAAAATACACATCTTTTCATAAGATCATAATTCATTGGTTTAACTTATAAGTAACGATTGAACAAAAAATAAACAACTTACCCTTCATTGCTATCAGTCTTTCTTTTATATCTCTTCAACAGTAAATCGTAATCAACATATTTATTACCAGAACTTTTATTATAAACTCCATAGCTTTCAAAATTTTTATCATCAGGTTTAGGACCAGAGTTTAAAGCATCGTTAGAAGTTAATAGAGCAGACCTAGCAACCCTTTCAACTACTGCATGAATATGGCGATAAAAAATTAATCAAAGTTATTACTAAAAGAATAACACAATATAACAATCAACAGTGAATTTTTCTCAAGTCATCAATAGCAATGAACCAAAAATATAGATTAAACTGAAATAACGAGCCACCGATGTATGCAACAACACTACAAACCTCTGAAGCAATTTGAAGCACCATGCCAGTTATTTAAAGCCTCGAGCAAATAATCTGCATTCAATGTATGCATGTTCTCCTCGCTTTTCAATGACCCACTATCCGTTTGGTTCTTCACATCGTTATTTTTAGGCTTATAACACTCATGAATGGAACTCAAAAGGTAATCAGTGTTAATATGAAATAAAACAAGTTTTTTGTAATTGTTGTTTTTTTCAATAAACTTTTCGCCAATTGTAACCATTAAATTCTGATACAATCCTTTTGTGAAGTTGTCATACAAGAACAATCTTGAAGGATTATCTTCTTGTCTGATGTATTGAATGGTTTTGTTTAAAAATTTATTTTTTATCCCTCAAAATGTAGTTCTTGACTAATGAAGAATTTGTTGGAAAAGCATGTAAGAGATTTTCACTTCTAAGATTGCACTTATCGAAAAATTTAGTTGAATAAAAATTAATTACTTTTTCTCAAAAAATTCATCATAAACCAAGAAGTATATTTTAAAAAACTTAAATTTACTAGTTTACAATGGCTCTTAAAAACTTATTTTTTACCACAAAAAATTATTCATTAAATTTTAAATAATAGCTGAAAAATGTTTATTTTTATTTTTATGATTTTTACTGCGAACATTGAAATAATAATAAAAACAAAATAGCAATATGATACCAATAATAATATTAACAGTACTAACGCTATTACAAATTATAATGATATTAGCAACACAAAAACGCATAAAAGCCCATTAAGAACCTTTCTAGGACAACATCGATTGGCTTGGCAACTAGCTTCCTCCTATTACTCTGATCCTCATTCAAAGCCTTCAACAACAGTCTTTCTTCCCTGGGGTCACTACGTGGCGGTGATGCTATCGCCTGCGCCACGTATACATGTTATTAATCATATTAGATTGTACTGTACATGCACCATTAATTGTGGTTGAAATACACCTTATATTATATGGTAATGAATATTTTCATCAAAAGCACGTGTAAGATTCTCAATTCATATTCAATTTGAAGAAACATTATGTTGACGTAAACTAGCTGAAAATCAATATAATAGAAACAAACACTAAGGTTTATTGAGAAACTTAATACACGAAGCTTTTCGTTACATTATCTAGTTACACTAGAAGAAACATTGTAAAATGTTTCATATGAACAAAGCTTTTCAAGAACATATGTTTCATCATCAGGATCATTCAAATGAAAAAGTTTTACAATGTTTTTTAAATTTCAGAGCTCTTACTCAATTCATATGTTAACGCATCTTATAAGCCACAAACAAGTCTCACCTCATAATGGTCTGAGCCATCTCCACACTCGAACATCTTGGAGTTTTTGAGTGCCTTATGCTCCACATCGAGACAATCTCCTTGCATCAATATCCTCTCCAACAGCCTCCTATCGTCGTCTTCATAGGCCGCTTCATTACTAACACCATCAATGATGTTTGATTCTTTATCGTGAGGTTGTGGCGCTATTTCTTGAACTTCAACGCTAGACTCGGGTGTGTTATCGTTTATAACGGGGTTGTTCAAAATGCCTTTAGAATTTTTCAGGCAATTCAAGACAATTTTATCTGCCAATTCGTCATCAATACCATCTTCATTATCTTTATTTGAAGACTCATCAATAACTTCTGCGTCGTTTTCTTCACTGATTTGAGCTTCCTTCTTTGTAGAAACTTTATGACTTTCAAGATCATTGTAAATGAAATTATTACTCTCAATATACCTATCATCTTGCACCATAGTATAGTTATCATTATTTGTTGAGTCTATTATATTGCTTTGTGGCTCTACTCTGTGACTGTGGTTATATTCAAAAGTACTATACTTTTTAATTGTATAGCTCACATTGGAATTTTCATTCTCGTAGTTGTAATCTCTTTCCAACTTATCCTCGACATAAATATTGTGTGTATTGTTATTGCTAATCTCAGTGGGATCTTCAGGATAGCTGTAATCTTCGTTAACGTCTCCATGAGTTTGTAGCTCAGCATCTGATACTATGTCTTCTTCTGCCTCATCTTCTTCTTCTTTGGCATCTTTAAAAATTAGATATCAACAGCTATATGAGGTACAGTATGATGTATTTAACATTTTAGTTAGCAAGAGCATTCAAATACAATGGCCTTAACATAAGATTGATAGGGGAATTAATCCTCTAACAAACCTTGGTTGACAGAGTAAGGGATGGTCGACATGAAGATGCCGTACAAGCCGTCAGTTCCTTCCAGACCTGCAAAACCAAATTTTTAAATAAGTAGTCTATTATTATTATTTCAATGGTATTTGAGAAAATAACAACAATTTCGATAAGAACATAATAAGCCAAAAGATGACGAATAATAACAAAAAAAGAAATACGAACACAACATTTTATCGAATTCCCATAAACACTACCAATAATTTGTATGAACAATAAGTTACTGCACAACTAGAAAAACATTGAGTGACCCAATCTTTTGATGCTGTCACCGCATGGAAGAATCAAGAGATTCACCTTACCTCCCTCCATCACACATGTGTAGCCCTGCAGATGTAGCATTTTAATAAGTGCATGTGGTTGTAAACATGCAAAAAATTCCATTGTTTGAAATCTTTCCTTTATTCTATTTGAAATGCAATTTTGAACGTTCATGGTCTTTTAAAACTATATTCAAAATATAAGTGAAACAAAATTTTGAAAAAATCTTTTGATAATATACGACGCTAAAAACTATAACTAAAAAAACAATTTTTGAAAATAAACTTACAGTATCAAAAATTATATTATTTTAATAAGCCTAGTATACAAAAGCTATTGGACAATTGTTATCAATTATTTCTTTAAATAAGCTGATGCATCACCTTGTTATGATTACACATGTAGTGTTGCATTTCAAGAAAGTATGGCAGAGAGTGCTTGCTTGGGATCAACTCTATGTAGTCGATGAAGCATCCTGAGTCGATATGACGTAATTGCACTTAGTCGATTTTGAAGATCAAAGAAAAAAACTAATTTTTTACTATTATCAAAATCATGCACTCATAAACTCCCTATAGCAACCTATGAATAAACCATTAGTTTAAGAACATATAGATAGAAACAGATAAATTTTCTTATATATATGTCCTGGTATGACGTTTATATACATTCATTGCCCTCACAAACCCCCTCAAAAATCAATTTCTATATCTCGAGCATCTTTAAAAAACCTAACTTTGAAAAAACTAATGATGGGAACACAACCTCTCCAAAAGGTCTGAGTGTTGAGTTTGATCCTGGGCACTCTGTCAAGGCCAAACTGTTGGAAGATGTTCTCAATGGTGTCTTCAGCTGTGCAACATATTATGTGCTCCTCATACCTTAAGAGTTTTGTATTGGTATTTTTTAATTATAACAATTGTATTCTACTAATAACAACAATGAAAATATACATTATTAATAAAATTTTTGAAAAAATTAATGAAAAACAAAATTATTCAAAAAAACAATCAAACATGAAACCGATATCCTTGATGAAAATTTGCATAAATCATGATGAATCAACGTTTAAAAAATAACACAAACGACTAAGAACTGACAAGTGGTAGGGAAAGGCATAGAGATATGAAGTGATAGCACTTAGAAGCATCGGTGCTTTGTTGGGCGCCTGCAACTCACCACTCCACAGTGCTTTAGTTCCACTTTTAAGTTCTTGCAACAAATGCATATGATGTTTATTTATGTCAAAATTCATTGCGGTTTTGTGTCTTTGGTAAATGCCCTTTTCTGTGATTATGCCTTGATTGTCTATCACCTCATGTTGGTGATGTGACTGATTATCTTTCATATACAATCCTGCATTTTTAGGCGGCATGTCATTGAATGGAACTTCTTTGTTGTTGCGGTCTTTCAAGTCATATTTTCCCTTTTGATTTCTAAATTTTATTTCAGTTCTGTTTGGTCTAGCATCACTTCTTTGATTTCTTGTCATGTTTTTGATTTTGAATGAGACTAGAGCAAATGGTAAAAGTTGTCTTGGCCTCTCGACTACATCCAAGTCACTGTCATACTCATATATAAAGATCTGGTAGGTTTTGTTGGAGCTTGATGAATATCTATATTTATAACAAAACTAATCAACTATTGATTTGATTAAAAACTGTTTTAAATAACAAAGTTGTTATAAAAAAATTTCAACGCAGTTTTTAATAAAATATTCAATTACTTTTTATTTTAAAAAATTATTCAATTGTTATATATATTATTGTTAAAGATCACAAACTTGAGATGATGAGTAGCCATCAGCACTATTAGAAGTGGTTTTGATCATGTGACAATCAAAACCTGGAGTAGGATCCAAGCAGTCTCCAGTTGTGTTTTCCACCATACTCTTTGCTTTTCCCTTTTATATTGATATAAAAAAAATAAATGATATAAGATAAGCTACTAAATAGAAATTAAATTCTAATTTGAGTAAATTTATTTGAATATTCTTAATTGAAATTGAAATATCAGCAAGAAACTATTTTTTTTATACAAATCAGCAAGATGCCACATACGATGATGTGTTTGAAGATGAGAAGAAAACAACTCTGAGATTTCTTATTCAATGATGGAGGCAGGATATCAGGGTGTCTGTTCACATACACACCTAATAATAGTTTAACAAAGATTCGCTACATTATATGTCTGGTTAGCAACCAACATTTTAAACTGTTTTTGAATTTGGATTATCAAGATTATTTTTTCTATTTTCTAAGCACAACTATATAATAAATTTCTAAATCACTTTGTGTTATATTTTGACCACTTTATTTACAGACTAACATGTTGATAAGTTCAATGGAGTTTATATAAATAACTGAAATAGAAATAAGGTAATTTAAAGGTCTATCAGAAAGAAAAAAAATGCTTCTCCAAAAGACATTTTCCAAAACTATTTGCCATAACAAAAATGAAAGATCCTTTCAATTAGAATTTGCGAATGTTGAAATGATGCAAAGCAAAGCAGCTGAATTATTGTAAACCATGACAAGAAGGGTAGTTAAGCTGTGTTGTCTGCAAAAAACTTTTTCAAAGATCGAGTTTAAATTAATTTCAGGCAAACTCTTGATACAAAATTTATGCCTTTGGGAATAATGAAGGCATTTGTCGGCCCCTATAGCTCAATAGTTGAGCATTAGACAAATTATCTAAAGTTACCGGGTTCAATCCCGCGTGGGCCGACAATTAGCACCTGTTCCAGTGTTTTTTGCTACATTAAATTTGTATTAATACTGCATTACATACATTACATTACATTAGTGGTGTGAAAATTTTATTTGACTAAGAAGGGATCAGAAAGTGTTTGAGATGATCAGCAAATGATCATTGAAACAGTTATATTTGTTTTTGTGAGTGTAAAAGATCAAATTTAATATTTGCTACAATCCAAAATTAAAAAAAAATAAACTGTAAAAAGAATTTGATTGATTTGATATATTTATATTACAATCCTGTTATTAATGTATTTACATTGGGTGTTATAAAGGTCTTATATTCAATTATAAACAGTTATTTATTGTTGCTTCATTATGAATTGAATTTTTAAAAATATGTCAATATAAATAATATTTAAAAGGTTAATTTCCTAAATTTTTGAAAGGAACTACATTAAACTTCTTCAACAAACATAATAAATTCAAAAAGTTTACAAAAAAAAAACAACACAAAATGTGGTAAAACTAAGATTATTTTCAAGTGTTAAAATATCAAAAATTTATACCCATTTCAGGATTTCCTAGAGCCATTGATTTACTATTTCCAATCTTAAGACCCTCCTTACATATTGTTTCAGCCTAATCATCAATGAAAGTTATGTTGAAAATGTTCAAAAAATTATCTTAAAATCACCTCAGTCCTTGAGCTCAAATGCAAAAATGTATAATTGACTTTGACATCTTTCAAGTTGCATGTTTCTTTGAGCATTTTCCTTCTTTCATCAAACTGACATAAAAAAATGTATAAATAAATTTATCTTGAAAACTTTGAATTATACAGACCTCTAATAGAAGAGTGGGGTTGTTGACTAAATAAGCATCATAAAAGTTGAAGTTGTGTTGGCTTTCTTTTAATTTGAATCTCTGTTGAATTACTTCTAAAATGTCTTTTCTAAAGTCAAAACTATCCGTGTCAACTATTGTTAATGCATCTAGGGAAAATTATTCATGGATATATAAATATATATTATAACAATCAAATGGACTTAGGAAATACCTGATGAAGCTTTTTTCAACTTCGGAATAGTAAATTGTTTGAGATTATCCACATCATCAACGCAGCTTTCAATTTGATCCAAATAGCCAAAGTTTTCAGACATGTCTAAATCTTAAAAAATAAACTAGATTCAAAATAAAAATGCTTAATAAACAACATAAACACATAAATGTCGATATAAGAAACTTATAATAATTAAAATTTATTTATGATTTAATAATTCAAATATTTTTCAAAAATTAAATCTTTCATTAAACAAAAAATTAAAAAAAAGATTTCTTAAACATTAGTACGCTAGTTTATTTTAGGCTCAGAGTGTATTGAGGCATTGGTCTTCTGAAAAATCCTTCATTTGCTCCCAGTTGTTTTAAAAACAGAAAAAATAGTGTAATATTATTTTTCAATCTCAATTACCTATATATAATAGTTTTTAAAGCTACAGAAAGGCATTCTTGACCATGACTGACCACCAACAACCTTTAAAAAATAATTTTGAGGATTTTTTGAGATTTTGTCATTGAAATTGCAATTTATTAGGTCCTTATGTTATTATTATTATTATTATTAAAATTTTTATAGCGCACAGTTATCAATTCAAGATTGCTTCAGAGGCGCTCAAGGTTTGTAAGAGATTATGACTGGTAGAATAGGGTCTGTGCAGCGCAAAATGAACGTTGGCAAAGATTTGTGAATAAGAGCGATTTTCTCTTTAAAAAAGCTCCTAAAGGTATTCACAAGATTGATAGCTTCTGAAGAGCTGCGTGGCGAAGAAGGAGGAGATCTATGTAGGATGGAGTTGGCAGTTTTCCAAAAAACTTTCGAGTTTGGTTTGACAGGTGCAAGCGTGTTGTTAAAATAATCAGCACGGGATTTAAAGATGAGAGCGCGAGCAGTCTTCCGAGATTCCTTGAGGGCAGCAAGAAGACTGGCTGGAACAGGCTTGGATGATCTTAACAATAAGGAAATTTTTCTCTCAAGTTTTCGTCTTTTTCTTTTGGCGGCAATGGCGTCAGTGGATATTGTGATGGGAGTAACTGCTGGGACGAAAAATGTGGGTGCGAAAAGGGGCATGGTGGTCGATAAGTGATTGAAAAGAGTTGTTCATTGTTGTAAGAAACTCTTTAACTGGAACATCAGAAAGGTTAGTTAGTGTATTATGGATATGTCTGAGATCTTTATCGAAGACAGCATCATCAAAGTTTTCAAAAGAATGGGAAATTACAATGCGAGGGGGAAGGGGAGAAGGAGCGAGTTTGAGACTGCATAAAATAAGATAGTGATCGAAGTCAAAAGTTTTTCTGCCGATTTCTTGTATGAGATGACTGTTAGGTTTTGGAGTAATGATGAGGTCAAGGATGTTACCAAGTCTGTGGGTGGGGAAGTCTATGTGCTGGACCAGCTCGAGTTCACGTAAAAGAGCACTGAGCGGGTTGTCATGAGACGTACAATTTGGGGTGTTGAAATCACCAGCCAATATAAAATTTGAAGAAAAAGAATAAAGGAAATAGAGATGAGACGTGAGCTCGCCGATAAAATTGCCGGTGTTTGGAGGACGGTAGATCACCGATAGAAACAAACAGTGTGACAAAAAAGACACTTTGGCTGTCAATGATTCAAAAGAAGAGTGGGACGGGGATTTAATGGCATCCAATCTAATGGAATTTCTGGAAATTAAAGAAATATTTCCACCTCGTTTACCAATGGGTCGGTGTGAGTGCAAAACATGAAAGCCATGAGGCACAATGTCTGCGTTTTCAGAAATCCAAGTTTCCGTCAAATCAATAATGTCAAGTTTAAGAGAAAAGATAGTATCAAGTATAATAGAAGATTTACTACGAGTAGACCTAGGATTGAGGAGAGCGAATTTAGTAGACAAAGGTACATTGTGGACTTTAGGATGAGAGGCTGACCGTCATTCCCAAGCCGTACGTCCCATCTTGAGTCGCACTTGTTGTCTCTAAAGGGGACAAGAGGAGGATGTTGTGACGTGGTCATGGTAAGAGCGCTTTGATTTAAAGCAGGGAACACAAAAGAAAGGAGAGGTTTTAGGGCAGTTGTCAGACGAATGGTCTTTGCTGCAGTGCTCACATACTCTAGGATTTTGTCACTTAGATATGTTATGACCATAAGTCTGACAATTCAGACATCTAGTTGGATGGATGCGAGAGTGGAAAGGGAATCTACCAAAATGGAGATGTACATTCTTGGACTTGTTCAGCATTGAGAAAACATTGCTTGGAACTTGGATAAGCCAGTCACGAGTAGAAGGGTTTCGCGCGTTGGGCCTGTGCTTAAAGGCACGGAAAGCGCTGGGATCAACAGATGGAAAAAGGAGATTAAAAGAGGTTTCAAGTTCCTCATTAGTAAGCCATGTCGGTAGACCCAAGATCTAATATGGCTTTTTCACAAGCATAACAACCTTCTTAAGAGACTCAAGATACCCGGTTTTATGATACCAGTTGATTCCATCAGCGTATGATGTATGTGTCCCATTAAAGTAGGTACCATTCAAATTGGCGTGATGGCATTTTCTGTATTAGCATCCTCCCTTGAAGATTTGGCGCAATTTCCTTTTGGATTTAAATCATGGTCTTGATCCTTGGTTGTAAACATCATACCGTCGGTCCAGTCTATATCGTTTTTGTCTAATATTAAATAAGTAATTATTTGGAATAGGTAATTTATTTGTAAAGAAAATATCCAAAACTAATGCTAAACAGCTTAAGGATTAGTGTATACAAAAATCAACCGAATAATAAAAAAATGTCAAAAGTTGAAAACACCCGAAATTGCATAAAAAGCGAGTAATCAGTTGAGATTTCCCATTTTTTTAGAAGAGGTTCAAAAAGAATAAAAAGAAATTTAATTTCATAAGTTTTATCAAAAAATTCATGTATAATGAAAAAATGTTACATCTGTTTTCAATAGTGATATTAATCTAATTATATCAAACAATCTATACGGTATAAGAAACTTTTTCTTACAAGCGTTTCCAGAATATCTCGTCAGACTTAATCGATAATTGGTCTCTAGACCTTCAAGCTGGAAATGATTGTATCTAGCATAAAGGCATTATTCACTTTACACATCTTTTCTTCGAGACATCGTTTAATTAACCCTTCTTTTACCAGTTGCTTATAACATCACCCTTCCATGTGAGCATTCTTAAATCATTTTATTTTGTCTCTGTTTTATCTTTGGCTCACCGTAGCTAACTGAAAATTAAACCTAGCTAAGCAGTGATCCGAGTCGCTAACTTTTATTTCTTTTCAAAGCACATTTTCTTATCGCGGTAACTTTGAACAGCTTGAGCCTCACAATATTTATTTCAAGTACTTGATAGTCTAAGTTAAACTTACAAACAAGTTTTTGTAATATTAATGGAGTCTTCTTTAAAAATAGTGAACTCAGTGCTAATTTTGATTAATTTCTTATTACTTACAATCAGTTTTACTCATCTTTGCTGCTATCTCTTCAAAAACTCTCGACTCATAGGGATACCATAAAAAAATTGATTTTTTATTGAAACTTAGCTTAAAAAACTACTTAAAACAAGTAGATAGTGCTAAATTACTTACTATCATTTGAAAACATTTCTGGAATATTTTCACAAATTTTTTATAAAATTTCAAAAACCGATTCACTCATAACTTCAAAATTAAAACGGGGGACAAAAAACGCTAAAATCAGTTTTGAGAGTTTAATGCTTAAAACTTTGTAATTACAACATAAAGACTAGAATGAATTGTGTAATTGTTTTAAATCATTAGTACAGTAGCTAGTTAAAATATACAGTAAAATACATTTCATTAAATGCGAACATTTACTTGATTAATATATGGTTAAACTGTGTATAACAATTGTGAGGATTGTCATTTAAGCATTGTCTATCCTCAAATAACACTTTGAACAGCTTAATGACTATACCCTAGTATAAAAGCAAAACCAACGAACATTCTCAGCACATTAATAATATTAAAAGCTTTACAGTATAATAGCTTATATAGTGGAAAAGAGAAAATACTAGAGGACTTATTGCCGATGGAAACATTCTATACGTTTGTTCATATGATTTTAATGCAAAAAGAATATAACAAAAACCTTTAGTTATTGGTGATTCTAAAATCGACTTACAAAAAAATAAAACTTTATATAAAAGCAAAAATTAAAGATGAAATAATAGCTATATAAAGATAATTAAATACAGTTCATCGCAAAGTGGGCTTGGATACAAGTATAGATTATCAACATTGTGTTTGAACAACTCGAGCTAAAAAATTAATATTTTATTTAAAGTAATGAATTATGAATTAATAAAGTTGAAAATGATTAATTTGACATCATTATTTGAAGAAATGAAACACAATGAGGTTAAACAAAAAGAACCTAATAATAGAAAAATATTATTATTACTGTTACATCACTATTGATTTATTTATGCTTACGATTGAGAAAGTTTGAAAATAAAATAAGATTCAGGAATAGTTGAAAATGGTGATAATACAAGAAAAATATAAAAATTAGCATGATCCAAATATTGCATTTTATAAAACATTCGTGTTGGTTGAAGTTGTGAATTGAAATATATCAAAAATATTTGGCAAATTTCATTCTTTTTAATGATAAATCAACGATTAAAATGTAGAAATTCAAAGTAAATAAATTCAAAACCTAAAAACTCGTTAAAAATTGAAAAATCGAAAAAACACAGCATATATTAACAGGCGAAAATTCATAGAAGTGAAACTGCTAAAGTAAAAACATTTAATAACGCACAAATAATTACTTGATATTGATTCAGACTGAAATTCGACAAATAAATAATAAAAATAAACAAAAGAAGACAAAATTATTAAATTCAATATAAATAATTAGCAAAAAGATGATACAAAATAAATAATGGACAAAAAAACAGAGTGGATAAAATATTAAAAAAACACAAAATTCCTAATAAATCTACGAGGTTATCGATTCTTCGTCATAGTCATCGAAGTCTTTGTCATGGCTCATGCGAATGTAGGAAGCTGGCACGAAGCCTTCCTCTTGATTAGACAACCTTCTCACCTGCACCCACCCATCTCCCTGGTCGCTTTCGAGCACCTCAAACTCTTCGCCCTCTACCATCGATATAGACCCTTCACTTACGGCTGAGGTTTGAGTTTTAAGATAGTTAGTTATTGCTTGGATTAATGGCTGATATGTTGAAAGGTTTAATGAAATTTTAAAAACGTGATGCAAAAAACCCCTATTTGAGAATGCTTAATGATCAGCTTGTTCAGCAATTTTAGTTACATCATTTAGCTTACTGGAAGATAATTGTGAAACTTCATACATCTATAGCTTAGAGAAATTTATTCGTATGGTTCAGTTTAAATAAACGCCCAAACAACAAAAAACTGCATAAATAGATAATTATGTATCGTATATATAACAAACCAGTAAACGGGAAGAGAGCGTAACAAATGGGACCTAGGCTTTCAGTGTTGCCTTCCTCTATTTCATTGTTTTTATTGTTCACGAAAAGGTTATCATTGTTCCCTCCAAGATAACTGTGGCTGTTGTCGTTATTTGTGTTGTAACTGCCCGTGAGGCTAACGTTGTTATCGGAAGATTTGTTTTCTACTTGTAATATGCTGCTTCTGTAGTTTATCCTGTCAAACATATTCGTATGTACTTGTGGCTAGGATGCTACACTATCATTATTATATTATTTCTAATACTTTAACTGAAATCAATAGTAGATAATTTCCATAGTTTTGAATCCTGTTTCAAACACACTAAATATGAAAAAGCGTCCGGTTGAACCTATTCATTGCACAACTAGAAACCTACCTACCTACCCTACCATACCCTACCATACCCTACCCTACCATACCCTACCCTACCCTACCCTACCCTATCCTACTCTACCCTACCCTACCCTACCCTACCCTACCCTACCCTACCCTACCCTACCCTACCCTACCCTACCCTACCCTACCCTACCCTACCCTTCCCTACCCTACCCTACCCTACCCTACCCTACCCTACCCTACCCTACCCTACCCTACCTACCTACCTACCTAATTTAAATTTCTATGAGAATGTTCAGACTTTATTTTTATGCTTAGGGGTTTCATTCAATCAATAAAGTATCCAACAAAAGTGTGACAAGAAATAAAAAAGATGTTCAGACTTGTTTCATAAAATTAGGAGGTTGTAAAATCCTATTTGATATAGTTTGAAAAGCACTTTACACTATATAATTAGTGTTTATGCATAATTGTTGGAAACATATATCCCCGTTACTAGAATTTTAATTTTTAATAATGATAATAATAATAATAATAATAATAAAGATTATTAAAATCAAATAATAACAAACAAAATAAAATAACAATTATATGTATTGTATTTTTTTACAACTCATGTTAGCATAGAAACAATGATGATGATGTATAATATAAAGATAGCAAGGTGATGAAATCAGCATACTTGTCATTGATAGTGGTTAGAGGAGAGGGGCTTGCTCCTTGCTTGCTCTTATTCAGCGTGGCATTTTCCGCTTCCGACATGTAGTTCTGTTGCAATGGTGTTTGGTGGTTGGGGTAGGTATGGTTTATTGTTGCTGAAGTGTGTCGTATGCTGTCAATTAATTAATAAGAAAAATTCAATGTTTTGTTAGTAATATGATGAATTGAAAAAAATTACGTTTTTTTTTAAATTTTATCTAGTACTTATTTGTATTTTTATAAGCTGCCAATAGCGAAATTTTCGAATAATTAATAGAAAAGATTAAATTGAAAACTTAAAATTTTAATGAAGTAGACAAATAGTTTTTTAACTTAACTTTCGTTATCAAGTAAATGAAAATATTGGAACTTGAATCTAAAGCCTCAATCAGAACCTCAAATTTCTGCAGTTCTAGCCTCAAGCGGTCCAACTTGACACCATTCTCTTCAAGCTGCTTGGCCAGAGAGCCGGGGTCCCCTAAAGCATTGTTCTGCTTGTAAACGTCTTGCATTTTCAACATACCATCCCTAGAAAAGAAATTTGATGATTAATTGACGATATCTCATAGTCCATTAAAAAATATTAAACATGAAACAAAAGCAAGATGCTTCCATTCAAGACTCCCTAGGGACTTCATAATAATATTCTCATAGCATGTGAATGTACTTTCATCTAGCTTTTAAAATTTGATAATGTCTGTTACTGATGATGCTTAATAAACATATATTTATATGTATTGAACCTCTCAGCGGTTTCTTTGGCAAGACTCGATCTGAGATGCTCAATCTTCTGATGCAGTTTTTTACGTTGTTGATTGGGCGGCAAGTGACTGAAATCTTCCTTCGATTCGTCCACCTTTGAAGTGTTATTTAACGTATTGAAACTTTTATATTTACTTTGATTTTAGTATCGTTTTAATAAAAATTATTATTAAAAAAAGAATACTCACGATAATAATGAATATTAAGAACAACTAATAATAGTAAATTTTAATAATGCTTCTGAACAACAATAAATTTTAACCAACTTCATAAACACTTCATGCAAAACAAGCGAAAGAACATCACTCAAAATAATTTAAGAATGCAAGTATTCAAAACTGAAAGCCAAACAATATTCTTGACCTTTGAAATAGCTTCATGAAAAACTAAAATAATTATCTAATAATACCGACTATAATCGATATTATTAATAACATTTAAAATACCTTCTGTGATTTAGCAGCAGGAAAAATTGAAACAGAAATGGAATCAAATTTGAAGCCAATAAAAACAAAGCTAATGTTATTCTTGTATGAACCAGTATAGATCAAAGTGAATTAACAAAAAGTATTAAATTCTGCATGATTCACAAGCTATTAAATGCCTCCAAAATAAAATATAACTCACCAGTAAATTAACCAACTAAAAAAACAAAAAAATTTAACTTAACATTATTTAATCAAGAATTTATTCATTTCAAAAAATTAAAAAAACTAAATGTACTTTATAATAACTCTAAAAACTGAAACATACATTCCCTTAACCAAACGAAACAATGAAACACAAACCTTGGACCCAGTGAATAGATTCAAAAGTTTGGTTTTCTTTTTAGTCTTTATGGAACCAACAGTGAAAGAGTTGCGACTTTGAAGGTCGGTCCTACTGAATCGTTTGGATGAGGTTGGTGATATGGAGTCTGTAGCCTCCGAGGGGTTTGAGAGGTCTTCGAAAGGTAGGTCCTCTGGTGGGTTGAAGCCTGTTTTCATCTTGTCTACGGCCATCTTGACGTCCTGTTTTGTTATTCGGTTGTATTTAAATTTTGAACCGCAAGCAATAAAAGTAAGTGGGCCATTAGATCGCCTTGAAAAAAGGGTTTGGTTGCAAAACTGATAGGTCTCATAAAACGCTACTCTATGTAAACTTAGTAGAAAATAGGGGATAAAATAAACAAAGACAACTTGCATAAAAATCAAAGATTCTATTACATATATTCATCAGTTGCATGAAAACAAAAACTTTTTTTAAATATAATTTCAAGTCAATACTCTACTGTGACTAATATAGCAATGTGTAAATCATCTGATAGACAATCACTTCATTGAAAGATATAGTGTCAGCTGCCCGATCGATGCCTGAGATACACGAGTTGATAATGGGTAAAATGCTCTTCTCTACATCTGCACACCCTCTCATCATCTCCTGTACTCTCTCAGTTCTCTTCTGCTCCATCTCTTCCAGCAACTTTGGGTGAACGTTACAGAAAAGGTGAATAAATTAGCTAGTGAAGCGAACGATAATTTAATTCGGCAATGGACTGTTTTTTTAATTATGATATAACAAAAATTTTGAAACTCTAAAAAAATTTATTCAAAAAGATCGAATGTTAAACAATCGAAGCAGTTTACTCAATAATAAAATCATAAACTAACATTGAAACTATAATTATAAACTAATGCCAATTCATTAATCAATGTTTTGATTAATCTTACATCGAAAATGGCTGGCATGTGGGTGTGGTAGTGTTGCTGTTGAAACTGGTTTGTTTTGGCGAGTTCAGAAGCGTAATCATTGCGATGGTCTCGGCATATTTGCTGCTTTTGTTGCATATTTATTTGGGCCTGATGGTGGAGTTTTGACCCTTTTTAATGAATAATATGGATCATATGTTGTCAAAGATTAGTTAATGTTCTCAATTAATAGAAAGCGTGGTTTTATTGTGTTTATTTTGTCACTGAGAGATACACCTAAAACAATATAATGCAACCATATAAATTATTGAAAAAACAAACATTAGGCCTAACTCTACTTAACTTTTTATAGTAGTTTTAATGTAATGTAATGTAATGCGGTAATTATAAAGCGCTTTTTCTTATAGATCAAAGCGCTTGCTACAAATTTTTATGTAGCGAAAACACACTGTGGAACAGGTGCTAATTGTCGGCCCACACGGGATCGAACCCGGTAACTTTAGATGCTCAACCATTGAGCTACAAGGGCCGACCAATAATTGAATAATAAAATAATTTTTTTGACATAAAGAATGTACCTTTTTATATTTATTGATTTTTTAATGATGATGCTCAGGTACATTTAATTCCAACCAATCAACAAATCAATCGTCCAGCCAATGGCAACTAGGTACGTGTTTACATTATTATACAACCTTCTCGACGTCAGCTCTAGACATGTGTTTATCTGCATCCGCCTTCCTGTATGCCTCTTGTGCCTTCTCCATCTCCTTGAATGCCTTCTCGTACTTGTTCTTACACTTTACAAACAAACGGTGAAATTTTCATTATATATTCATGATTATTTTTGTATAGTAACTATCAATTTTTAGGCATAATTAAGTAATTATTCATAATAGGAAGTTTTGAGGAGTTATGCGTTATTTTTACATTGGCATTTAAAAGATTAATCCTTATTTAGTTGTTAATTTTTTTAGTTATTTTTTAAAGAATTTTAATGCAAATCATGTTATTTTTACTCTGAAATAGGTTATTAGCTTTGAAAATTTTAATATAAAAACACGTACATAAGCATTAGTACCATGGTATTAAAAAAATATATTTTTAGTTGTTTAGATGGTAATTTTAAAGTCATTTATGAAAGAAATACCTAAACCTTTAAAAAAATTCAAATAAACTATCCTTAAAACAAAATAAATTTATAAATATAATTGGAAACATAATAACTATATATACAAATAAAGAAAACATCATTTAATCATTTAAAAGAATTAATTCGAGCATTAAATAAAGATAGAAGCAACACAAGAGCAACCTTATCAAGCTGTTGTATTTGATGCTGTAGGGACAGGGCTTGTTTGTTACCAGAAATTAGGTGCTGTAGTGACAGAAGTTAAAAATAGTACATTTTTAATGTTTTACTATCCTACGTCTCAATTTGAAGTTCTAAAGAAACAATTATCTTCTTCTTGCTGGTTATATGAGGTTCATTATAGTGGTTTTTGAGCTTTGAATTTCCATTTACATTAGTTCCTCTGATTTTTATTCTACTACCAGTAACATAATCTGAACAATCATTGAGGACTGATGGTAAAATTGCACGAATTTATGTCGCTTGCGATAATATATGCAATCTTGCAAATAACTCCTATTAAAAAGAAATTTAGCCTCAATTTATGATAAAACAATATCTTTTTGTCTATATTAAACTCAAATAAATTTATTTTGCCTGTTGTGGTACGAAGTGAAACACTACTAGTTGTGATAAAACTAATGCAGAGATAAGCCCAATGTTTATCATGCATGTTATGGATTGAGTGAATAACATGAAATAGAATGCAGGTTTAATGCTGAAATCTTATGTCAACTTTAATAGGAAACACTTTTATAAAATAATTCATAAACGTTTGGGCTGTTAAGTTTCCTTTTCTGCAAACTGTTCATATTTTTAAGAAAGTCAATTAAAGAATTCTCGAATTTAAGCTTTTGATCGATGCTATCTAATAAATGCTTGAAAGATCAGAAGATAAAAGTTTTAATTATATGGTCTTGGTCTTATATCCTACGCTGAATAGAGTTAGAAGTAACAGCATTATAATGCTACATTTAAATTATAACTATCATATAAAGAAATTTGATCAATCTGAATCAAATTATATTATTAGAAAAATAAGAATTTAAAAAAACTATAAGAAGCTTTTCCTCGGCACATACTTGAAAGAGCATATAAACTTACGAAAAACTGCATACAGTTTTTAATAAACTTTTGTTTTCAACGCATATGCTGCCATTATACAACATTAAAACAGATGTAGTTGAAAATAAAAAGCTTACCACTAACATGCAAATATTAATATGGTCATGATATACTTAAATAGAATTTTTCAAGTTTATTTCAACTTATTAGTTAAGGCAATTAAGAGTATTTCAATGAGTAAAAGATGCTTAAAGAGGTAATTAGTAAGTTATATTGAAATGAAGTTCTTAACTAAGCGATGCATATAGGAAATATATGCATGAAACTATATATTCAATATAACTTGTTCAAATTTTGTCTGAAATTAACATTTTATTGCTCAAAATTTTTTATTTAAAGTTTTATCTGTATATATTTTTTGTTTATTATCACAGATTTAATTATTTTTATACATTCATAAAATCAACTCAGTTTTCTAAATGTCATTTATATAAGTATTATTATGATTGCTTTTGTTTCAAACAACAGACCTTTTTTTCATATAATCTTAGATAACTGCTTTGTTTATTTAGTTATACTTGCATAGTTTTTTTTTAAATTGTCATATCTAAGAAAACTTACACTACATTACATTGCATTCAAAGTTCATAATACTCAGTGATCTAGAAACTCCTGAAGTTAATGCCACTATAATCATACTCGTAGTTGATTTGATTTGTTAACAACGCATATGATAAATATTATATATAAATCAAATTATATCTACAAAGCTTTTTTTTTGAAAATTTTTAATAATTTTAGTTTTCAAATTTACAGCAAAAACGTACAGATTGACTGAAGAAATGTGAGTTAAAAGTGAAACTGAACCACGAGGGCATATCATTAATTAGCACACTTCCTCTCAATCGTGTTTATACAAAGAAACAATCATCATTATAAATCATTACTCTTTTAAACTTGTTTCATATCACAAATTACTGACCACCGAATATTTTGTTCAAGAAGTGAAAAGTAATGTAAGATTTTAAATAAAAATTGCGACATTTAAAAATTTTACACTGTTAACTCCGTATTTTGTAAATCAAATTATTTAATAGCTCAGTAATATAAAATTTTTCAAGCCTCATACAAATCTTCAACATCGAAACATTATATTATTTTTGTATACAAGCATCAATTATTTGGTTTTTGTTATTTTGTCTTTAAAAACTCAAAAATTTGATATTGTTTGATACGTGGTCTAACCCCTTTGGAAACACAGCTGAAATACATATTCATTGTTGGTGTAATTCGATTCGTCATAATCATTAAGCCGGTCAAAAAATATTTTATAGGGTACTGTTCATGTAGCATTCATAAGCAATTAAAATAAATGGGAGCACATTTTTATGAATTAATTGACAGGCGGGAAACTAAAATTCAATATGAAATCTTACTTTTTTTCGTTCTTGCTTGGTTTGTTGCACTAGAGCGATCAACTCCTTTTGCACATTGTTCGTCAGACTGTCTGCCAACATTTCATGTTGACCTGTGTACGTTTTATGTAGTGATTAACATATATGAGTACGTGCAATGTAGAGATTAACATGTAAGATCAGCAAATGGATATTTTCATAGATAAAACTAATATTTATTTCTTTCAACAAAGGTATGTTCAACAACAAAAAGAATATAAAAAAATACACTTAGATTCAAAAATATCTAACATGAATAAAACGAGCAGAATACAAAACTAAGTGGCTTTATCAAACAACCAATCCTTTTATTGTAGTCAGAATTTAGCTCTTCTATCCATAAACAACAAAAATTCCACAAACCATTCAAACTATTTTCCTGGTGACACACAAAAATCTTTGAATGAAGTATAAATGAAACTATAAGAAGTATAAATGAGAATAATAAGAGTTATAACAAAAATTTACTATGAAAATAAAAATAACGATTTAAAACCAGTCTAGTATAAAACTACTACTACTAAAAATAATAATAATTATTATTATTATGCACGTCTACATCCTTTGAGCATGAGATTGTATAATAAAGCATGAGAACTGACCTGCCATATCAAACACTTCGGCAAGCATGCAATTGAAAGCCTTGATTGTTGTCCACCTGCAAATCAGATCAATCCATCAATCAGTAATCAATTAATTAAATGATTCAGCTATCTAAGTTGATGCAAGTGATTTTATTTTATTGAAAATTTAAAAAAAAAATACAAACTAAAAGTTTGAATTATAAAATTTTTGTATATAAATAGCTTTAAATTTGTTGAAACCATTAACACTGCATCAATGTGGTATAAAAACATAATCACGTTTATGAATCAAATGCAGACCAAAACATGGAAAAAAATTTAAGCAATAATGGATTGGTGATAGACAAAGAAAGATAAGCCCTGCAAGACCAAAGAACAAATTCACTTGAAATAATTTAAAACTTATAATTTTTTTATTGAGTGCTTTTTATATTGAATGTAAAATAAAATGGGATAATAAATTTTATAATAAGTCTCTTGATTTCATGTCAAAAGATATGTAAAAAGTTTGGTTATTATAATGCGAGAGTAATGATAGTATTACAATTGTTTTTATTGATAGTGAAAGCTTCATCCTTACATAACAGGCATGCTTGAAATATATGATGTAAAACATCAATTTTTTTTACATTAAAATATTTTATATGACTTGAAAAATTTTCAACTATTTTTCAAAAAATTCAATTGAGAATCAAGAATTTTTTAAAACATGGTTTAGATTTTTGTTTTTATGATACTATTTCATATAAATTGTTGTTGGAATCTAATAAATAATATGAAAAAATTTTAATTTTAATAATCACCAATTTAATACTTAAAGTAAAAAATAAAATTTTTGGTTAATATAGCAAAAAAAGTACTCACTCGACATCATCATCTTTTTTCTTTGGCTGATAATCTTTTACAAGTTTTCTGTGAAATTTTATTGTAAATAATTAAAATTAACCTAATTAATGCAGAATGACTTTTTCATAAAATATAAATAGCTAAAACCAAATAGGTAAATTATTTTCACATAAATTTATCAAGTTGTCAAATAGAAAATAAAAATGCAAGGAACCAAGCCTTAGACTTGTGAACTAAGCCCAAATATTTTTACTTTAAGCACTTTATATCGAAGAAAATACTTAAATATTTTATGAATTATTTTTATAGAATAAAAAATGAATTATTGTTTATGAGATACTGCTTCTTACTTGAGTTTAGATGCATATTCAATTTCGATGGAGGCTCTGGTCTTTGTGAATTGAGCAAATTTGTCACAAAATTCAATTCCTTTGGATGTATAACTAGCTATTTGATCGAATTGGTCCTTGAATGGAAGAAGTTTGATTTAAGTTTTGTTATTATATATAAAGAACATGTCGTGGTTTCTTTAAAAGTTCAAAATTTATTTCTGTTATTCGTACAAAAAAATGCATATTCAACTTTTAAAAAAATTTATATTTTTTTCAAAAGCAAAGTATTTTTTCAAATTCAAGAATAAATTAGGACTTTCGCATATCTCCCGTTCTATTAAATGAATCACTTCTTTTTAAATTGAATACAAAATTACTTGAATACTTACCCATAAATCTTTGCCCCAAAGCATGTTTTTTAGTTATCCTAAATGAAATAAAAAGCAATATAGTGTTTTTTAAAAGTGAAATTACGTATCTAATTTACAACCTTGCATAAATTAGAGAAATACTTATTGAAATTCATTAAATTTGGACGTCATATTTTAAAATTTTCGAAAAATTCATTTTTACTTCGATAACAATCAAAATAAATTTTAGTAATGTTTGAAAGGTTGGTTGTTTCACGCATTTTTTTAAACTTCTAAATAGATAAAATTCTGTTTTTAAAACATATTCAAAGACAAGTATATATACACATATACATAATTTAAAAATAATTTTGAAGAACTATTATTGTAGTTTAATCATCTTAATGCATTTTCTCACTCAGATTTACCGTAGATGATGCTTTCACGGATGATAATTCTATTATAAATCTTTCTCCGGTATAAATTAATCTATAAGTTTTTCATTTAAATCAAATATAAAATGAAGTTACAAAATGAAAATTTAGAATCTGAGTTATTTTTTCTATAATATGCTATTTTCTTAATAAATCAAAAATAAGTGGTTTTGTAAAATTTTACAATTGATGAAATTCCTATTCTAATTATTTTAATAATTTGATATTCAAGGCTAAAATGGAAGAACTCGGAGTAAATAAAGGAGAGGTTGTTTTATTAAAAGGAAAAATGAGAAACGAAACCGTTGGCGTTGTTTTACCGGATAAAACGATTGAAACCTCTTATATCAAACTGAGCCAAAGTGCTCTAAATAACCTAGAAGTTAATCCTAAAGAACAGATCAGGTGCTAATATAATAATTTATCAAATTAAATGTTGAATTAAGGTCTAAGGTGTTTAAAGGAATTTCGTGTTTTCTATGTCTTCAGAATTTATTTATGATGTAATTTTTTCTCTTGAAACACGTTTAAATAATCAAAAAGTTACACACCAAACTTTATTGAAGGGTCTCTAAGATAAATAACGTTGAGTACGGCTTCAAAATCCATGTCCTTCCTTTCGAAAATGACCAACCAACAAGAACAATTGGGTTATTTTTCAAAACAAAGATTGTTTTATATAAGTCTAAATAAAGTTTCAATTTCAACAGGTTTCTTTTCAGCCAGTATATTAAGCCATATTTTGAACTCGCGTTTCGCCCAGTTATGGTTAACAACGTTTTCGAAATCAAGGGGCCTGAAGGTACAATGGAGTTTAAAGTGATGAGCACTACTCCTAAGCCTATATGTATTGTTAGTCCCGACACTATTATATTCTGTAATGGGGATCCTATCAAAAAAGAGGTTATACTTTATAACTTCTAGCGTTTTAGTTTTTAATTTTTTTGTGTGCAATGGGAAATTTTATATCTATGGAGTATCAATACCTCTCCTTTATGTATTTCATCTTTAAAAATTCTAATTCGATTACTGATGCAGAAAATAGTTCAATTTTTAGAGTTTCAGTTTTGTTTAAATATACTTAAATTTTTAAAATAAAAGCTAGAAGCCAAAACTTCACAAGTGAGTTTTGAGGACGTTGGTGGACTTGGTAAAAGCCTAGAGTTGATAAGGGATATAATCGAAACACCACTTCTCTACCCACAAATATACAACAGCGTAGGAATCAATGTAAGATCATTTGAAAAAGAACTCATTTCTTTACTGAGTATTTATTTTTATTGAACCTCAATTATATATTCGTTATTTAAAAAAAACAGTTAATTTTCGATGAAACCAACTTTTTAATAAAACATCAGTACTAATCAAGTACTAAGTTTTTATGATAAGATTGGATTCGTCAGAAATTATAGTTTCTTTGAAAGAATAAAAGTATCTGAAATATTTTCATTTTGAATATGAAAAATGTATATAACGATGTTTCAAAGATTATACTTCTATTTTAAAAAGATTAAAACAGGTTTAAAGTAGATTACCACGCTTTAGAATTATTTTTATAATTCATTTCGAACCAGTTTTAAAGCATATTATGGAGTTTTAATGTTGCTTAGTCTTATAAACTCTATATACTTATTAATCCTTTCGTACTCTTCATAACACATAGCTAGTTACTAATTTCAAAAACATTTTTCTTAAAAAATAATATAGATTAAATGCACCAATTGCACAGGCCCCAAGAGGAATCTTAATGTACGGACCTCCAGGCACGGGAAAAACACTGATAGCCAGGGCTATAGCTTGCGAGACATCGGCTCATTTTCTGTTGATCAACGGCCCAGAACTTATGAGTAAGTTTGTTGGAGAGTCTGAAAATAATCTGAGGAAGATATTCAACGAAGCAGCTCGAAAAGCACCTTCTATTGTTTTTATTGATGAAATTGATTCTATCGCACCTAAGAGAAGCAAGGTTCATGTTCGGGTTACTTGAATTTTATTATATTTTCATACGTTATTAATTAATATATTTCTTTGAAAATTCATTGTGCTAATGTTATGTGTAATAAAAATATGAGAGAATAAAAATTTTCAGGTTCAAACCTCGTAATGGGACAATTTTTAGATTCGTTTATTTATTAAAAAACCTATAATTTTTAAAATTTTTAACCTTTTCATAACAGATTTTAAGAAACAGAATTTTATAATATTATAGTTTTTATTTGAGTAGATTTATTTATTCACATCATAATGTTTTGATTACTTATTAAACAAAGGTTTTTGGTGAGATGGAGAAACGGATGGTAGCACAGTTACTGACGTTGATGGATGGTATAAATAAGTGTGAAAACATCGTTGTTATTGCTGCTACCAACCAACCCGGTAGGTCCAGAGATTTGATGAAACCTTTGCTACTTTGATATTTCAAAATCAGGTCAATCGATTAATTTAATATGCTGAATCAAAAATAAAAAACTAAATTGCTAATTTTATTTGACTTTTGATTTTATTTATGAAAAATTAAAGCATTAGTCTACAATATGTTAAATTTGTTATGCATAAAGCTTTCCAACTCACCGAAATTATTATCGAAAAGTTTCTCATAACTATCATTCATAAAGTTTTCATTATTAAGGAGCCATAGACTCTGCTTTGAGAAGATACGGGCGTTTTGACAAGGAAATTGAGATTGGCCTCCCAGACGAAAAAGGCCGATTAGAAATACTTAGTATTCATACGAAGAAACTCAAACTGTCTAGTGATGTGAATCTTCACAAGGTCCAGTAAGTTTAAACACTTGTTAGCTTACAATCTCTATATGATTTACGTTTAAAACACTAGTTGGCCAGTGAGACTTACGGCTTCACAGGTGCTGATTTGAAAGGCTTGTGTGTAGAGGCAGCTTCTCTGGAAATCAAAGAAACATTGAAGAATGTTTACATGAAGAATAAAAGCATTGATTTGAAGGCATTTGAAAATTTAAAAATAACTAATGATAAGTTTGAGGTGATTTTTTTATTCTACATGCAGACAATAAAACTAATTCATCATTAAATATAACTGAAGAAAGCCCAAAAAAACATTAGTCCCAGTGGTTTGAGAGATATCAGTATAGAAATCCCTAAAGTTGGATGGAACGAAGTTGCAGGGTTAGATGACGCCAAAGAAGAATTAATGGAAATCATCCAGTACCCGCTCAATTATCCAAATGAGTTTCGGCATTTCGATTTAGTATCCTCTAAAGGCATTCTTCTTTTTGGGCCACCAGGTTGCGGGAAAACACTTACGGCAAAAGCTTTTGCAAGCGAGTGTGGTATTAATTTTATTTCAATAAAAGGATCAGACATAATGAGCATGTGGTTTGGAGAGTCTGAAAACAACATTAAAGAAATATTTTCTAAAGTGAAGTTTTTTTATTTGATTTTATTAATCACATGGTAGGGAAAACAGTTTGATAATTTATTTATGTAAATTTCAAGGCAAGAAACTGCCAGCCTTGCATCATTTTCTTTGATGAAATGGATTCTTTAGGAAAAATTAGAGACTCTTTGCCGAAATCTGGTGGAACATGTTCCTTTTATAGATCCGTGCACATTAAAAACTGATATTCGTGAAATGAATGAACGTTTGATATGGCATCATCAGGTGGTGCAGAAGACCGTGTGGTGAATCAGTTGCTGATGGAAATGGATGGTATGCAGCAAAATAACAAGGTTTTTGTAATAGGGGCAACGAACAGGTTTCAATTTGGTTTGAAGTTAAAATTTGAAATTCTAGATTAAAGCTTAAAACGATGAAATTTTCAGGATAGACAATATAGACTCTGCTTTGCTGAGACCAGGTCGAATAGATAAAATATTATACATTCCTCTCCCAAACTTCAAAGATAGATTTCTCCTTTTCAGAACTTTTCTTTCCAAAACCCCAGTCGATGAAGTAAAAAATAAATTAATATGTACTATATAACTTTCAATTTAAATCTATTTCAAACAAAAAATAACTTAAAATAAAATTATCACATCGTTTTCAATTAGTCAGTCAACATGGAAAGCTTGGCCCACAAGTGTGAAGGCTTCAGTGGAGCTGATATTTGTGAGTTAATAAGGAGGTCTAAACACCTAGCTATGAAAGATGCTATAATCAACAAGGTAGCAGAAAAATACTTTTACTATTCTCACATATAAAAAACTATGATGCTAACTTTTGTTGTACTACCAAGGATTACAAAAGTAAAAAACTAAAAATGGAACACATTGAAAAAGCTCTAGAAGACTCATGCAGGACTGTAAGTCAACAAGAAGCAAGCTTGTACGATGCATTGTATGAATCTTTCAGACAAGGGAAAGGATTGAAAAAAACTCATGATGGGTTTGTCATTTTGATTTTATTCGAAATAATTTTATGTATTTAATGATTTTTTTTAGAGAAAGCAACTCCATCAAAGAAAACTTTGGGTATTACAGCTAATGATGAATTTGCATCATAACTTTTAAATGAACATTTTTTGAAAATTTATCTTTAATGAACAAGTTATTTTCGTTTTATCAAAAATGCAATTCATGCTCAATTTTCTATCAATTCAACCCTATCAGCTTCATTTTGCTGGGATATCTAGCTCTGTGTGGCAAACACTTATCTTTTTCGATAAAGATCGAATATTGAATTACAGCAATATTCTTCTCTAAAGCCATTCTCTCATCCAAAAGATCCTTCAGTGAATTCTCAGACTCATTAGTTTTCTGAATCAATATATCATTTGACCGCATCAAATCATTCACTTCAGCTACTAAACTGTGAGGGTTTTATCAAATAGCTAAGCACAGCCATACACAAACTTTTAAATATGATGTTTGTGAACCTGTATTGAGCTGGATCTCTAGTGAGCTCAACGTTAGGTCGATCTTCTCTGGTTCTCAGTCGAGTCTGTGCCACTTTAAGCGTGTTTTCTTTTCTCAACATGCACTTTTTTAGATCTTCAATGTTTTTTTCACATTCATGAATCATGTTGTAAACCTGCCAATATCAATTTTAAAATGAGTTTCAAAACTATAAGTTCTGCTATGAAGCTAAATAAACTAATTGTCTATATAAACAGTCTTCAACGTCAATTTATGGGAAAAATTTTGTACATTTATTGAGCAAAAATAGCTAAAATTTTCGGTTATTATAGCCTTACCATAATACGTTAGCATTATGTGTCTTGCTAAAGTATTATGGTAAGGCTATACTAACCGAAAATTTTAGCTATTTTTGCTCAATAAATGTATTGAATTTTTCCCATAAATTGACGTTGAAGAGTGTTGGTATTGCTTATAATTACATTAAAATTTCTCTAAAAAGTTAAATTTTAATTGTCTATATATATTATTTAATACCATGTTTGAACTAAAAAGTGTATGTATATAAATATATATGTATTTATAAACCTTTTTCAAATCTTCTCTCAACTTCCACAAAGTTTCGTTCAGATTAGAAATTCTTTGGTTAAAAAGCGAATTAACCTCGTCACTTTGTTTGATAAGGTCGTATGATACAGTGTCTAATATATTATCAATGAGAGTTCTCAATTGAATAGATGCCATTCTTTCTTGTTCAGCTTGAGCCAGGTTGTCGTGAGTAAACTGAGTCCATGATTCGGGCGTTGATTGGCTTTGAAGAAAAATTTAATGTTTTTTTAGCTTCATCACTCTAATGCAATTTATGAAATGTCATTTGAGTGTTAGATACATATTCTTTGAAATAAACAACATTATTAAATTTTCATAATAAATTAATCAATCTATTTAAGAAATGATAGCAATAAGATAAGTTATCTTTTAAAATAGGCCACAAATTATTTGTTTACAAAGCGTTGGTGTCTATTGCTGCTTCCTTTTTTTACTTGGTGCTTGACCTCAAAAGCGCTGGCTGCTACAAAGCTGGCTAGCCCTTGTCTCACTTGCATTGTTTATTTGTAAAAACTGTGTCAAATCCGTCCGAACAAAAAACGTGAGAAAAGCTTGCATTTTTGTGGAGTCTGGATGTAGATCTGAAGTTGTTTGTCGGACCGTATGGCTCAGAGGTAGAGCATTAGATTAATTACCTGAAGTTATCGGGTTTGATCCTGCGTGGGCTGACAATTAGCAACTATTACACAGTACATTAAATTTTTAGCAGGCACTTCGATCTAAAAAGAAAAGCGCTTTATAAATACCACATTACGTTTACATTACATTACATTGTGACACTAATTTTTTTTGAGCAGTGACACATCACACGCCAAGTTGATTCCATCATTCTTTCGTCAGCCTTGACCCTGATTTGAGCCCAGTACCTTTGGATTTGATGCCTTATGCTTCTACAGATACGTTAACTTGGCAGACAAGTTATACAGACAATTCGGATAAATAAAAACTATATTTTAAAACCGACCTAATAATCGTTTTTTTGAACAACTTGAATTTCAAGAAATAGAAAAAAAGCTGGAACATTTTTAAATTTTTTATGTCATTTTCGACATTTGAAACTTATGAAAAAATAATCTTATTCTTTAATAAGCCTTATTATTTTTAATAATAATTTAACTTACTTTTGATTTCATTCATAAATCTAAGTTTAATACAAAAATGAAGATCTATTTCTCACATTTCTTGGAACTTGGCAGCTGCGGGATAAAACTGTTTGCACATGGAATCGTCTTGGAGTTTCAAGTTTCTGCACTCGAGGTCTGAAGCTTCTTTTTTATCGCTCCAATCTGCTTCTAACTCTTGTTTCATTGCTTTTAATCGCCTTGTTTATGTAGATTAGTTGAAAAATAGAAAAAATTTTATTTTAAAAAACTAAATTACTTGAACTGTTAAACAAACTTTAACAACTGACGAATATTAACATCTGCTCTAATAAAAACTCATTTACTTGAACTGCTCATCAGCTTGGCGTATTGTTTTTTTGATTAATTCCAATCCACTATTTACGACCTCAAACTCCTGTTGAAAATATGAAGTTGAAATTTACAATTATTAGAATAGGCATGCTTGTTATGACCTTCAACAAACCCAGTTCAACGGAATCTTGAACCTTATCAGCACCATCTCTTAACTCTCGAGCATTCAAGTTATCCGTTACAATCATATGAACTATTTCATAGGCAAGCAATGAGTTTTCTAATCTGAATTTCCATTTATTAATGTTTTCTATTTCTGATGTGTTTGCTTTTATTTCTTCTAATAATTCACTGAGCCACAGAGTTAGGTCATTGAATCTGTCTTGTAGCTGGTTGGTCGAATGCACTTGAACTTGTCTAGCGTGAATGTCACTTTTCGTAATCACTTCTTTAGAAACTTTATTCACCAAATCAGCATTGCTCAGATCCGACAGAACTTGTCTAAAACGTGCATAAAGAGCCTCTGTTGATTCAGCGCTGTTGAACTTGCTACTTCTGAAACCAACAGTCGAAACCCCCATGTCATTACCACTATTTAATAAGTCTTTCAATTCTTCTCTACATGCTATATTTTTTCCAAGTTGGTTCAGCTCATGTGTTGATATAGTGCCTGAAGTCATCTTAAACAACTTCAAAGTTTTCGAACAACTGAATTGAAGTTTTGTAAACTTCAACTAGAATTAATTAATAATAACGCTGCGATTTAATCTTCAAATTTAAAAACCGTTAAAAGCATAAAAAAGAAAATTATTTAAAATAATTTAAACTAAAAATATTAAAATTTTATAATTTGATAATTGAATTTTAATTAGCTTATTATCAAAGGTTCATTTATTAAAGGTTCACTGTGTTCTGATTGGTTGCTAAAATTTTAGATTTTTTTCGCAAATTTCGAAAAAATAATTATTGAAGATTAATTTTTTGCTTAGCTTTGATTGGTTGCTTCAAATTAAAATTTTTTTTGCAAATTTTGAAAAAAAAATCATTTTGTTTCAATTATAGATTTTTTTTTCGGATTTTCACAAATTTTTGAAATTTTAAGCAACCAATCATAACACAGCAAAAAGATTAACGCTTCGTTCGATCAAACTCACCCGTTTTTAACAAGCGAACTTTGAGAAAAGGATCACTCAACATTAGTGCGATTATCTCAGCCGATCCATGTTATTTTCTCCATGAATTATAGCTTGCGGCACTATAGCTTGCTAGCGTAAAATAATTTTTTTCTTGGACATCAGTTACTACATAACTGAATTTATCAATAAATTTGATAATATGACTTATTCTTACACAATAATTATTCATAAAAACGCTTTAAAGTAGATATATTTCCTAACCTCTGTGTTTTCTTCTTTTATTAGCTTTTTGTATAAGAGTTAGAGAAAGAATCAGTTTTTGATTTATATCTTAGCTTTTTGATATTCACTAGCCTTATTAGGTAGCTATTTGTGAGAGTAAAAATTTTTAAGTGGCTTCCAACAAGTTTACCTCAGTTAGGAGTTTGGAATGGTAAAAGGGCGGATCCAGGATCATACCCTTTTTTGGCAAACGTGCATATGACCAAACCATTTAAGTCACTGCTGAAATAGTACTAAAGGTGAAAGGCGGATATTTAGGCGTTGGTGTAAGGTGCTTGATCTTAATTGGATCGATGCTAAGCAAAGACAATCAAGAAAGATCTCGGTAATCTGTTAGTCTCAGAAAAGAGCTGTTTCCACCATCAAAAGTTGGCACTTATATGCAAATCACCCAAGAAAAACGTGCCAGAACCGCAAAGATTTGAGTTGTAATATCAGCAAAAAAAGCCAATTCCAACAGTGTAAAATTAATGTCGAAGTTGTGAGAATGATATCCTACATTCTCAACTGCTTGAAAACTTTTTGGCGCCAATCGAAGGTGGCCTGTCAAAGATGTAATGGTGGCTCGAATAGTCTATTTGTATACTTAAAAACTACATAACTCAGTTGAAAATGTCAAAATATTAATATTTAAAATAATTTAGCAATTTTATTCAAAATTCGATAACTTAGTACACTAAGATACAAGAACTACTTCTTTTGGGATGAATTCGGATTTTTTGCTTTCCACAGAAAAAAAGATGAACTTCGAATATCAACAATTTAATTATATGCAACAGAAAAAATAACAAAAATAAACACTTCATGGTTTTTGGGGGGTAATAAAGGCTGGCATTACTTGGATGGAAATTCTATAAAAGATTAAAAAAAAATTATCATTTAATTAATCAAAAAATATACCAATAAAAAAAAAAGATAAGCACTTTCTGGTTTCATTTGTGATAACGTGGAAGTCCCATTGGAGAAAAAAGATTAAGAAAATGAAGTTGTTCAAATTTTGTCTAAAATTAACATTTTATTGCTCAAAATTTTTTATTTAAAGTTTTATCTGTATATATTTTTTGTTTATTATCACAGATTTAATTATTTTTATACATTCATAAAATCAACTCAGTTTTCTAAATGTCATTTATATAAGTATTATTATGATTGCTTTTGTTTCAAACAACAGACCTTTTTTTCATATAATCTTAGATAACTGCTTTGTTTATTTAGTTATACTTGCATAGTTTTTTTTTAAATTGTCATATCTAAGAAAACTTACATTATATTACATTGCATTCAAAGTTCATAATATTCATTAGTCTAGAAACTCCTGAAGTTAATGCCACTATACAGGGTGCGAAATTGCCATACACCCACCCATAATTTTGTTCATTGATCGCGTGTTTTATACTATAAATTAATGAAGTTTTGACGGATCGAGAAAAATGATACAAGAAGGCCGACAATTTTATTTAAAAAAACAAAAAAATTTTAAAAATAAGTGAAAAACCATTTTGGAAGTGCGAAATCGCTATCAACCCAGCTTGGTTTTTGGGTCTTTTCAGTGTCTATAGTTGTTTGAATAACCTTTTTTTTTATTACTTTATTCACCTAGTCGGCATTGAGTCAATTAATTTTTTAAAGTACTCAACTGAAAGATTTTCCCAGGTAAAAACAATTTCTTTCTTCAAATCTTCCTTGTTCTTGAAACTCTTTCCGTTTTCGTAAATATTTTGCACCATTGACCCCCAAACATTTTCTATTGGGTTCGAATCAAGTGAACGAGCTGGCCAATTTAATATGGCAACATTATTATTTTCCATCCAGGTTTTAGTGCACTATGAAGTATGGATGGGTGCATTATCTTGCTGAAAAATCCAGGATTTTTCCATATTACTCTGGCAATATGGAAGTAAGCATTCTTCTAAAGTATAAATATATGCTTTAGAATCTTGTTTTCCTTCCAAAAAGGCCAAACGTGTTTTACCGTTGGCGCTTATGCCTCCCCACTCCAGGATTGTCGTTTTAAGAACAACTTTGGTGGGTGCTTGGAATCCTTCCAGTGGTACTGATACCCAGCAGGACCATCTAAAGTGAAGTTCTTCTCATCCCTAAAAATGATTTTTGTCCAATTCTGGTAAATTTTCAATTTATTTTCACACCACGTGACTCTAGTTTGGCGGTGCGAAACGCTCGTCACGGAACACGTTTTGTCATGCCATACTGCAAGAAATGTTGATTGTTCAATACGACGTGTTGAGAGGTATTTGTTGATCTTTTCGAAGTTGATCTGCTGACATAGTGCCTCTACTAGCTTGGCGATTCAGCCTTCTTGTGGCCTGAGGGGTCATTTTGGATTTTTTTTCCTTCTCTTTTGCGTTTTTATATTTTTCAGGTGACTTCAAAAACTTCAAAATAACATTTTTACTGCGTCTAATGATGTGTGCAATTTCTCTACTGGACTTTCCAACTTGATTTAAGCTCAGGATTTGGACTTGTTCTTCCGATGATAATTTACTTCCTTTACATGTTTGTAGACAAAAAGAATAAAAAAAAATATAATTTCTTCACTTTATATAGTACTTCATATGTAAATACATAGTTGAAAGCAACAATAAAGTTTGTTTGATGTCCATAACTGATAAAGTTATGCGGATTTACAAATGGGTCTTATAGCAATTTCATAGCCGAGTTTCAGTAATTAAAGCTTTGAGTCGATATTTTCAAAGCTTTAAAGAAAATGCAAATTAGAATGTTAATCATATATAATTTTTTATATATTTTAAAAAATTGTATGCAAAAATAGTAAAAATCAAACGAGGTATTTCATAAAGCATGGTTGGGCGTATGGCAATTTCGTACCCTGTAATCATACTCGTAATTGATTTGATGATGTAAGCCAAATGATATAGCTTGTACACTTAAGTTGAGGTTATAGTTGTTAGTAGTTTTTTAAGTTAATTATCTTTTATTCATTTATTATGCACCAAGTTATTGTATGTAAATAATCAATCACATACAACCAAATCAATCCAAACAACACAGCTGAACGTCTTGCTGTTTACAAAGATCACTTTCAAAAGCTTCTCGGACCATTACCGGAGATAGATGATCAACCCGTACAAAAAGTATTCCATACTTTCTCAATTAAAACTGGTGAATTTACTACTAATGATCTTCAAGCTTCCATAAAGTCGTTTGCAAAATAACAAAGCAATTGCTAATATACCAATTGAAACATGGAAAACAGGCTTTATGAACGAAAAATTATTTAATATATGCAACAAAACATATCTTTGTGACGCACCAAACTGCTGACTACAAGGTGCAATCTTACCTGTTCCAAAAAAGAGACACTTGAGTTTACTCAGCATATATCGAGGAATAACTCTATCTTCGTCAGCATCCAAAATATACAATAAAATGTTGCTGGATAGAATACGTCCAATTTTAGACGAAAAGTTAAAAACAAACCAAAATGGCTTCAGACTTGGTCGATCCACTCTTGCTCAAATCCTCAAAGCTTTTGATTCAATTCATAGAGGAAAATTAATGGAAATACTGAAAGCATATGGCACTCCTCTTGAAACTGTAAACGCAATTTCATTTCTATATAAAAGCACTACTGCAAAAGTTATCTTCCCAGATGGTGATACAAGTTTTTTTCCAATTCATGCAGGAGTTTTGCAGGAAGATACACCATCACCCAACCTGTTCATAATAGCTGTAAATTATGCAATAAAGACAACAACATCAAATTCAGCTGATTGTGGCTTTACTCTCGAAAAAGCTAAAAGTAGGAGATATCCAGCACTATGTATAACAGACATAGACTACGCAGATGATATTGCCCTACTTTCAGACTGTGTAGAAAGCTGAAAAACTGTTGCATAATGTGGAAATGGCAGCCAAAATAATAGGTTTTCACATTAATGAAAAAAAACAAATTTAAGCAAAATCCTTCAAAACTCACCAAAATAAACAAAAAATGCATAAAACTCACAAACGATTTTCTCTATCTAGGATCCTGGATATATTCCAACGAGAAAGACGTTGACGTAAGAATCGGTAAAGCTTGGGTTGCCTTACTAAAACTAAATACTATCTATAAAGAAAAACGCTAATTAAGATTAATTTTTTAATACGTTTATTGAGAATCAAAAGCTATAATTTTGGATAAGTTTAGCCTTATCATAAAAAGTTAATTTTTTGCTAACGTTTTATGATAAGGCTAAACTTATCCAAAATTCTAGCTTTTGATTCTCAATAAATGTATTAAAAATTTCTCTTAATTGATGTTTTTCGTTAAAAAAGATTGAAGGAAAATACATACGATGTCTCTGAAAAGTTAAATACTATCTGGAACTCAAGTCTATCAAAAAACTTGAAATTAGCATTTTTTCATACTACAGTGCTACTTCATACTGTGCTTCTTTATGGATCTAGTACCTGGAAATTGACTAAAAAGTTAGAAATGAGGTTAAAAGGGTGCTATAAAAAAATTCTAAGAGTTGTGAATAATGTAAAATGGTAATAATGTACTATATGACAATTTACCAAAGATAACCAATACAATTGCAACACAGAGAGTGATTCTGCAGGAAATTGCTTTCGCAGTAAAGAAGCCATACACAAATTGATACTATGGGAACCAAGATGTGGTAATAATACTAGAGGAAGACCAACTCGAAATTTTATCAACCAATTAACTGGTGACACTAATCTTGATAAAGAAGATTTAGAAACAGCTATGCGCGATAGGGAGTATTGGAAGAACAAAGTCATAGAAGTTCGACTACGACATGATGATGATGACGTGATTATATCAATTACTTTTTCTTCCACAACGCAAGCTACAATTTGCAGACGCTAGTGCCGCAAGTTATAATTCGCGTAAAAGGCAACATCGCAGTGGCTGCGAAAACCATGATAATTTTGAGTGAATAATTTCCAAAGATTCTTCCTATTGAAAACGTATTTTGCTTCAGAAAAAAAATTGCTCTCGTTATATAAGAAAGAAATTTATTTATTTGCAACTATTGCTAAATATTTACAAAATTTGTAAGTGTATTGTTATCTTCGTTTTCAAATAATTATTTTGTTCATTAATGAAAAGCAAAAAAAGAGTGTCATGTTTGTTATATTGAACTTCCTTTCACTAGTTCATTTTATTTGTTTATAAAAAGTCTTCGTCAACTATGGAATCAATTTAATTGTTATTTCAATTCCAGAATACATATTATAGTGAGGGGTAAAAATTATAATATATTCAGAGTCAATCATTTGAAGAAATAAAATTTTTTTTTTTGAATTTTCATATTCACAATAACAGAAAATTTAATTATAAATATCAACTATTGCAGAAGATTTCAAAAACATAAATCAACATTTTCAAGTTGAAGAGTAAAGAATGAACTAAAAAAGGTTTATTTTGACACTAAAATTTAAAATTTTGTACAAAAATTAATTTTAATCAATGTAAATTACTAAATAAAAATTTTAATATTCACATAAATTAAGATAATTATTTTATGGTTATTTATTATATTTATTTACTGTTATTTCAGAGATAATGAGAAGAAAACTATTATTTTTCACAGCCCTTTCAGGGGCTGGAGGTGCTATGTGGTATTTTAACTCAAAGCCTTCCAAAGCTTATATAGTAATTTTTCCATAAATTCTATTATTAAAAGTTTATTCAAGAAATTTAGATGATTATTGTATTTTCCTATTTTCAAATTTATCTAAATATTAATTCAAACTTTCATTACATAAAAACTGAATAACTTCTTCAGAGAAATGTTATACTAAAAATCTGATAAAATGTCATTGATCAAAATAATTTCAATCTCAACTTATAATTCATTAATTCTGCTCCATAATTTCGTCAAGAGTGAGATTTACACAGCAGAGAAACAACTAAAAATCTCCAAAAGACTTTTACCATCAAGATCTCAGCACATTGATGCCCTCAAAAACAATCACTTTGACATCTTAGTTATAGGAGGAGGGGCAACAGGGACTGGTGTGGCATTGGATGCTGTTACTAGAGGTTAGATCTTATATTGACAGAGGGTATTCAATGATAATACCCATTTAACTTTTTAACAAAATCTTAATGTAAAAATCTATTCAATGAAGTACTGTATAATTGAACATAATTTGACTATAGTGAGAGAAAAAACACAAAGTAAATCATGAAGCTTTTGGTAAAACGAACTTGAATTATAACTATTTGATTTAGGCTATTCTACGTCAACATAATTTAATTATGAATTCGATACCTATATTTTTATGACAGCTGTAATGAAATTATTGAATATTTTTTTGAATTAAAATAGCAATGAATGCATTAAATTAAAAATATGTTCAAATACATAATAATTCATAGTCAAAAATTTCAAGCCTCAAGGATAAAATAATCAATAACACTTCTATAGGAAAGATAAAAAGATAGCTATCTTAAAAAGATTAATTTTTAGAAATTAATTAAAATTAGAAACTAAATTTCACATTGAATAATGTAAGTTTATTCAAGTCTTATGATAAGTTTAAGCTCATCCAAAACTAAAAATTTTTAAAAGAATGCATTCAAGAATTAAAATTGCTTTTGATTTGATTTGATTAGAATACATATACTTTTAAAAAATTGATTTTCGAGGAACAGGTACAAGGTTTTTGATAATAAATTAAAAAGCTTTGTATTATTAACAATAGATGCCCTTCAGGGCTCCTATAGTTCAACACGTATAACCTGAAATATGTTTGGAATTTCAATAAGTAACCTTTTGTCATACGATGAGCATGGCAATATGTAAAACTATCTACATAACTCAAAGTTACCGTCTTTCTGACAGGCTTACTATGCAAAATTATGTAACAATAGGTTAATGATAGTGTTGAATTTTCCTAACATTACATTATCGAGTTACGAATATATTTAAAAAAAAACAGAATAAAGTGAACTGGCTTTAAATTCCTATTGTGTGTTTTCAACTGTTTTTTGTACTTTTGATGATACATTTTAAACTTTTTCAAAATCAATTGTTAAACATTTGAGATATATTTCCAATATGTTCATATTATTAATATTTTAATAATGTCCATTATGATGTCAAACTTAGAGAAAATTAGAGACGTTTATTATATTAAGATACGATAGTTTTCGTAAAACAATTGAATAGTAAATAAATAATTAATTTTCATTTTGCGTTTCTTAAAACTCATACTTGAGTCTTCTAACTCACATTATTTTTTTATTTGGATCTTGTTTAACCTTATTTCAAGTCATTGAAAATCTATGCATGCAATGTTCGGTACACGTTATGAATCTTTGTTATATAACTATATATCATGTTTTTGAATAAGTCTTTCTTTAATATTTCTATATATTTTATATAGTATTATATTATCTCCTAAGAAAAAGATCGTACTTATGAAAAATTATAATACTATCCAAACGAAGTTAAAAAAATATCAATGTTGTAAAGTTAACGATGTCTTTAAAGCATCATTCGCACATTTTGCTATTTAGATGATATTTTCCATCATCACATCTTGATGATTGAATATGCTTTGTGAAGTATTATGGTTGTGCAAGCCGATATTAACTTATTCATTTGTTATTATTTCTAATGTCAAAACCAGGTCTCAAAACAGCATTAGTGGAGCAAGATGATTTTGCATCAGGGACAAGCAGCAGAAGTACCAAGCTGATACATGGAGGAGTGAGGTACCTACAAAAAGCCATATTAGGTTGTGCTTGCATGTGCTCTGAAGTCTTATCGTTGCTGAGGGAAATAAGGCTTTGAAAATATTTGATAATTAAAAGAAAATTTTATGGATAAAATAAATGTTTTTTTTCATTATATGTGAATATTATTTTTTAAAGGGTTGGATAGAGAGCAGTATAAAATGGTGGAAGAAGCTTTGTCGGAACGAAAAAACCTACTTGAAATTGCTCCACATCTAGCCCAGCCTCTTGCCATTATGCTCCCCGTGTACAAGTAATGCTTTCACGCATTTAATAAAATTTCGATCAACGTTAACTTGAAAATATGCACGGTGATAGTATTTAAATTATTTCTGAACAGATGGTACGAGTTACCGTACTTCTATGCTGGTATCAAGGCGTATGATTTAGTAGCGGGTAGGCAGCTTTTAAAAAGCAGTTACTTGATGTCTAAATCAAGGACATTAGAAGCTTTCCCAATGTTGAAAAGTGATAAGCTCATCGGATCTATTATTTATTACGATGGTGAGTCAGCTTTTCAAAAGTTTCTCTGTTTTATGTAATTTTAAGTCATGTGGGTGAAATTTTGAAGTTTCGTTCATAAGTGGCGAAATACTAATAAATGAAATTCATATCTAACCGTTTTATAAAATTTTTTATATCAAATATTTTAGAATCAAAAGTTGGGTTTAAATTGTATTTAACTCTTTATTTTGCTTTCAACGTTTTAGAAAGAGTTAGAGAATATTTTTGATTGATTTCAACTGTTTCTTTGTTATCATTAATGAATAGTATTCATAGTAAAAAATGAATGACCAACCACCACCAGGCCAGCAGGACGATGCAAGGATGTGCATCAGCATAGCACTCACTGCAGCCAAGTATGGGGCTACAGTGCTGAACCATACAAAGGTTGTCAGTCTAATTAAAGAAAATTTAGAAAAAAAAGTTGGCGATGAAACCAAAAAAGTTGAAGTTGTAACAGGAGCAGTGGTCAAAAATGTTTTGACTGGTGAGTGTGCCTCAGATTGGGAGAATTATTTTAAATATTAGTCATCGTCACATTTGCTGCAAGCTATTAAGTTCAAAAGATAGGTGCAGGGATGAGGTAGTAACGAACGTGTTGAATTAAGAGTAATTAGGGCATTTCTATAAATAATTTTTTAATTATTTAAACGATTCGTGATTCAAACTTTTTCCAAAAAAATATCCATAAAAACGATATAGTTGAGATTAATTGCATCATAAATGATACAGGCGAAGAGTTTCCAGTGAAGGCGAAGTGTGTGATAAACGCGGCAGGTCCCTTCACTGACGGTGTGAGGAAAATGGACAACCCATCAACCCCTTCCATTTGCCGACCATCATCCGGTGTGCACATTGTGCTGCCTGAATATTTCAGGTTTGCTTCATATCCGCAGTCGTTTTGATAGATTTAATTATGTGGGTTCATGTTACTATTAACAATGCTATTATAATTTTGATGAAGTTTTATGTGAAAGTTAACTTACCGTAGAAAATAATTATTTTTTCTCAAATATCTTATGTTTTATATTATGTTATTAATATACGCCTTGCATCTTTTGGAATTTTTAATTACTTACTATGCCTATTTCAATTTTGTTAATAATAAACCAAATACTAATAATTTTTTATTGATACTTTACTCAATGCACTCATCCAACAACTGCGCATGTACCTATGCAGTCCAAAGAACATGGGGTTGTTGGACCCTTCCACTTCCGATGGTAGGGTCATCTTCTTCATCCCCTGGCTCAACTCCACCATGGCAGGTATTTGCTCTTTATGATTATTATTATGAAACGATGTTATACTTTGACACATATAAATTGAAGAAACTAAAATAATCAGTTAGCTAAAAGTCAGCAAAGATGAAGTTTTAGGCAGATTAAGTTATGAAACACTTATTGAAAAGCTTAGTATGGAAAACAGCGACACGTTTATTCATTGTAATATGCTGATTGGGTTTGGTCATGAAGAGCCCAGCATTGGTTGGGTATCTGAAATGTATACGAATGTTACTGAAACCTTAAGAAGTTTCACTATTAAGTACTCGATCAAGTGCTGATCAACAACTTATAGCTTAGCCAATGAAAAATAAATGATTACAATGTTGCCTTTTCTCCTACAACTTTTAAATATTTTAAATTGAAATGTTGATCAAGAGTTTTTCAACAAATATTAATTATAAATATTAATGATTGAATGGTAATAATGAAACTTAATGTTTCTTCAATATATCATTCTATTTAGAGCCCATTTTCTTCAGCAGAGGATAGGGCTTTTTTGAAAACAGTTTTCTTCCACGTAAGGCGGTCGTTTGGGTCGATTTCCGTCAAATGAGCTTTGCCCGATTCTTCTTCAGCAACTCTTCCCATGTCCTTTTTGGCCTACCGGATCTTTTAACACCAATCATCTTGAATTCTCTAACTTTTGAGAGCCAACCTGAGCTGCGCACCACAAGATCAAACCATCTCAACCTATGACAACGCAACGCCGATTCTATGTTCTGGATGCCAAGTTTTGCGTGCATTTTTATTGCGCTTATCCTGTCTTTAACCCTGGCTTTGAAAATCCATTGGGTAAGATGCTCGTTTAGCTGAGACGTAGTCATCACGCCTACCAACCGCTTTCCATAATTTGAAAAATTTTTTTTTCTCAGTCACAGCGGCGTCTACCTCATTATTCCACCACCACGTCTGCTTTTTCCATGGCATTTTGGAAGAGACTCCACAGTCGTGTTTTGAAGTTGCTAACGGGCTCTTCTTAAGAAAAAGCCAGTTGTCAATCACAGACTTTTTTGTTGGACCATTTTGGTTAGGGAGTGAAGTGAACTTTACAGAAAACTGGGCTTTCACATCGGGATTGAGTAATTTCCAAACTTTTTCTCTACTTCTTTGATAGAAGGGATCATAGTACTGCAATTACAAGTTTGTGCTGAGAAGCACACCTTCACATTTGTAACATATTTTAATAATCTTCTCCTGCAGAGCATATAGTCAATTTGGGTAGTACTTCTTCATAACCAGCAGCACTTGCTCCAATGTGCCCGTTGAAATCACTGCAGATCAGCACCTCTTGTGTGTCTGATTTTAGCTAGAGCACCTTGCAAAAACAGGTAGAACTCGTCTTTATTACTTTCACTCGTTTGACTGAGGAGCATAGATGCATATAATAGCGAAGACCTTTTTACCAATAACCTGACGGATGGCAATTATCCGATCAGACACCCTAGTGACCTCATAAACATTTTTCCACCATTTTTCTGATAGAAAAATACCCACACCACCAAACTTATTGCCTTAACCCGAACCAAAATACTTATACCTCAAGTTCTTGCCATCGATTGTCTTAACCAGAGTTTTCCATCTCGTTTTCTAAACGCAACAAAAATCCATCCTTCTACAAGACAACATTTCCACCACCTCATCACCTTTTCCCTTAAGTGTGCCAACGTTCAGACTATCGACCCGAAGTATGTTTGGACATTCGCTTGAGTTGCCACTTGGGCCCGACCCTGCTGCTCTATGTCCCCGAGCAGCCAAGTCGGAGACGTCACTGTCTACACTGTATGTAACAGTACCGCCTATAGGTGAATTTGTTATTGTCTTCAAGTTTTTGTTTGGCTAGCTTTTTAACGGCAAGATGCCCTTCCTTGCACCAACTTGAACACTCAGGCAGTCCAATACTTATAGTATCAGTAATGACACCATAATCATAAAGGCACCACTGACGTGCCGTGCAGCGTGACAAAGCACCCAGAACCCACAGAAAAGGAGATCTCATTTATCCTCAATGAAGTCAAGAACTACTTCAACTCTGACATTCAAGGTTCGTTGGTTGTTATATATAGATATATATATTAGTTAGTTTTTAGTCACCATTGCACTATGGGAGGTTCACGGATGTATGTTATTTGCGTTTCTAATGTTGGATTACACATGGTTTTAGGGTTGACTTTTTTAACTGATTTATCATAATTCAAATTTTCAATATTCACTATCATCATGTATTTTCATGAATTATTGTTTTATAAATACTGTGTTTTTCCCCCACACAATTATGTCAGGCTATTTTTCTTCATAATAATATCATCATTATACCGATTCAAACGCCGCTGTAGAACATCATGCTTAAAAACTGCGTGATATAAAAACCACAATAAAAAATTATTTTGAACATCTGCGTATAACAAATAGTGAGGAGAAGCGATGTATTGTCTGCGTGGAGTGGCATAAGGCCCTTAGTGTCCGACCCATCATCCACCAACACTGAATCCATTGCCAGAAACCACATTGTCGATGTTAGCCCTTCCAATCTTGTAACGGTGGCTGGTTAGTCTTCTTGCATGCTTTCAATGGTTTTATTTATTTTTGACATATCACTAGACTTAAAACACTCGTTTTTTTGTGATTTGAAGAATACAGGGGCTCTTTTGCTAACTAACAGTTTTCAATTATTTGATTTGATAAAAGTGGCAAGTAATTATTACTGGTTTGATATAGCCATATTAGTGGTGTAACTGAAACTGTAATTATATTTTTTAAGGTGGTAAATGGACCACTTACAGAAAGATGGCGGAGGAGACAGTTGATAAGTGCATCGAGGTTTAGAATTTTCATTGTTTTCCGTGTTTTATTACTTAGAAATACGTTTTGATGCTAGTATGGAGGAAGATTTGAAACGAAACAAAAACGATGATTTCAATATTCAATTTAAAGAAACTGCAAACATTATTATTTTGAACGAAACACTTCGATAACATATTTTCACCATCAGCTTCATTTAATAATAAGTTCAGTGTATCTATGCGATGATTTTAATTAAGTTTCATGTATCGAATTTTTTTATAGAACAGAGCTTATCAAAATTAATAGCGTATAATAAACAGACGGTGGGCTTGAAACCGCACAACGGCTGTGAAACAAAAGGACTCCTGCTGGAAGGCGCCCATTTCTGGTCCCCCTTGCTCTACTTCAGGCTCATACAACAGTTCCAGTTTGACGAGGATGTTTGTTCATCTTCTTTCATTATCCACATAAATATTCAAATATTTTTTCAAAGTCCATTTATGGAAGAATTTTAGTACATTTATTGAGTAAAAATTTATTTAGAAGTACATTTAACTGTCTAAAAATTCACATAATTTTTTTATTTTTTTATGTTCTACTTTTTTTTTCATCATAGTTTATATAAGGTTTAATCATATATTAAAGCAAACTTTATTTTTCATAATTAGATATGAAACACAGCAATTTTTTGAAGTCTTAGCAAGCACTAAGTTTTTATTTGCTCTATATTTTTTATACCACTTTGACTCCCGAAGGTGGCTAAACATTTGGCCTCGACCTACGGTGACAAGTCGATGGAGCTTGTAAGGATGGCGCAGAAGGAAGGCAGCATGGAGAGGTTGCATCACAAATACCCATTCATCCAGGCTGAGGTTACTTAAAATGTTTCGTCTTTTGAAATGACAGACGTTTTCAACACGCAGTATTAAAAATTTGAACGTTGAAGATGGTTGTGTTATTTGTTTTGTAATTCAAAAAAGTGCAATTGTTTTGTAACTATAAGTTTTATGCATTTTCAATCATTGTGCAAAATTTTAAAAATTTTGTTTCCGAAGGTGGTGTATGCGGTGAGAGAGTATGCGGAAAGAGCGGTGGATGTTTTGAGCCGCAGGACTAGACTCTCTTTCTTAGACGCCCAAGCGGCCCTTGACGTGCTGCCCAAAGTCATTCAGATAATGTCTCGAGAACTTAATTGGTCAAAGAATAGACAAAAGGTTTCTTTAAAAGTTTTTTAAGAATGTAAAATTTGCACGAAAAGTTTTCTAAATTGTTTCAAGAAATTTTTTATTGTTAATACATTTGTTTATAAGATAATTGATACCAATAATGTTAAATTTTTGCAGGAAGAAATGGAATTAGCTAAGAATTTTCTGAATAATGAAATGGGTCTAAAACTTGAACAGCATGCAAAAATTAAATAAAACCCACGGTCATTTCGCCATAATATTTAAACTTTCGTTATTTTGTTTCATTAATAAAATTATGTTAACTAACCTTAAAATTGTGCGAGAAATTGTTTTATGAAAGATTTTCACATTAAGGCTATATGCATTTTGTTATATTTGATTTTTTTCACAAAATTAAAAAATTTTTTAAACTACATTTTGTTTATGGAAGTTTGTATCATTGAATTTTTTTTCAAAATAATTTTTGAAAAAGACTGAAAAGTCGATTTTTAAAAAAATTGCGCAATGATTTTGTGAGTTCATGGCAATCACGCATCTTAATTGGTTACTGCCGATGTGCAGATTTAAACGCAAAATCTCCTCATATTCATAGGCCATTACTTGAATTACTGTGAATGGTCCTTAAGCTCATTTCAATTTTCTCGACTCTTCATCACTTCTCACGAACTGAAACCTCTATGATTATTTTTGAGAAGCTTACATCATGTCATTTCGGTTTTCTACTTTTTACAATATTCAAAACGACCATTAGCTTGTTTGATCATTTTCAAAACCTTTTTATTGATAATGTGGTTTTAGTAAAATATTTCCTTTAGTTCATCTTTTTTCAATATTCTATCTCCTTACTCGATGTTAATTTTAGCCTTTCGCAAGCTTTCACAAAAGTGAAATCATCTGTATGCACCTGACTCCAATTTAGATTTAATTTTGATATCCTTGTTTATCAGGAAATGATTCCAACCTCGATTAAATGTGCTCAATTCTTCAAAGTCGAAAAATTACAGATATTATAGCCGACTTTTTTCATTATGAAGAGATTAGAAATGTGATTATTCTATCAAAACAATAATTAAAAATCTTCGAACCGTGAGCTTAAATAGTTGCCATGATGCTGAAAATATTTTAAAATTTAGAAAAAAGCTTATATTCGAAATCTCTTCAAAAACGTATGCCTAATTTTAGTTTGATGAGCCATGATTAATAGCTATTATTATTCGTTTGTCTTATCGCAAGTAAGACTAGGAAAAACATTGTTCACAAATTTCTAGTTTTATTAAAAACTTGTTTTCTTCAAAAGATTTTGCTTATAAATTGCCTTTCATTTAACTACCAAAAGTTATTGAACACCACAAACGTTAAGGATCTTATTAATGCGCAAATCGGCAAAAATAGAATAACCCCTTGCAAGAGAAACAAACAGAAAGCCTTTTGTAAGAAAATCCTGTATTATCTAGTAATGAAAATGTATGATTTTATTACCAAAAACTTTGTGTTTCATGTTTAATAAATACTCCATGAAATTGTTTCAGACTATTCTTTTTCATAAAATATTGCTCGATTTTAATGACATCAAATGATCTCACGTTTTTGAATCTCGTTAAATCGTTGAGGTTTGAAGAAACATTTTAATCCAACTTCATTAATATTCATTAGTTATAAAAATAATCTTATTGCATGTGAGCGGGTAAAAATAAAAAAAGCAATATAAATCTCAAAAAACAAAAATAAACTTTTTCTAAAACATTGATTAACTGTAAGGAAAGCAAGATGAAATTAAAACAAAATTAAGAGTATTACGTGAAAACAAGATTGAGAATGTACAAGCTAAATACAACATGAAATTTAAAATTTTTGAAAAACTAATTATCGATAAGAAGTTACAGATTGATCTTCAATATCGTTTTCATCATTTTCTAAGCGTTTCAGCTTGAAATAGGTCAAAACCATGACGGTAATCATGGCGATAGTAAAAATAGAAACAAACGCTATAAGGCCCCAATAGGCTAAAATGAGCTGATCTGAGTGTTCACACTCATCATTCAGGGTTTGCTTAATTGGTTGAAGTTTGTCTTCTACATCGTTTAAGTTTTGTAACTGTTGTTGAGACGGCTGGTCTGTATAGGATGATACATTCATGAAATAATGAGAGCCAACTGGGGAAAAAGAATTTTTTTATAAAAAATTAAAAAACATACTGTCGATGAAAGCCGTGACACAAGTGTAGCTTCCATGGGTATTGAGACAATATTTGTATATTCCAGTGCATATGTTGTTGTTATTGTTTGGAGCACATTCATCGATATCTAAATGATTGTATTAAGTATGGTTACCTTCACATCATAATAGCTTTGTAAAACAAAAAGTTTTAATAACTTGTTACTCAGACATATAATAAATATGAACAATATTCTGTTACTCACCAATACAATCTCTGTTATTCCTAGAGAGTGTATAACCAGTAGGGCAAACGCAATAACCAGTAGTGGCAGATTGTCTAATACAAATATGACTGCATCCTCCATTCAAAACATCGCAATTCCCTACAGAAACTATTAATTTCTTGTTTAACGTGCCTATAAAGTAAAAATTATATCTCGTTATAATGAATTTGAAAACATTTTACATCATATGTTGGTATATTTTATGAATATAATTTAAGATATTGATTAAATACGCGAATGTCTGATACAAATTGATAGTGAAAAATGACCTGAAACTCTGGTGCAACTTCTTCGATTCGTTTCAAGAGTAAATCCATTCTCACAAGAACATTGGTATCCAATCGGCAAATCAGTGCATTTTTGTTCACAATGTCCATTGTTATAATTACATTCATTCAAACTATTGCATTTAAACCTACCGGCCACTCTAATCTTCATGAAATTGAGATCGCAAACACAATAGGCTTGGTAATCAACGGTATTGTTAGCAAAGATTAATGGAGCTACTTCACAAGATTGGTCGCATTGCAAAGGTCTACACATATCTCTTACGGCTGTATTAATCACATCATAATTAGAAATTTGCATCAATGTTTCGAAAAAACAAACCGATTTCGCTGAGAACTTTGTTGTTGGAATCAAGACCGGGACCCCCGGGTAAGCCAATTTCACCAGGATCACCAAATGCACCAGAAGGACCTATAGGACCCGATCGACCAATTAGTCCTTTTGAGCCTGGCTGACCGACTACCCCAATTAAACCTACAGCACCTGTCGGTCCTGGATTACCAGACCTACCTGAAGCCCCAGTGTCCCCAATACTTCCTGTGAAACCAATTGGTCCAGAAAGTCCTGGAGGACCAGTAAAACCTTGACCTCCACGACGACCTTCAGGTCCAACTGCACCTTGTAACCCTGGATCTCCGAATAGACCTCTAGCTCCCGTTGAACCTGTGCTTCCAGAATCTCCCATCAATCCTTTAACTCCGTCTAATCCTGCTACACCTGGTGAACCTCGAGGTCCAATATCTCCGTCAGGTCCATTTATTCCGTCGACACCGGGAAAACCTTGTTGTCCTGGCAATCCTTGCGAACCTTTCTGACCCGGAGGTCCTGTCGAACCAGTGAAACCTTTTTCCCCGGGAAATCCTTGGCTTCCTGGAAATCCTTTAGTTCCTTGAAAACCTGCAAGTCCACGATTTCCAGTTGGACCAGGAAGTCCTTTAACTCCAGGATCACCAGGCAAGCCATCAACTCCTCTAAATCCCATATCTCCCCTATCTCCAGTTGCTCCATTCATTCCAGTTGAGCCAGGAGAGCCTTTGAAGCCAGGTTGTCCTGGAAAACCAGGAGCACCAGAACTTCCAGTGGGACCATTTGGACCAGGTGACCCAGGTAAGCCAGAAAATCCTGTTTCTCCCACTGAACCAGCCATACCTGGTAGACCTGGAAGTCCAGGTAGCCCACTAGCCCCTATTTCTCCTGGAGCACCAAGTTGTCCTTTTATACCCGGACTACCAGGAAAGCCAGCTGGTCCATTAAAACCTTGAAGCCCAGTTGGTCCAGGAAAACCTGAAATCATTAATTGAGGTAGGAATTTAATTTATAATGAATTTATAGGCAGCATATCCGTTGTAAAAACTATGCTTCAATATATATCATAATGTATTACCTGGTGCTCCGTTAAAACCAGTTGCTCCTTGAGGACCAGGAGCTCCATCAAGTCCAGAAAACCCTGTGAACCCAGTTATTCCGGTATCTCCTGGAAATCCAACATTACCAGGAAGCCCAGGTTGTCCCATTACTCCTATTGCACCAATCGGTCCTTGGTTACCTGGCAAACCTTGTAAGCCAGGCTCTCCTGTATCACCCATTTGACCTGGAAATCCAGAAAAACCTTGAGGCCCTTGAGACCCAGGAGGACCTTGTTGTCCTGGAAAACCAACTGTACCGGGACTTCCAGAAACTCCTGGTGAGCCAGAAGGTCCTGGATCCCCTGTTTCACCATTTCTACCATTAAAACCATTCGGTCCAGTAGCTCCTTTGGGTCCTGGAAAACCTGAAGGACCGGAAGGTCCAGCTGGACCAGGAAAGCCCGGTGAGCCAGGAGCACCATCCAGTCCTGTAAAACCGGTATCCCCTATAGGACCTTCAATACCTGTTGGTCCTGGTGAACCATTCAATCCAGGCAAACCATTTACACCTGGTAAACCTGTAAACCCTGTAAATCCTTGACGTCCAAGATTTCCATCAAAACCCCTCGTTCCTTGACTACCTGTTCCTCCCTGTGGACCAGGAAATCCTGGTTGCCCCGTAAATCCCATACTTCCTGGTAAACCTGGACTTCCCGAATCTCCAATAGAACCAACAGCACCAGGTGAACCAGTAGACCCATTAGAACCTTTGGCTCCTTGAGGTCCTGGTAAACCTGGTCTTCCAGAAACACCTGAAAAGCCTGTAGCACCATTTAATCCGGGGTCACCAGTTCTACCTGGAAAACCTTTCAAACCAAGGGTACCTCCAAATCCAGGATTTCCTGGTATACCTGTGTTTCCAGTATTTCCAATTGGACCAGGTGATCCTTTTCCTCCCGGTTGACCACGAAGCCCTGGCTCTCCTAGAGGTCCTGGATTTCCTTTTATTCCCTGTTGGCCTGAAAGACCTGGTTGCCCAGCATTTCCATCAGGCCCTGGAAAACCTGGAAGTCCGTCTTGTCCAGTAGATCCTTGTTGTCCTCTAGGTCCTTGAGGTCCTGGAAGACCATTCAGACCAGGTAAACCTTTTAAACCTGGAAAGCCAGAATTACCATTGGGTCCCGAAAGCCCGGTAGCTCCAGTGGCACCTTGCTGACCATTAGGACCTGGAATACCAATTAACCCTGGTAGTCCAGTATCTCCAATCAAGCCTTTGCTTCCTGGAGAACCATCGTTACCTCGATTTCCTGCTTGTCCTGTGAAACCAGTGTCACCAGGTGCTCCTTTGAAACCATTTTGACCAGGCAAACCAGGGCTTCCTGGAGACCCAGTAAACCCTTGAACTCCTGGGAAGCCAGCAACTCCAGACACACCTTGTTGACCTAATGTTCCAGGAAAACCAGGTGTTCCAGGAAAACCAGTGTTTCCTTGTTGTCCTTGAGAGCCTTCACTTCCAGTATCCCCTATTTCCCCTGGTACTCCTCTTTGACCTTTAAAACCAAGTGGTCCTGGAAGACCATCTTGACCGAAATTGCCAGGTCTCCCTGGCTGACCAGACGCTCCTTTAACTCCAATAGATCCAGAAGATCCAGGTGCTCCAGGATTTCCTGAAGGTCCATTGGGCCCTTTTAAACCAGTACTACCTGTATAAATAAGAAAAATAAGTTAGGGAAATTTGCAAAATTGATTTCTAAAGTTAATATTATATTATGAAAAATTTTAGACATAACTTTTTATGGATAAAATTTCGTTTAAAAAGAATAGTGATTGATATGTACTAAAAATAATAGAAAATATAATCATAATGAGATTGACCGTTATAAATGTATAAGACACAGATTTATTAAACCATAAAGTTTTTTCAAAGTAAGTCATGTTATAATGTTTTGAAAAACATTTTTGTTAATAAAAATTTTTGTTTGTGCCTAGTACAGTATAATCATAATGAGTTCTTTTAGCCAAAACCACAAAATCAAATTCAATGGACACTAAACATATTTGTAACAAGTAAGTAACATTGCCAAGTTATCAAGAACTTGATTGAGTGAGTTCGTCTTAGAAGTAGCTACATACATTCATTAGGAAAATTCAAAGCATATAAAAATGAAGAAGCAATGATAAATAGAATTTTTAAAGTTATGAAGCGCTTTTTGGCGTTTAAAAAAGCTGTAAAACATAGCAAATAGATTGTGAAACTGGTGATGAACATTGATCACCAAAAAACTAAACCGATACTTCTGCATTTTTTATATTGCTATATAACAGGTTTCAAAAAAATGCAGAATTTTTTGGTATTGCTTTGATTAAAACGAAAAATTGTAGATATAAAACAATTTATGATGTTAAATAAAACAATTTAAAAAAATTTTAATCATAAAAAAAAACATTTTTACATTAGAAAAATATGAGAATTGAATAACCTGTTGAGCCCGGCAAACCAGGTTGCCCAAGTGGCCCATCTCGCCCCGGGTTTCCTGGGAAGCCAGCGGTGCCAGGGTTTCCTTTAGGTCCTTTTGAACCTGTTGCACCAGTATCACCTATCACACCATTTGGACCCGGAAAACCAGGAAAACCCGGATTCCCAGTGAAACCTGTAAAACCCGTATCTCCTATTTCACCTGGACTACCGGAAGTACCTTGAGCACCTGGAAAACCTTTGTTTCCTGGAACTCCATCAGGACCTCTGTTCCCTGTAAAACCGATGCCACCAGGTACCCCAATAGGACCTTTTTGACCTTGTTGTCCTTGACTTCCTGTTCTTCCTGGTAAACCTTGAAAACCTGGTAGACCACTACGTCCTGGAACTCCAGGAGAACCACTGGAGCCAGTGAAACCTACTTGACCCCTAGAACCGGGACTCCCAGTCGAACCCATTTGACCTGGAAGACCAGGCTGTCCATTTCTTCCATTGACTCCGGGTTGACCTGGAGCACCAGAAGAGCCTGTAAAACCATTTGACCCAGCGTTACCAGTAACTCCAGTATTTCCTTGAGATCCAGGCAACCCTTTTGTTCCTTTGCTACCCACACCACCTGGCAAACCATTTTGACCATTTGGCCCTGTATTTCCTTTATTACCGTTAGGTCCAACTATTCCAGGATTACCGGGTCTTCCAGGAGAACCAGGAGGACTTGGAGCACCAACAAAGCCTGGAAAACCTGGAAGTCCAGTACTTCCAGAAAATCCGTCAACACCCGAGACACCTCGAAAACCTTGTGGTCCTGTAGCTCCTTGGGAACCTTGAGCACCTGGCTGCCCGGGTCTACCAGCCCTTCCCGTGCTTCCTTTAGAACCTCGTTGTCCGAGTGGCCCCTTTAATCCTAGAGGCCCGGGTTGTCCAATCTGACCTACTGAGCCTGGTGATCCTGGAAATCCGGGATTTCCTGCTGAACCTCTCAGCCCTGAAAATCCAGTGAACCCTTTTTCACCCTGAAAACCAGTAAACCCCGTTGCTCCTTTTTGTCCTGGCAAACCAGGAAATCCATTTGGACCAGGGCTACCAGGTAAACCATTTGGGCCAGAAAGCCCAGTTTCTCCTGTGTCACCTAAAACTCCCGAAGTTCCAGGTATTCCCGGATCTCCGGGAAAACCTTTCGAACCGAGGACCCCTGGAGACCCTGTAAATCCCGTATCTCCTTGAGTACCCATGACTCCATTTGATCCTGAACGTTATAATTGAATTTATTTTTTAAAATTATTTATTTTTTGACTCAAAACTATACCGTCGCTTCCAGGAATACCAGCTGGTCCTGTAAACCCCATCGGACCGACTGATCCAGTATCTCCGTTAGTTCCTGGTGCTCCTGGAGTCCCATCAGCTCCTCTGATTCCTTTCTGCCCTGATGTACCTTGAAAACCGGAACTACCTGTATTTCCTGAAGGTCCATCAGAACCTGGTGTACCAGGTCTTCCGGGCACACCTGGGCCTCCTGCAAAGCCAGAAGGTCCAGGAAGCCCAGTATCACCAATACTTCCTGGTTCACCATTTAACCCAGGAGAACCTGTTGCACCTATTGGACCTTTGGAACCTTGAGAACCCGACAAACCTGGAGCTCCTTTCAAGCCAGGTTGGCCATTTCTTCCCGGACCACCAGGAGTTCCATTACTACCTGGTAATCCTGTATCTCCAATATCTCCTGGAAATCCTGTAGAACCCTGAGCCCCATTATTTCCTAAAGAGCCTGGTAATCCTTGTTGGCCCTTTACACCAGGTTGTCCAGAAGGTCCTGGAAAGCCCGGCGTTCCAGGGTTTCCTGGGGTTCCCGATGAGCCCGGAGTTCCTGGTAGACCTGTGTTCCCTTTAGGACCAGCAAACCCAATAAAACCTCCAACTCCAGAAAGACCAGGAGCTCCTGCTTCACCTGGGAAACCGATTGGACCTGGAAAACCTGGTGCACCAGAAAAACCAGGATTTCCAGAACTCCCAGTAGAACCTTGTAACCCAGCAAAACCTGTGAAACCAGTATTTCCTGTGAATCCAATACCACCATTTGCTCCATTTTGTCCAGGTAATCCAGTGTTTCCAATTGAACCCGGTTGTCCTTGAAGACCTGTAAAGCCTTTGGTTCCAGGTATGCCAGGAGAACCATCGAGACCCCTTTGACCTTGGGAACCATCTACGCCTTGTACGCCACTAAAACCTGTGTTCCCGGTAAAACCTTGCTGACCAGGTAAACCAAGATTTCCTGGAGAGCCACGTGAACCTGTATCTCCCGGAGGACCTGAGCTTCCTGGTGACCCTGGAAAACCAGGCCCACCTGGGAATCCTGGGTCACCGTCTGGTCCTTTCAATCCCGTTGAACCGGTGAAACCTGGTACTCCGGGTACACCATTTGGGCCTCTTGCTCCAGTTGCCCCTGTGAAACCTTGTGAACCTACAGAGCCTTCACCACCTCGAGAACCAGTACTTCCCGTAAAACCAGTTGCCCCTGTAGCTCCTGCTACACCTCGTTGTCCTTGTCCTCCTGATTCTCCTTTGTTTCCACTTTCTCCAGGATCACCTTGAGGTCCAGGATCACCAACAGGGCCACTTGGACCAGTATCTCCAGTGAAACCTTTTTGACCTTGAAAACCAGGCGATCCTGTATCACCTTCTATACCGGGAGAACCATCAGCACCAGGTGCCCCAGGCAATCCATTTGACCCACTATTACCAGAAGAACCAGGAAAACCTTTAGGCCCTTTGACACCTTTGAACCCCGGTGAGCCTGGACTACCATTTGAACCTGGTGTTCCAGGTAAACCTGGTAAACCACTATCACCTGGAAAACCTATGAAACCTGGGAATCCTGTAGAGCCTGTTGCGCCTGAATTCCCTAGAAGTCCTTTTGTACCCTGGAATCCAGGAGGTCCTCTGGCACCATCTATTCCTTTATCACCTGGTGACCCTGCTAAACCAAGTAAACCATTTTGACCAGGAAAACCTGCTCTCCCAGAAGCTCCTGTAACTCCTTGTTGTCCAGGTAAACCAAGAGTCCCAGATAAACCAGTTGCACCCGTATCACCCGGTAAACCATTTCTTCCTGGGTTTCCTGGATTTCCTGTTTCACCCGTATCTCCTCTATTTCCTTCATTTCCTGTATCACCGATTTCTCCCGGAGATCCTGATGAACCTGACAAGCCTGGGTTACCTGGAAGTCCTGGTTCACCTTGACTACCTAAGGATCCAGGAGATCCAGGAAGTCCAGTGTCACCTTGATTACCTGGTCTTCCATCTGGTCCTGAAAAGCCAGTGAAACCAGTGAAACCTTGAGAGCCAGGCAATCCTGCCGAACCATTCGGTCCAGGTTGTCCAAAAAAACCTCTTTCTCCTGTGGGACCGTCATTACCTTTTATTCCTTGAACCCCATTCAAACCAGGAAATCCAGCTTGCCCGGGTTGACCATTTGTTCCTATGCAAAAAGTCAACAAACGTCATTTAGAAACTATTCAAATAAATTTTGCAAATATTTCAAAAAGTTTCAAGAAAACCTGGTGAACCAGAAGACCCTTGAGCTCCAGGTAATCCAGGCGAGCCAGGTGCGCCGTTAGGTCCAGGTAATCCTGGTAATCCATCAGCACCCGATTGGCCAGGTAAGCCATTATTACCAGAAAATCCTTTTGTTCCTTGAAGCCCTGTATCCCCTATTTCACCTGGTGTCCCGGGATTACCATTAATACCTGGTGTTCCCGTTGCACCAGCTGGTCCAGGTGAACCAGGCAAACCTTTTACACCAGGATCTCCCTGTGATCCAGGACCTCCCCCAACTCCTGCAGGACCAGTTGCTCCTCTAGGTCCAACACTGCCTAGAGATCCTTGTGGACCTATATCTCCAGGAAAACCTATTTGACCTGGCAATCCTGTCAAGCCAGGTGAACCTGTGTTTCCTTGCAAACCATCCGTTCCTGTAGGCCCCGGAAGTCCAGCTAATCCTGGAAATCCTACTTGGCCAGTGTTTCCTATTTCACCTTCAATACCTGAATCTCCCGTAGCTCCCGTATTTCCCTGTTCTCCTTGAGACCCTGGTTGTCCTGGTATTCCATCAGAACCGGGAACTCCATTATTCCCTCTAATGCCAGTTGGACCAGGCTGACCAAGTAAACCAGGCTGGCCCGGACTACCTAATGCTCCATCTGGTCCTGTATCACCTCCCGTTCCAGGTAATCCAGAGTTACCAGGAAGTCCGGTCGAGCCAGTTGGTCCACTCACTCCTTTAAAGCCATTTTGACCAGGCAGACCTGGTAAACCTGGTTGTCCTGTAGGTCCTGCGTCTCCCTGTAAACCTAAATAATTAATATCCTTGAAAAAATTATTCATATGAACAATTTTCAATAATTAAACCTGTTGCTCCAACGTTTCCAATTTGTCCTTTCAAGCCTTTGCTTCCTGGAAAGCCTGTTGGACCAATGAGACCGTTTGGTCCTCTTGCTCCAGTTGCACCTGTGAATCCGGTATTTCCATCAGCCCCAGAGAGACCTTGTGGTCCTGTCGGACCAGGTGAACCTTGACTTCCTGGTCTTCCATTTTCTCCTACTAAACCTGTATCTCCCGCAACACCTGGAAGACCTGTTCCTCCTTGAACACCTCTAACGCCTTGTAAACCATTTGGTCCTCTAGTTCCTGGTTGTCCTTTCATTCCCGGACTTCCTGGTTGTCCAGGTTGACCCGATCCTCCTGGACGACCAGGTTGACCTTCAAACCCAGGATTGCCAGGAATTCCTTGTGAACCAACAAGACCAGTGTCTCCTTGTTCTCCCAATAATCCGATGAAACCTTTTTGACCTGGCGAACCATTTGTGCCAGGCAAACCCGCGGCACCTGAGAATCCGGTGAACCCTGGCTGTCCCTCTTGTCCTGTAGCACCTGTATCACCAACAGTTCCTCCAAATCCTGGTGCACCTGTAGCTCCCGGTTGTCCAGTAGGACCAGGTAATCCAGGATCTCCAGAAACTCCAGGATTACCCATGGAACCTGGATTTCCTACTTGCCCTTGTTGACCAGGAGAACCTGACAAACCAGAAAAACCAGTTGCTCCAGTAAAACCAGCTGGACCTGAAACCCCTGGGTTACCATTACGACCCGGTGATCCAGGCAACCCTGTGGAACCTTTTTGTCCAGAAACACCATTGGGTCCAGGATTGCCTAATCTTCCTATCGTTCCTGTATCACCATTTGCACCAGGTGAACCTGTGAAATAAATGCTTCCATGGTAAAAACTTGAAAAAAATTTTTCTTAACCTACATAATTTTGATAACCTAGTTTAAATGATTTAATCGAAGACGTTATTACGTGTAAGCTAATCCTTTGAAAAGCACCCCGATTAAACTAAAATTTCATAGGAACATAATAATTGGCTATGAATTAATTATATAAAAATTGAAATGACTATTGTAAAGTCAATGTTATGATGTGGACTTTGAAACTATTGATCAGCCAGGTTTCGAACCATCAATCTTGTAATCTTGCTTTTAATAGTCATTGAAACCCTAATAATTTATAAAAAGTAACTTACAATTTTAAAAATCACATAACTGAAAAGTATACTTTGAAAAGAATTTTTTCACATTATATATTTTTTTAAATTCGGTAAACCAAAATATTTATTAAATTAATCTAATGAGATTATACTGTTGTACATGTTCCAGTAACTGGAGTTGACAGCAGTCGGCCTAAACTATTGATACTATTATATAGTAATTTATAAAGTAGGTCATTTATTTGGGACAAATCATCATAAACTGCCAGCCCGAGCTTACGTCCAACTTGAAATTATCGTATTCAAGATCCGCTGTTCCCCACACTTGGGCAGTTTGCCTTGCCGTTGTCAACAAAAAAAAAAGCTTATACGCCAAGCTAAATGACAACGATACCAGAGTATAAGTTTGTCGATACCTGCTACTGAAGCCTACCGTTATCCAGTTTATAACAAAAAATAGCTTCATTTTAAAAACGCCATCTTCGGTAAAGTTAAATTACATGCTCAGAAATTTTTAAACGTTAAATTTTGTTTCGATATAAATTATACAACATTTTAAAATGGTTATACACTGAAAGGTACAATTTTTTTAAAGTGTATCAAATGTTTTTTCTAAAAACTATTAAGTGGTGGAAAAGTGTTATCAAAATTCACCTGGTACTCCGGGAAAACCTGGAAACCCAGTGATACCAGAACTGCCCGTATTTCCATTTAATCCAGGAGATCCATTAGGTCCAGGAAAACCTGGGGGTCCTATTGCTCCAGTATTACCCGACAACCCTGGTTGTCCTTGTGAACCTCGTGGTCCAGTAGCTCCAGTGAAACCAGGAAAACCGGGTGCCCCTAAAAAACATAAAATACTCTTCATCTTCCAAAATAGATTTTTTTAAAATATATGAAATAATTAAACCAAAAAAACGTTGAGAGTGTTAATAAAAATAATTTTATTCACCTGTTCGTCCTGTATTTCCTGCTAAACCTGTTGGTCCTATTGAACCTTTTTGTCCTGGAGCACCCATGAGGCCTATTATACCGGGGATTCCGGGTAGACCATCGCTTCCAGGAGCTCCTGGTGCACCTTGATTTCCAGGTGAACCACTAGGTCCGAGTGGTCCAGGTAAGCCGTTACTTCCCGGTAATCCTGGACTTCCAGAAGCACCAGTTAAGCCAGGTTGTCCTGGGAAACCTGCCGAACCCGTGTTTCCTTTTGGACCTGACTGACCATTTGGCCCTAGCTGTCCTGTAGCTCCCGTGAAACCTTGTCTTCCATCAACTCCTCTTGGCCCTTGCATTCCCGGAGAACCAATTGAACCTGAAAATCCAGTAAAACCATTTTGACCCGGCGAGCCAGGAAAACCGGGTATTCCTTTTGTTCCAGGGAGACCTGTATCTCCTGAAAGACCTCGAGGACCTGCTTGTCCATTAGGTCCCGGTGAACCAAAAGAGCCTGAAGATCCTTGTGGACCAATAATTCCTGTAAAACCTTGCAAACCGTTGGGTCCAGGTAAACCTATATCTCCAGTATCACCATTGAGACCAGGTAAACCAGGTTGACCTGGTTGTCCAGGGTTTCCAGGTAAACCGTCAAAACCTCTATCTCCTGGTATTCCAGGAATTCCTGTATTTCCATTAGGCCCAGGAGATCCTGGAAGCCCTTGACTACCTGATGAGCCTGGTTGTCCAGAAGATCCCTTGGCACCAGGTGCCCCTGTGAAACCTGTCATACCTTGCATTCCAGAAACTCCTGGAGAACCCTTTGTACCAGGAGCCCCGGGAATACCTGACAGAATTTTAATTAAATATATATGAATACTCAAATAAAAAATTAAAAAAAGATTTCATTTTTTTATAATTGCTACGCAAGTTTTCAAACCTGGCAGCCCATTAGGTCCTGTGAAGCCAGTGAATCCATTGGGTCCTATGGAACCAATTGCTCCAGGAGATCCAGTCAAACCAAAAGAACCTGGTGTTCCAGCTGTGCCTGTTGCACCTTGCTGTCCTGGATTACCTGTATTTCCTACTCTTCCAGGCAAACCTACATAAAATATGAATAGTTAGAATAATTTATGAAACTTCTTTAAAATTAAGAACAAGGTTCATGCAAAAACTTTTGGAATACCAAAACTTAATATTCACCTGCAGGTCCAGTATTCCCTGTAATCCCTGTTGCTCCTTGTGGGCCAGAATTTCCAGGTGTTCCCGAAGGACCAACATCTCCGGGTAAACCAATGTTTCCAGGAAAACCCGGGTTGCCTTGCAAACCAGTAAATCCTTGAGCTCCCATGGTACCAGGTTGACCGGTTGCTCCAGTGTCTCCTGTAAATCCTGGCAAACCTGGATTTCCAGGAGCCCCTGGTAAGCCGGCATTGCCTGTAGCTCCTTGAGGGCCGTTTGAACCACTATCTCCTATGTCTCCTACGTTTCCTTTTGGTCCAGGCAGTCCTTGCTGACCAGGTAATCCATCGTTCCCTCTCGCACCTTGCTGACCTACCGATCCTGGAGCTCCTGGACCACCAGGTAAGCCAACACTACCAGGTAATCCTTAAACAGTAATAGATTTAGATTTTCAGTAGATTATTTTTCACAAATGATTCAATTTAAGGTTGAACTTATGAGAAATTTTAGTTTTTTGAAAACAAGAAATCCGAAACTTGTTTCATTTAAACATTTCAAAAAAACAAAATATATTAGTTTTATTGTATATTTTGAGCAATACCTGCAGCTCCGGTTGCTCCTTGAACACCTCTGGGCCCTGGAGATCCTGGATTTCCTGAAGACCCCGGGTTTCCTGAGTCTCCTGTAGGACCCGCAAGACCTGTAAAACCAGGCTGACCTCTAGCTCCAGCTGCTCCAGTTGCACCTACCCCTCCTGGAGAACCCGGCATTCCAGGTCTTCCCTCGGGTCCTCTTTGTCCTGTTGCTCCCGTGAAGCCTGAATATTTATTTAACTTATTTGAAATTTTTCTTTATAACATAATAAATAATAGTGCCGATGATTAAAAAAAATAAATATTTATCATAAGTCTTTAAATGATATATATACCTTGAAGCCCTGGAAGACCGGATAAGCCTTGAGTACCAGGGCTTCCATCACTTCCTGCGTTTCCTGGATCACCAGTTGCACCGGATAAACCGGAAATACCAATGGATCCAGGAGCTCCATTTGTTCCAGAAAACCCAGGTAATCCATTGTTACCTGGTAGACCCGGTTGGCCGTTATCACCTGAAGCTCCAGTGAACCCAGTAAAACCAGTAGCTCCAATAGAACCTTGTAACCCAAGACTTCCTGGAGAGCCTGGAATACCAGGTAAACCCCGAGATCCAGTGATCCCTTGATTTCCCATTAAACCTGGTAAACCGGGATTGCCATCAGCACCAGGTAAACCATTCGAGCCTTGTTGACCAGATCTTCCAGGAGATCCAGCAGCTCCAGTAGATCCTGTGAATCCAGTACTACCAGTGAAGCCAACTGGTCCTGTAGTCCCAGGAGATCCTGGTATTCCTGCAGGACCAGCTGTTCCTGGATTTCCTGTTTGACCAGTATCACCTTGAGCCCCTGGTGACCCTGGTAATCCAACTTGTCCCAAGTTACCTGATTGAACAAAATATAATTTCTTTTAAATTTATTTTTACATATTGATAAAAAATAAAAATTTAAATGCTTTTAATAAATGTTGATATCAACTATGAACCTGGTGTGCCCGCAGGTCCTTTTTCTCCCGTGAAACCTGTGAACCCAGGGTTTCCAGTGTCCCCAGGTAAACCATTGCTACCAGGAGATCCTGATGAGCCTATGCTTCCCTTTAAACCTGGACTACCTGGAAATCCAGCTAGACCGGTCGCTCCGGTATCGCCAACGTTACCATTGACTCCATCAGGTCCTGGAAGACCTTTTGCTCCAACAGTGCCAGGCAATCCTGTAGGTCCAGGTGAACCCAGTTGTCCATTTGGACCTTGTGAACCAGTACTTCCCATACTGCCTTGAAAACCAGTAGCTCCTTTAACACCAGGTACACCTGGTAATCCTGCTGATCCGGCATCTCCTGTAGCTCCCGTGCTTCCATCTAAACCTCTTGGTCCACTGTTTCCAATAGGACCTGGTGCGCCATTCGAGCCTGGATTTCCTTGTGGTCCTGGGCTACCTTTTGAGCCTGGTATTCCAGGTCTTCCTTGTGCGCCGGTACCTCCTGTAGAACCTGGTGCTCCAATAAATCCCGGTTGCCCTTTAATGCCATTTATACCCGGTGTACCCGGAGGACCAGTTGATCCAGATAAACCTAAATGATTGTTCCAAAATTAATAATAAAAATGAATAAATTTTCAAGAAAACCATACCAGTATTTCCAACAGACCCAGGAAGACCGTTTCTGCCAGGATCCCCATCAGAACCAGGTAAACCTTGAGGACCAGGTCCACCTGGAGAACCTGGTAATCCAATGACGCCTGTGGCTCCTGTAGCTCCTACAGGTCCTTGCAATCCAGGAAGGCCTGTTGAGCCGTCAGCTCCTTGAGAACCAGGATTTCCTGGTGATCCTTCTTGCCCTGGCAGACCAGTTTGTCCAGGAAAGCCAACAAGACCTTTTGAACCAGGAGCCCCTGCTAGTCCTTGAAATCCTTGCGAACCGGGAGAACCAGGATCTCCTGGCAAACCATTCATACCTGGCAGACCTGGTGAACCAGGCAAACCTGTGTCTCCTAATTCACCTGGCAACCCATCATTACCAGGTCTTCCAGGCAAACCTTCAAAATAATACTCAGAGTAAGAATAATCCTGAATGTTACGGGAATATAATTTCACAAACCTGTATTTCCCGATATCCCGGTAAAACCGGTAGCTCCTTTACTACCACTTTGTCCAGGATTACCAGGAGAACCAGGCAATCCAATTAGTCCAGTAAACCCAACAGATCCTGGACTACCTTCAGGCCCTGTCAAACCAATTGAACCAGAATCTCCTGGCTGACCTGGAGCACCAACTGGTCCTGGAACTCCTTTACTACCAGCTAAACCTGGTTGTCCATTTGTACCTGCATCTCCTACAGGTCCTTGCACACCTGTTGCTCCTGTCCTTCCAGTAGGTCCAGTGAAACCCGCCAAACCCGAAGCTCCTTGAAAACCAGTATTCCCTTTAACGCCTGTTGTTCCTGGAACACCTTGTGCTCCTGGTGTGCCTGTTGCCCCTGTATTACCGGGTCTACCAGCTTGACCTTGATTGCCGTTTTGACCGGTAGCTCCTATTGGAGTAAAAAGAACTTCATTAAAAGTTTTTAATTTAATATTTCGAAATTTATTTTTATAAAAATCAATCCTCGTGAATTTAGCTAAATGAACACTTGTTTTGTATGAAAAATAATTTGTATACAAAGAAATTAACAAATTCTAGATTCCTCTCGAGCGTCCTAGATTTTAATTGAAAAAATAAATCTCACATTTTTTTTACATATGTTAAAGTTTGAAAAAATTTAAAAATGTAAAAAATTGGCATTTTTATACAATAAATTCAAAACGCATCGGAATACTAAACATTTTACATTTTATTCCCTATTACTGATTTTATGATAAGGTCAAACTGTCGAAAATTATTTTTCCGAAAAATAAATAGAATAAATAATTGTCCCGAAGTTGAGAAACAAAATAAAAACTGAAAAAAAATTCTCATAAGATGTTTTAAAGTATATTTATGTCATTATTTATTAAAAAAGGCTTGGAACGAGCTCATATTTAATGACAAAAGAAAGCTAGACATGGTTTGTGCGGATCGACTCGATCGCACTGAATGGAAAGGCCGACTCCGAGATAGATCTTTCAAAAAGCTCAATCTTTGGTAAAGGAAAACGGGCTATAAAAAGGATTTGATTGATTAATTTATCTTGAAAAACCTCAAAACAAAAAAATAAAAACGTTTAAATATGATTTATACATGGACTAGTAAAAAATGGAGTTGCAATAAATTTTATATGCATTTATTTGCTTACGATTCATTACAAACCACATTACATAATATTACTATAAAAGCCCAAGTAATTGAGATAAACAGCGATCTCATAATAAATAAATTGCATACTACTTCAAACATTGCACGTTTGAATGAATTATAATAGCCTAAATCAAATTATAAGATCAACGAACACAAATTATTTATTATAAAAATGTCACGAAGCTTTAAGTAAGACTAGCTTACAGTATCAAGTGACAATCCACTGTATACTAAATACTTAGTGTTTGTTGACTTTATTGCGCGTTTATTTAAGACAAAACATTCATAAAGCTGCCGGACCATTTTAAACTAAAACTTGAAGTTTTCAGAATGAGTGATGCGCCGATCTTACAGTTTGGCAGTTTATCTTGCCGTTGTCAATGAGGATCATTCACCAAGCCAAATAAAAACTACGCCAAAATCAAAGTTTGTCGACATATGCTACCAATAATACAGGTTGCAACAGGAAAGCAGTCTATAACTATTGACGCTAAGTTAGAGAAAGTTTAACGTTAATACTTAAAACCTAAACAAACTTGAGACTCTAAATGATAATTTATAAAAAAAACTTACAAACCTGTATCCCCTATAGCACCGACTCCACCGCCGGTACCTGGCACGCCTTTGGCACCTGTTGCTCCCACTGAACCAGGAAAACCATTTGGTCCCGGTAAGCCACTCAATCCAGTATCTCCAGGACTACCAGGATTTCCAGGTACTCCATTTTGACCTGTGGAACCAACATTTCCTGGTAAGCCATTTATTCCTGGAAAACCAGTGAAACCAACTGGACCTTGCGGACCCGTAAAACCTCGAACACCTGCCAAACCCTGAAAGCCTGTACTTCCAGGAACTCCTTTAGTCCCTGGTACTCCTGACAATCCCGAAGCTCCAACGGGTCCAGGATTACCTCTACTTCCTGGAGCACCTTTATTTCCAAGAGATCCTTGTAAGCCGGGAAGTCCTAGAGAACCTGGCTGTCCAGGTTGCCCTACCAAACCTTGAAAACCTCGAAAGCCTGGGAAACAAAAAATTATAAACATAATCTTTATAAAAATCATATGAACTTCGAAATTTTTTGGTTTGAAAATACAGTAGAACAATCAAAAATATAATAAATGATATAAATCTTAATGGAAAGAAAACTGAAAATGTACATATCAGCCAGTTTAAAATTATTCACCTTGTGGTCCCACTTGGCCCGATGCTCCAGTGAAACCAACCGGTCCTTGAGTTCCTGGCCTTCCAGAGTCTCCTTTTATTCCAACAGAGCCTGCAGCACCCGTAAAACCAGTAAAGCCTGTAGATCCAGTAAAACCTTGGCCTCCAGGCTGGCCATTAGATCCAGGAGACCCTGGAGAGCCTGAACCCCCTGGAACGCCAGAAATTCCAGGTAACCCTAATGGTCCTGGTAACCCAGTAAATCCTGTGAAACCCTTTGCTCCTCTAATACCTGTTCTTCCTATTTGACCTGGGTCACCAGATGAACCGGCCGGACCTGGAGACCCTGGATTTCCAGGAACACCTGTTCTACCAAGAGGACCAGGGAGTCCTGGGTTTCCAGGTGAACCAGGAACCCCATTCAAACCCGGCTGTCCAGTAAAACCTGTGTTTCCTATCACACCATTCAAGCCGGGTGATCCACTAATTCCTGTATCTCCAACAAGTCCTGGAAAACCTCTTGCTCCATTTACTCCTGGCAGACCTAATAATCCAGGAGCACCAGTAAAACCAGGCAATCCTATTGGACCAGGTGATCCGGGATTACCTGGTGAGCCATTCAAACCTGAAAAACCTGTGAAACCAGTTGCACCAGAAAATCCCGGTGGACCTGGTGCTCCAACAATTCCTGGATTTCCAGGCGGTCCAAAAAGCCCACTAGATCCCGTAAATCCTATTCCTCCTTGGACACCATTCACGCAAGGCTACACCACTGTCCCCTCAAGTCTGCTTGTCAATGTCGGCTGATGTGCCATTG